>JAUCMR010000001.1:1110965-1130247 GCA_032357425.1 Enteromius argenteus
GACACACAGCGTCTCCAGAACATGGCGCCCGCAGCAACACTACAGCCAGAATAATAGCTCCGCCTTCTTTCTTTATGTAAACATTTGGGTGGTGTTTGAAAATAAACACACTCTGTGACGTAGAAAAGTGGGGGTGTGTTTAAACGAGACGTTTTAGGGGGGGTGGACAAGACATAACTTTTCGTTTTGAGACTTTAGTTTTTGAAATTTTACAGATCGTCTTTATGCGCCAAGACCTTGTAACACTCTAAAGAGAAAGGGAAATGTGAAATTGCATCATATGACCCCTTTAAATAACTAATAAAGTCATTTGTAAACCTCACGTGAGACCTGATTTCACAAACAGCGCAAGTGAGAGCATGCAGCAGCAGAGATGATTTCAGCTGCACGTACTGAATTAAAGTGACAGCACATTTTTTGCGGCAAATATGAACATGGATTGACATGAAAATGTAGTAATTACATAATAAATGCATATAATTAAACTCTACTGTGTTTCACAGTCAACACATATGGCTTTTTGGCTAGGTGTAAAGGGAAAGAGCATTTGTAGATTATAAGGCAATAATAGATGGCACTCGTGGCGGTAGAAAATTTCTTTATGAACTGCAGGATTTCTTGTAATAAAGATTTAAATGCGAAAGGAAAGGCAACGAAGATGACTGTCCAGTGCTCTCTCCACCTTTAATACCACGACTGAGGTGAGACTGCTCCCCGGGTGCCACAGCATTAGCTGCCCGCTGCTCCAGGTGTGTGTTCACGGTGTGTGTGTGTGTGTGTGCACTTTGGATGGGTTAAATGCAGAGCACTAATTCCAAGTATGGGTATATATATAAATGGGATGTTCATTTCGGTTATTTCTCCTAACCAACAATCAACACTCATTCACTGATTATTAACCAACAAGATTATTTGAAATTAGAATTTAATTAAATTAGAAATCGTTTTTCCGTTATGCCCTTATTTGGAATTTCATGTGTTTAAGTGATTATTAGTTAGTTAGTTACCTCCTGTGTCTCCCAGCTGTTTTGAGTTCTCCTTGTGTTTGGTTTTGTATTTAATGTCTGTGTTTCCCAGTCTCAAGTGTCAGTCGTTAAATGTTACACCTTGTGTTTGAAAGATATGTTCCTGAGTTTATTCTTGTTAAAAAAAACATTTGTGATACTCTGTGTCTCCTGCAATCTCCATCTCCCTGCAGTGCATGTAACACGTGAGATATTTGGCATGCTATATATCTGAACCTGTCGGCGAAACTCATGCCGTTTGAAATTCGTTCTGACTGAATAACATCGGCAACTACTTACAGCCAATGAGAAAGCAACATCCAGGGAAGCAGGATGTTGGGGGAGGAGTTACAAAATTATAGAAGGTAAATATCCTCCTCCATAATCTTCTTTTCGTTTTGCAATTTGTATGGCAAACTTCTTGCATGCTACCATTTTTAAAAATAATCCCAGTCTCACGTGAGAACTCCGGTCTTGCACACGTGACCTTGTGTTGTTTCCATGTCACTTCTTGCGTGTGTTTGGTTGGTAGTTCTTCCTATTGTAAAGTCATGCAGTGTGAAACTCCCTGTCGCTGATCTAACATGCAGTGTGAACACAGCAGTGGCTGAATGATACCCCAGATAGTCATGCAGTGTGAAAAGATCTGTGACGCCACTACTTTGAAAATTGTGCAGTCTGAACTCTGCATTACAAAAAAAAAAGAGATTGCGTGAGATTTCATGTGGATATTGGCAGTGGCGCTTGCAGGTGTATGACTGTACTGTGCGTACCATTTCCTCGCAAACTTTTCAGCAGTAAATTATAAGCCCTTGTGTCCCGTATTTCTGTCGACTGAACCAGCCACGTCATTAAATATGAATTTATAAAGTATATTTATTATCTTTATATAGCACACATACTGTCACACCGTCATGTGTTTCTTGTGTTTATGTTGATCTGTTCCACGTGCTTTTGTGTTTTGTTTTTATTCTGTATCCTCGCGTTCTACCTCGTTTGTAACTCCGGCCCGTCATCAGTGTTTATCCTTCCCCAGCCATGTATCCCCAGGTGTTCCGTATTATCATTTGATTAGTGTCTGTATTTAAACCGTACCTGATCTCTTGTTCTTTGTGTGTTGTTAACGTTGATGTTTGTAAGCGTATGTGTTCTGCGTTGCTCTCAGCACCTTCCTTTATGTCTTGTTCCCGGAGTTTATCATTAAATGTTCATGTAGTTCAATGGAATCTTGTCTCCGTGCTCTTTTCTGCTCACTAAGGAAGCTAGAGCGCGACACTACAATGCCACAGCATGACAGAACAACACACCACTACCGAGATGGCGTTCGCTGCCGGTTTCAGTCATTTCGTCCTAAAAAATCTCTCATTCTGGGATTTCGCCGACAGTTTTTATGAACTGGCACAAGGGACGAGCTTCAGTGACGAGGCGCTCATCGCCGTGTTCCGCATTGGCGCAGGATATCATCGTTCGGTGGCTCTCCCAGATACAACGGGGCTGAGCTGGGAGGTAGCTGTGTATTCTTGCCTGGGCTGGGTTGGGGCTCAGGAGGAAAAAGCGCCGAGGGCTGCCATACCACCTTTTGAGCACCGCCTTCATCCCGCACCTCCGAGATCATCCAGCGGGAGCGAGCAGCGGGAGCGAGCAGCGGGCTGCTTACATCTCCGCAGACTCCGATCCGCATTTACGGCCCCGTGCGCCGTTACAGACTGCCGCGGATCCCGATCCGCCGAGTGCCGATCCAGTTCCGGGAGTTCGGCCGGGAGCGTCGATCCTGTTACCCACGGATTCCAGTCCACAGTTTCCTAACTCAGACACAGACTTATGGGCTGATATGCCGATCCTAATCCCTCCAGATTCCAGTCCGCGAATAACGGGTCCTAACCCCGTATCAAGGTCCAGGGAGCCGTGTCATGAAATGTCGGTTCCGGTTGCACGGCCAGGAGTGCCGTGTGAAATCCTTGCGGTTCCCAGTCCGCATCAGTCGGGTGCCAGCCCCGTATCACGGTCCGAGTAGCCATATGAAGTGTCAGTTCCGGTTTTACGGCCAGGAGTGCTGTGTGAAATCCTTGCGGTTCCTAGTCCGCTTCAATCGGGTGCCAGCCCCGAATCACGGTCCGAGGAGCCGTGTTCTAAGTTGGTTTCGGTTTCACTGCCAGGGGAGCCGTATGAAGCTCTCACTGTTCCCCGTCTGCATCAGTTGGGTACCAGCCCCGAATCCAGTCCTGAGTGGTCCCCAGACCGTCCTTCCCTAGAGACACCTGTTGACCCAGGGTCGGTACCGGCGGGAGACCTCAACAAGAATTTTTTGGGGAGGGTTGAAAGTACCTGGGTCATGATGGGGAGGGGTGGGACGGGGATCGACCTGCCATGGCCACCTGTAGATCCTGAGCCGCCGTGGCCTTATCCACCAGAGCCTGTCTGTGATCTTGATCTGCCGTGGCCCGATCCACCTGAGCCTGCCTGTGATCCTGATTCTCCGGAGGTTCCGCCAGTGATTGCACGACATCCAGAGAGGCTGGTTCCAGCCATAGATTCTCTAGAGGTTTCGCTGGTGGCTGCACAACTCTCGGGAGGGTTTTATCTGCTCCGCCGTCCACGCCGCCCAGGTGGGCGTTGTCGCCGTGGCTCGTGGAGGAGCCTGACCCACCTTGGGTAAAAACACACTGTCTAATGTCCGGGAGACCTCCAGAGACTCAGCCCGGTAGTTCTCCCGGACGCCCATCCATCCCACCCCCTGCCTGGGGTATTGTTCCGCTTCCATTTCACCGCCCTCCTATAAACTGTTTTGTCACGTCTGGAAGCCGCTCCTTGTGGGGGGGCTCTGTCACGCCATCATGTGTTTCTTGTGTTTATGTTGATCTGTTCCACGTGCTTTTGTGTTTTGTTTTTATTCTGTATCCTCGCGTTCTACCTCGTTCGTAACTCAGCCCCGTCATCAGTGTTTATCCTTCCCCAGCCGTGTATCCCAAGGTGTTCCGTATTATCATTTGATGAGTGTCTGTATTTAAACCGTACCTGATCTCTTGTTCTTCGTGTGTTTTTAATGTTGATGTTTGTAAGCGTATGTGTTCCGCGTTGCTCTCAGCACCTTCCTTTATGTCTTGTACCCAGAGTTTATCATTAGCTAGAGCGCGACACTACAAAGGCACAGCATGACACATACATTATGTAAAAACTTTTATTTTGAATGTGATTAATTGCAATTAATTTTTTGACAGTGTTGTATTACATTATTTTATTTTATTTAAGTATTATTGTAATGATACTCTAACACAGTATAGAGAATCTAATGAGAGTCACCACTGAGAAACATCAAACCTCAGCCGAGCAAACCTGCTCACGTTTGAAGACTTCTTCAGCTGCGGTAAATAAGAGCGTTGAGTTTGTGTATTTGTGCAGGTGAGATGGACGCGGGTGAAGCATAAGGCTGATAACAGATGAATGAATAAAGCCGAGCCTGAGCTGAGCTTGGGAAGGTGTGGTATTAATCCTGTTAGCATGCAGACGCTGATTTCTGTGTTTGTGACTCCAGGCGTATTATGAAACAGTCCGGTTTGTAATCAGCTCGTCCCTCAAGTGCTGAACAAATGACGGCGGACGCCTGCAGACAAAAGCAGTATTAGTTCGTTAAACACACAGTAATCCAGTTAGCATGTGCCCAGCTCTTACAGCTGACCTTCATTATGAAAGCAGTTCATAACGTCTGGAGCATTTGCTCATCATACCCATGTATTTTAGTCTAAATGACTGCGTAGAAACTTTCTCATTCTCAAGAGCTATTGATTGGACGTCCACAATGATGTCATTGACAAGATGATGTCATCGGTCTGCCATATAGCAATATATCGTTTAATGTTGCCTATATATCCTCATTGACTATACATTCAGCGGGTGCTGGTTTTTATCTTTTATTTTATTTCATTTTTAAGACTGACACCTGTGTTTTAGTGAAATGGCAGATAAACATCAGGATGGAGGCGTTTGCTTCTCATTGTGAGTTTCCATATAAAGCTCTTTATATGTGTTGCTGTGCTCCGTCACATGAAATCAGTGCGACATTTTCTCTTGATGTTCTGCCAAACGAGTCTGTAGTGTGTTATTCATTCAGTGAGACATCCTACAGAACAGCTTTATTAGTTCCTCATCGCTCTGTATTTATAATGTGTACATATAAACTCCAGTGAGTGACAGCTGCTTCTGAACAGTTATCAGGAGTGTGTGTTTTTCTTCTCGAGGCTCCTGTACTCTGACAGACTCGTCTTTATCAGTCGTCAGAGTCAGATCCAGATTCAGGGCTGTGTTTGCTCTCATGTTTATAGAAATGTCAAGCTTGTAATGCTTGTAAAAGTGCTTATATTAATTATTCTGTTTATTAAGGTCTTATTTCTGAATAATGCGTGTTTGTATGTGTGTCTTTCTCATAATACTTCACTCTACATAATACAAACTTTTAGTACAGTAACACAATAAGATAAGATAAGTACATCACTGCAGGAACATGCTCATATGTACAGAACTAAGTCAATTGTGATGTTCTGATGATAGTTTGGAGTAGTTGTTATTTGTTCAGAAACTCAGTTTTAACAAAGCAAAAACTTATAGTTTGTGATGCTAAATCTATAATCTACAGCCCAGACCTTAGGTTAGTCGAAGCATCACACTCACGAAAACAGCTGCGTTTATCATTTTCTCGTCGTGAAACTGCACAAGCTGATTATTCCAGTCATTAACGGAGATACGGGGCCCGTCCGGCCCTCAGGAGTGACATCGTTATTCATCGAGACACAGCCTCAGGATCTCATTCGATGGGAATAATTGAATTTATCATAACGAGTGTGCTTTTTGTCCGGTCTTCTCTCACCTGCCGGACGCTGTAATTGGCGGCTATGAAAAGCCGGCAGTAAATAGCCGGGACTAAATGTTTGTTCGTGCACTAAATGAAGCTTTATGACACACATTCACTGACAGAGCCTTGAGCTGCCGAGACATTAGCAGAGACGTATTACTGCTGCAGGAGTTTCTGCTGTTTATTCAGTGATTTACAGTGATTAGAAATACTGTTATTTGTGCAAGAGGTGTTAGATTTCTACAGGTTGATATTTGCAGTGTCTTGTCTGTCATTTTTTTTGCGCATTGCATGAAAAGTCAATATTTTTGTACGATCGCTCATGGTTCAGAGTCTTCTTTGAGGAAATGCTGTTTATCATCAGACTCTTGTCAATCAATATTTAATCTAGCAGATGTTCGTCTTCTCGTATGGATCTTCATATCTGCTGTTTTGTATTTGTCATTTTGCAGGATATGTGTGAATGTTTGTGTTCATTTGTGTGAATAATACTATCATTATTTAGCCAGTATCATTACCTTAATTACTGTCATCACTGTAAACATTGTGATCGATATTACTGGAACTTGCACAGGATTCAATTCATTTTTAAAGTGACTTTAGTATAACAAAAGTTAAAATTACTTTTGATGTATTTGATTAAATCATAAAAACTCAAGGCAGCAATTGTTTTTTTGTTGTTGTTTTTTTTTTTTTTTGTATAGTCAAAAATAAAGAAGATATTGATGTAATTATATATACAATAAATATTTTATGAAAATATAAAATATTTAATATTTAAAATATACAATTTCATTTTATTTATTTTCATGACAATAATGGCTTGTTCTATAGACATTTTCCTTACAATTTTATACAATTATTAATTTAAAATTGATTGATTGATTGCACAACAATATTTCTAATACATAAACATATGTATTTATTTATTTATATACACTGAAAAAATTAATCATTGAATTAGCTGGAATTGGAACTGACTTATTTTAGGTACATTTAAATACATTTAGTTGACTAACTTCATTTTCTTTTCTTTTTTTTATGTAACTAAAATAATTTGTCCACTTATCTTAATTTATTATCTTTATTTAAAATATTTATTTTTCCCCTTTTTTGGTGGCTTTGTTCCTGGATATACATTCATTCATTCATTTGATCTGTTATATACAGTGTGTATGAATGAAGGAATAACTTGTTCCTTGTTTCCTGACACGTCTCCTCCTGTGATGAACATGTTTTAAGCCTCTCAGGGTTTTCTGGGACGGTAAAGAGCGTAAGAGCCCAGTGTTTGTCAGCATCCCTGCTAGAAACAGCTAATGGCTTTAACGCTAAATAAACTACTTACCGCGACACTCACACAAGAAAAGCCATTCCACACGGATATAAAAAGATGAAAGATTTCTTTCCAGAGCAGCTTGTGCCTTCATTTGAGTACGCCGCAGAGCTTTGTTCTGTGTAGAAGTGAAAGATCTGCATCTCTGAACATGATTCATCTGCGATTGGCTGCAGGCTAATGAGAGTTAGCAGATTTCTCATCTTCTGAGCTTAAGCGTTCAAAGACAGAGCTTGTTATCTGCGTTAGAAAGCCACCCGCAGATGACCTTTACTTTCTGCTTTTATTTTTAACTCGCTGTTCTCTAACTGTTTTGTCGGTTAAATAGAAGTGGTCAGATTTTCATCAGTCAGAATCGTAATTAAAGCCTAATAAGCAAAAACCTTTTTATAGCATTATATCTTTATTAAACAGATAGTTTAAACTCTCAATGTCAATAAAGGGAAAAGAATGGAAAATCTATTGGGATTTATTTGTTGATTGATTGGCCAATACATTTCCTTATATGTCAGTATAATGATCAATCAATCAATCAATCAATCAATCAATCACAGTACAATTATATTATATTACATTATAATATTTTTTTTTGTGTAAAACATTTCAACATTTTTGGGTAAAATATTAATATTTTAATATAAATATATTAATATGTTATTATTTAAAGAAAGCTTCTGTGCAATAAAAGTTATTTTGTTAAAAACTGAATATGACAGGTCTTCACATTAAATTGTGGAAAAAAAAAAGTATATTATATTATATTATACCTTTTTTCTGTTTTTTTTTTTTGCATATTTTTATAAACATTATTGGTAAAATATTACTTTTTTAATTATTATAGTAACATATTGCATTTAAAAAAACTGTGAAATAAAAATTAATTTATGAAAGACATATGACTGGTTTCGACATTAAATTATTAAAAAATGAAAAAACAAACAAACAAACAAAAAAGCATAAATAAGTTGTGTATTATACATTTTTGTAGTATTAACTGTTTTAAAAAGTGAGACCTTGATATTTTATTTTATTTAAATAAAGACAGATTATACACTGTATTGTCAATCAGGTTCTGATTCTGCAGAATTATGGGTAATGTAGTTTTCTTTTAGAATTCTGCTGTTAAACATACTTATTTCAAACTAAGTTCTAATAATGCTTCAACGAAAGCAAATGCCATCGAATACCAGCCTTGTGGCTCACAGCAGGCCGGTCTGACAATTATTGTTAAAATTAATTCCCTTATGAAGAAAATGAACGGCTTTTTCACTGCTGCCCCACTTTATGTCAGTTAAGAAACCGTGGGCCAATCGAATTCATCTGGGGGTGGGGCTAGTGTACTGAGTGTTTATATAAGCAGTGATTTACTGCATCTAATATGAACAGTCGCTCACTTTACTTGTTCGTTTCTTTGGATAACAGCATCTGCTAAATGAGCAGTTGTGAAATATGAATGAAAAACATCTATAAACGCGCCTTCTGCTTAATCGCTGCATTCTGTCAGGTTGTTGTTTTCCGGGTGTTTTATGAAAGCAATAAGCCAGGCTGTGTGTGATTGAGTTAAAGGGAGTGTAACATGTGATTGGGCACGTTTGAGGTGTTTGTTGTTGATCTAGTTTGGGTTGCATCATCAGTTAATCTGGTTTCAGATGTGTTTTATTGTGCTCTTCTTCAGAAACAAACAGAAAGAGAGGTGATTACTCCAGGGTCCCTGACTCTTGCTCGTGTGTTAAGTGCTTCGAAGTGAACGAGTGAGTCTCGTAAACACCTGTGCTGAGAGAGAGAGCTATTATTAGACGGAAACAACAACTCGTTTAACTGACATGTTATTTACACAAATGTCTCGACATTCAAAGCTTTGCAAACAGCATCGATTTCGTTGTATTTAGATCGACTGAGTCTTACGTACAGATTTTGACAGGATGACTGCCATCCAGAACCAGAATATTTCAGTTTAGAAATACAAAAGTGGATAAGGAAGTCGATATATTCAATGCTCTAGATGTATATATTTACACAGTAATTTCTTTATTTTGTAGAAAATGACGTTTCACCATATTCAGAGCCAAATTACAGGAGGATAAAATGACTTTTTGGAATAAAACTTTTATTTTTACAAAGAGATTGTTAGTTCTGTTAGTAAAATCTGTTGACTTTAGCAATATTTGTTGCATTGTATGCACCTGATGGCATTTAGAAAATGGGAGAAAAGCTCTTTTTGTGTGCTTTTTATTACTTTTGCACACCTGTAATTCAAAAAGTGTTAAAGCTGTCTTAATATCCTTCCATATTTGAGTTCTTAGCAAACTTTGCTTTTGCTTTCTTAATTGTTCTGTGTGGTTCATTTCTGTGAGTAAATCATTGAATTGTACACATTTTCAGATGTGGATCACTTTGCATTTAGCTGATGCTTTTTTCTTTTAAAGAGCGATGTCTGAAGAGCAAATAATGTCAAAACTAAAAATGTATATTGTTTCCTTCTGTCCAAACAATTGCATTGAACATACCCATCTGAGTGCCATAAATATATTTTTCCATCCTGCTTGTATCTTAATATCCTTTTAGATTCTGGTTCTTGGTTTTTCTTTTGTAATATTAATTTGTCAAGCTCTATATTTAATCCCAGAGATATGAGAAGCCCATTATTATTGTTTGAAAATCAAACTTATGTCACTTTGCACACTGCCAGTATGCTTTTAAAGACAGATTTCTGAAGAACAAATGATATTGAAAGAAATACAGATAGATAGATACTGTAGATAGATAGGCAGACAGACAGGTATATGTTTTTATTAATATGTATGTATCTGATTGAATTAAATGTATTTATTATTTTTTTATTATTAATATTATTATTTTTAAATGGTCTAAATGGTATGCATGTGAATTATTATTATTATTATTATTATTATTATTATTATACTTTATTATTATTATTATTATTATTATTATACTACATATTAAAAAACAAAACTAATAATCAAACCACAAAATTGCTAAAATGATAACTAATATAATAATAATAAAAATGAATAACGCAATGGATAAATCAAATATGTATTTAATTTTTATTTATTTATTTATTATACACTGTACGTCATAAGAAAAAAGTGAAAATAGAATTTTAGAAATCTCTGCAAATGTATTATATATATATATATATATATATATATATATATATATAAAATAATAAAACCTGAATTATCACATTTACACTTAATGTTATACTTTAAGTTATTTATTTATGCATGATTTATATAATATTGAAGGCATTTGTGCACAGCATTCATGTTATGTTCTGCAGAAAAAAGCAGTATGATACTCTGAACATAACTAATGTTGTTTGTGAAAATGTAGTATGTTAATAAAACGTGCACATGACATATTACAGTACATCTGCACAAGCTGGGTGTTTTTTACTCGTATCATTAGCTGTTTTTGTGCTGTTTAGCAGTAATAGATGTCTGAAGTGTTACTCTGTTTGGGTTGAGGATGTTAGTTACAGTATGTTTCATGGCACTTTTCCCTCAAAGATGATGTAAATGTGATTTGAGGGCTTTTAAACGTGGTCAGCGCTGTCTTCGTGTTTCATATCCAGCGAGATCTGACGGCATGAAGACGTTGCGTTATACAGATCAACGACTGGATTCTTCCAGAAAACGTTTTTATTGCTTTTCATAATGTTCCCGTGGTGATGTAAACGCCGGTGCGGTTTTATATTTATACACATCTGCCTTTCATGTGTGTAAAGGCATGAATGCGAAGTCAAATTGAGGAAATGAAGTGAACCAACCCAATAATTACGGCCTTCTGCACGGTGCTTTCACTGCAGCGCTGGTAGGTGTCATTTATTCTATTCCACGCTGCCAAAATGAAAGCTATCGAGAAGATTTACCAGCGCTTTAAAAAAGGAAATTCAAAGCAGAGTCGTGCATTTCATCTGGGAGTCTCAAGAAAATAAATGTTGCATGTTTGCCATATGAAACTCTAGAAACTACAAATCTTCTTATCTGTAATCCTGTTCTACATAAACACGCTTTAACACATCAGTACGCCGCTTTAACACAAAAATATCTGCGCTGGAGCGACGCAGCAGAGACTTTATTATAAGAGCGAGATCTTTGAGCTGCTGTTGAATACACGCGTCTAATCCAGCAGATTATGAGCTGATAATCATTTCACTGAGCGTCGAGCGCTTTATGAGAGCCAGAGCTTTGACTGCACTCTTCCACATGTGAGGCGCTGATGAAGCGATAACAGATTAGTGATGTTTCTGCTCTTTACTGATGTTTACTGTGAAAGCTGTATATGTAGTGCACTCAGAATCACTCAGTTTCAGGTCGCATCCACTTCATCATGACTAGATCTTCTAGCCTTTATAAAGCTAATTAAAACTGCACTACAGGATACTGGTGTCTCTATCACCATCTGTGGTTGAAATCAAAATTGCACGTTACTTGCGATAATTTATTATTATTATCATTATTATTATTATATGTAATAAGAAATATTATTATAATACTTTAATATTATCTTTGTAATATTAAAATAACACTGTTCTGCATGTATACATCAATTAATTATTTATTTTAGTGCTCTTGAACGATTAATCATGATTAATTGCATCCAAAATAAAAGTGTTTGTGGTTTTGATAAAATATTTTGAAAATATGTACATGTATATACATTTCTATATTGATATTCTAATATTTTATACATAAATATATTTCATATATAAATAACTTGTGTTTTTATAAATATATACATGTACACATACATATACGCTTGTGTTTATATACACAATAAATATACACAGTACACATACATATATTATGTAAACAATGACTTTTATTTTGGCTGCGATTAATCATTTGACAGCACAAATGTTTTTATTTATTTACTTACTTGCTTATTTACGTAATTATTTATTTTTCAATTTTTTTACTACCCAAATATGTGTAGCGCATTCAGAAAGTATTCAGACCCCCTTCACTTTTTACATTTTGTTATGTTGCAACCTAATACAACAATTATTGCTAAATAAATAAATAAATAAATAAATAAAAATCTCTCAATCTACACTCCATACCTCATAATGACAAAGTGAAAACAGAATTTTCTAAATGTCTGTAAATGTATAAATAAATTCACATTCAAATATCACATTTGCATAAGTATTCAGACCCTTTGAAATAACACTTGAAATTAAGCTCAGGAGCATCCCATTTCTCTCAATCATGGCTGAGATGTTTCTACACCTTGATTGGAGTCCACCTTTGGTAAATGAAATTGATTAGACATGATTTGGAAAGGCACACACCTCTCTATAAAAGGCCTCACCGCTGAAAGTGCATATTAGGTTGAAAACTAAGCTCTGAGGTTGAAGAAACTGCCTGCAGAGCTCAGAGACAGGATTGTATTGAGACACAGATATGCACCAAAATATAAAGATACCCTCAATGAAAACTTAGTCCAGAGCAGTCAGAACCTCAGACTGGGCAGAAGCTTCACCTTCCAACAGGACAATGTCCTTAACACACAGCAAGAGTGATTTATAGACAACTCTGTGGATGTCTGTGGAGCTTGAACCCAATTAAACATCTCTAGAGAAACCTGTAAATGGCAGTCCCCATCCAACCTGACCGAGCTTGACAGAATTTGCAAAGAAAAACGGCAGAAACACCCCCCCCAATACACACCCAATTTTGTCATACTCAAAAAAGACTTGAGGCTGTTAGTTCTTCTAAATGTGCTTCTACTAAGTACAGAGTAAAATGTGATATGTGATATTTCCATTTTTTTACTTTTTTTTACCTGCTTTATATTGTGAATGTAATCGTGACTTTAGAGGTTGCATGAGCTCATAGTCACATTAATTAAGGAAAAAAATATCCCTCCTTAACTAATCTTTTCTAGTGCTAATTAAAACCTAATAATTATCTAACGCAGTAACAAGGTATGGGCCTTCCTCTCCTGTTCTCCTCGGATCCCCTACACTCCAGCAGTGACGCCGCTTCATAAACTCTTTCCTCAATTTGTTCTTGCAGACTTTGATGTGCGTCTCCTCCTCTTCTGTTATTTAACAAAGCAATGTCTGGAAGGCCGTCTCCTCTCCACTCGGCTCTCCCTGTCTTCAAATGATCATTTGCGTTTCCTCGCTCTAGGCTCCGGCTCTATTTACACTCAAGGCTTGAGATGTCAGAGCTGCACTAATGGCTGTAGCAGTGACTGACAAAAGCAATTTGCGCTGGAACTTCAAACAGAGAATTACAATGTTCTTCACGTTGTTCCTTCAAGTTTTTATCTGGGATTTAATTCATTAGTAACCAAAGATCTAGACTTCTACATACTACTGTTCAAAAGCTTTTGGTTAGTAAAACTTATATCAATATTACTTAAAAAAAACTAAACAAAAGAGGGTTTCCTGTATTTTATAGACTTCTTGACACATTTCCATGATTTTTACAGTAATTATATACATTATTGTATGACATAATATTGTATAAACAATTTAATATAATGCCAAAACCAGTAAACATTTGCTTTTCACAACCATTTTTCAGTGATTTATTTTTTCAACAGTTACAATTTTATTTAATTTTATGAAAGAAATGAATACTTTTATTCATCAAGGACACGTTAAATTAATCAAAAACTACAGAAAAGACATTTATAATGTGACAAAAGATTTGTATTTCTAACAAATGCTGTTATTTTCAACTTAAGTATCACAGTTTCCACAAAATATTGTGCAGCACAACTGTTTTCAACACTGATAATAATCAGAAATGTTTGTTGAGCAGTAAATCGGTATATTAGAGTGATTTCTGAAGGATCATGTGACACTGAAGACTGAAGTAATGATGCTGAAAATTCAGCTGCGCATCAAAGAAATAAATTACATTTTAACAGATATTCACATAGAAAAGAGTTATTTTACACTGTAATAATATTTCACAATTTTTTTTTACTGTACCTTGGATCAGTAAATACAGCCTTGGTGACTGGAAGAGACTTCTTTCAAAAACATAAAAAAAAAAGGACCTCAAACTCATCTCTTTGTTGCATTGTGTCTGGTTCGGTATCAGCAAACAGAAATTCGCTTAAAATTTAGTTTATGTGATGCACGACCACACTTTATTTTCACTAATGCAAAACGTAATTCATACTCACACAGGTATATGAGCACACTGTTTCTACATGTACAGACCGATGTTAAATATGCATTTTCTTATTGTGATGTGTTTGAGTTCCCTTGAGCCAATCAGATTTGAGTCTTCAAACCAGCCAATCACAATATGCCTCACTCCAGTAGCACACTGTAACTTTGCGATCATAAATGATTAAATATTGAATATGAAAAGCGGCTAGAGCCGTGACCCTTTCCGTCTCCCGTCGCCTTGATGTCTTAGTTGTTTCTCGCGGTTATTGTAAGATCAAAAGCCTCACCGATCACCGACGCTCATCAAAGCCCTTCGAGACGTCACCCATAAAAACAGACTTTAACACTCGGCACTTTGCATCATCCATCATCTCGCTCACATTTGACTCCACGGTCCAAGAGGTTTGGCAATTAATAAAAAACATCTTTCCGGAGGCGTATTAAATGTCAAACCTGGACGTGAATGCTAATGGCGACAACAATCGAGCCGTTTATTTCTCCTTCTCCAGCCCAAGTTTATTTATTTCTAATCGGGAAAGCTTCGGGTAGCTTATTAGCGTTGTGCTAATCCATATGCCCCAGCGTGAAATGAGACTCCGTGGATCTGGGCCAAGCAAACACACGCAAGCTCATTTTCCCATGTTTTGTCTCTCTGTCAGAGCCTATTTGCATAAAATCCAATTTTCCCACACGGAAAGCTTAGTGCTATAATGGACGCTCAGGGCGGATATCGCACTGAATGGGATCGCTGAAGCTGATTGTCCCATTTCAGAGTCGAAGAATCAAACAGAAGACTTGGAAAATAACATCAGGACTAGTTGAAAGTTCACTTCAGAAGTCTATTCAAAAGTTATAGGACAAAATGTTCTTAAAGTAATGTTAATGGAATGTTGGATATACGTTGTCATAATGTTGAGAGAAAATGTATCTCGACTAGTCTAGGATCTGCCAATCAGAAAGAGTGCTCGCAAACCAAATTGTCTGTGTCTTTCATTTAAATGTAAAATATTTGCTGACGTCCTCAGTTCAACTTCATGTAGACAATTTGGTAAAGTCGTAAATTACCTCTTGTTCTGTTTTCGTAAAGGCATCATCAGCAAAACAATAAAAAGAAACTTTGAAAAATACAACCAAAGGATAGCATATACAGTAAGAACAGGACTGGACCAAGAATCGAACCTTGAGGAACTCCAAGAAATCAGTGTATCAGATTTGAAATAAAATTGACCGATATTAACTATTAGAAACATGCTAGCTTTAAGCAAATAAAAAAAAAAAAACAGAAAAGAAAAAAAAGTAATGCTAGAAACATGCTTGTTTTTCAAATGTCCGGCTTTCTCAAGCCAAATTTAAAATTTGACTTGTCAAACTTTACTATCTAGTTTGATTGTTGAATTTTCATTTGCATATTGTCATATGTGAGTTCTCTTCACCCAATCAGATGTGAGGCTTCAAACCAGCCAATCATAATAAGCCTCATTCCTGAAGCAACAAGAAAACTGAACATTTTAACATCATTATATCATTAAAAAATCTAACATTGTTAAATTAAATGAAAATTTTAATTAATTTTGGGTAAAAATAAAGTTAGTATAATGTTTATAATTCGTTTTTTGTAACCTTTAAATAACATCATAATCACAACAAAAAATTGGACATTTTAACTGATGAGTATGATGAGAACCTTAAGAAAACCGGACTGGACATTTCAGAAATATTTCAAAACAGTGTTCCCACATGTTTTTTTTCTAACCTAAATGTGTTACTGGGAATCCATTATATGTCCTTTACTACTAATCCAATGGGATTTTAGTGTGTTGTGCGAGCACAAACCAGGTGATATTTCCTGCAAATAGGTATTTCGGAGCATTTGTCTCCCGCGAGACTCTAATCCTCACAGAAACCCATCGTCTCCTACGCACTCATCTAAAATTAAAGAAGAACCTTGGCACAGAGGTCAGATCATGCTACAAACAGACTCACAGTTACAGAATCAGAGAAACAACAGGACTTAATGAAGGAAACCCAAACTCAATTGTGTAAATTAGACACAGATAGGAAGTCAGCGCTGGGATGAGAGGAACACACATTCAGATATGACCTGCATTTCAAAGCAGGAGACGTCCCGCAGGTGTAGGTAAACAACTCACAGAGAAAGATAAATGAGCCGCAGACGGGTGACCAGAGAAATTTATCATCTGGAATACTGTTTATGTGCCGCTGTCCGTCCATCTGTCCGTGCGTAAAGGTCTTTCATAAGGTGAAGCTGCTTGAATATCTTAAAGCCACACAATAACAGCCATTCAGAAGGGATTTGATATTTAATATGTACCTGTAACAGGACTTTGGGCCAATGAGATGCCATAGAGGGCGGGGCTGTTTGTTGTTTGCAGATTTGGATCATATTTTGTGAATGCATTAATTCTGAGATTATTTATTCAATTATCCATGAATCTTATCACATTTTAAAACACTGTGGAACTCTTAAGTAACTCTTTGAGAGTATTTTTATTATTATTATTATTATTATTTTTAATTTTACAGAGGAAATATCTGACTCTTCTGTGTCAGAGAATTTTTTTTTTTTTAGATAATGACAGATATCTACACTATGCAGATCTGCACCTGGTGTTTCATCCTTCAGACGTGCAGTAGACTACACTAGAGTATTGTATCAGGACCTGAGTGAACACAGGCGTCCAGCACAGGACGTCCAGCAGAGACACAGTTGGTTTGGCCGTGATAATGAGAGTCCTGGTGAAGCAGCGGCCCGTGACAGCTTCTCTCTCCGCGCCGCAGGCCAGGGTAAATGACCAAGGATAACCAGCTAGTCATGAAATATATGCAAGAGCAAGAAACAGTGCATGAAGCTGACGGATGTTTAACAGCAGGTGAACTGAACTCAAACACAAGAGTACAAATAAAGACTCACATTTGGATCAATATATTCTGCATTTGTACATGTATAAAATACTGTTTTTAATAGAGGTCAAGGTCTCAAGTGGTCGTAAATGGCAACAGAAAGTCTTAAATTCATGAAGAAATGCATTAAATGTCACATGCATAAATAAATAAATAAATGTTTTTGTCTTGTTTTCCAGTGTAAACATTTTTTTAAATGAATTTATTTTTAAAACAAGAACAAATATTTATGGAAGCCCATTTCTGCCACTGAAAAAAAGGTTATTGCGGCTTTTTATCTCACAATTCTAAAAAAAAAAAAAAATTGAATTGTGAAATTATTTATTCAGTGGTGAAAATGGGCTTCCATAAATATATCTGCCAATTGGGAATGAAACCCTAATTTTCCGTTTGAAATAAGTAAAATTAAGTTTGTTTATTTATTTATGTGTGAGCTCATTGGCTGATATTTGTTCTTGTTTTAATCATAAACTCACTCTAACCAATTTCACAGAAAACTATTTAATTCTGTGTCATTTTACTTTTAATTCTCATTTAAATGTAATGTTAAAAAAATATATATATATATAGAAACCTGTTGGAAGCTTTATTTTCAAACTGTTGCTAATACAAAATGATCTTAAAGTTTTATATGTGCCTTCACAAAACCTGCAGAACAATGCATATTGTTTACAAATATTGTGAGAAATAGTGTATTTTTAATTAGAAATACTTTGTTTATTAAACTTTTTATTATTGCTTGTTACTTTGGAACAGTTTGTGTTTGCTCAGTGCCACTTTATAGATTATGAAGAGTAAATATTGGCTTTCAAACCGCGTTGTGTTGCTGTTAGTGTCTCGTTCTGGGAATAACTAGCGTTACCCAGCATGCATTGTTTGGATCAGATTGGATCTGTGTTGGTCGACTTGGTTGTTGCCAAGACAGACAATCTGGCAAAGCCGAAGCGGTCTGGCGAATTAGTTTCTTGATCAGAATTACACAGTGAGAAGCTGCTGAAGGATCATGGCACTAGAGACGTGTCTGTGAAGTGTTTTACGATCAAACGACGAGCAGATCTCAGGAATCAGACCTGATCTACTTCACACACTGTACTCCACAAACTTTTTTCTACTTCAAGAATTTGATTAAAGTATGTTTTAATCAAAACTTGTTTTTATAATATTTTTGATCTTTTTTTTTTTTCAGTAAAGTAATAAGGCACTCAAGGTGTGCTAAGTTTGACTGTGTTCACAATAAATAGTCATGCAGCCACTTTATTATTGCTTTGTTATGCATTTGCTCAGAAACCACTTTAAAGACTGATTTGTTTTCAATCAGAAAAAACATTAAAATTTAATTTGTTAAAAAGCTTAAAACAATCAAGAAATGTTCTTCACAGTTTTGCTAAATTATTAAGGAATCAATTTTTATTAACATTTATTTTATACTTTTGAATTACAAATTGTTATATATAATATTAAACATGTTATAATTATTGTTTTACAACTATATGACAATATATACAAAATATGTATTTTTATCTTCATTTTTTTTAAATTTCGCTTCACTTCATTGTGTGTGTGTGTGTGTGTGTGTGTGTGTGTACATATGAATGATATTTGTTTTAGTGTTGAAATGCAGTGAAAATTTACATATTATTTGTATATAAAATATTTAATAATATTCAAGATATTAAATATTTTATTTTTATAATAGTGTGTGTGTATATATATATATTACAATGCTCAAAAAAATAAAGGGAACACTTTAACACAATGTAACTCCAAGTCAATCACACTTCTGTGAAATCAAACTGCCCACTGCAACACTGATTGACAATCAATTTCTCATGCTGTTGTGCAAATGGAAGAGACAACAGGTGGAGATTATAGGCAATTAGCAAGACACCCCCAATAAAGGAGTGGTTCTCCAGGTGGTGACCACAGACCACTTCTCAGTTCCTATGCTTTCTCTCTGATGTTTTGGTCACTTTTGAATGCTGGCGGTGCTTTCACTCTAGTGGTAGCATGAGACG
>JAUCMR010000001.1:1137232-1153506 GCA_032357425.1 Enteromius argenteus
TATTTCTTTTCTTTCGTACTGTAACTGTGTAATACTGTATTCACAACCACAAGTGCTTACAGTGGAAAGAAATTCAATCTTGCTTTCGTGTTCATCAACATCTCTCTGCCAATAACTTGCGCTCTTATACAGAAATGTTCATGAAAAACCCATGAAAGAAGAGCTTTAGGTTTTAGGTTAATAAAACACAATAAAAGCATGATAACATAATAAATAACACACACAAATTTAATTGTAAAAAATGATCTTTTATAACATTTAAAAAAGAAAATTTGGCATTTTAATCATTTAATAAACTAAAGAAAAAAAAAAAGTTTTCTATTTTTCATATGATATATCCTGAAATATGATATTAGTGCAAAGGTGTTAGCAATGTAAGACAAATGTTTTCTTTTGAGATGTGTTTGAGATATTTTGAATGCAGTGAGTCTGAAAGAGTTTTAAGGAGCTGGAATTTTTACTGTATTTTGTTGAGCAGAAGAAACATAACAAATGTTCTCTAAACGTTTGAATGGTGTGTTACAGTTTCAGTTGTTCAAGGTTAGTTTCGAGAAAGTGTGAAGACTTGTAGCTCTGAGTCGTGTGTGTGGACGCGTGCTTTAGCTGTGATTGACATGTTTTTGTACATCATCTGTAACGCTGTACGTCTGTGTTGTTCAGCGGGAGTCTGTCGGAGGGTTTAGGCGAGCCATGGCTCTTGATTTTAATTCCCAGAGGCAGCACCAGCACTTTCTTCTTTCATTTCTGTGTTCAAAGCGTTCACGATGGCCAATAATGTCTTCAGCTTTCAAGACACGATCCCATTGTCGTGCGGAATGGTTTCATCAAAAGTGTTCATCCTCATATGACTTTCTTTCCTCCAGAATGAGATGTTGAGCAGAATGTTCAGGCTACCCAGGATTCAGACAGGCAAGCTCTGAAAGTGAAATAGTCTGTTTAAGTCTTCTGAAGTCGTATGAAAGTTTAGTTTGAGACCCGAATGTAACCCTGGACCGCAAAACCAGTCATAAGTGTTGATTTTCTGAAATTGAGATTTACACATAATCTGAAAGCTGAAAAAATAATATTTCCATACGGTTTGAAATGATATGACAATACTTGCATATATCTTCATGGAAGATTTTTGGCATGAAATTTAATTTGATTGGTTTCACTTTTGCCATTTGACATCACTGAGCCATAATTAACATATTTATATTTCTTTATGATTAAAGAAGCTCCTTTATTGGTGTATTTTGGAGGAAAATGGTTCATATTTATTTGTCTCCTGTGATTATATAAGGACAGGATTTGTTATTGTGTTGCTAAGCAGCTCCTTTGATGTTGTGAGTAGTTGCTAGGGTTTTCTGGTTGGTTGCTAGGGCATTGTTGTGTGGTTGCCAGGATGTTTTGAGTAGTTGCTAGATTGTTGGTAGGCTTTTCTAGGTAGTTATAGAGTGTTTTTGGTGGTTGCTCGGGTGTTTTGTGTAGTTGTTATGCTGTTTTGAGGGTTGTTAAGGTATTTTGGGGTTGCTATGGTTTTCTGATTAGTTGTTAAGCTGTTTGGGAGTTGCTAGGGTGGTTGGGTTGTTGTTAGGTTGCCTTGGATGGTTGCTATTTTAATTAATTAATTTATTTTTCCTTTATTTAACCAGGGGGGGGGGTCATATTGAGACCGTAGTCTCTTTTTCAGTTGCTATGTTAAGTTGAGTAGTTGTTAGACCATTTGGGTGGTTGTCAAGATGTCTTATGGGTTGCCAGGGTATTTTGGGTGGTTTCAGAAAATGGATTAAGATTTTATTTGAAATGTATTACATTCAATAATTAATAATTAAATAATTGCATCAAATATCTAAGGCATCTTTATATTATGTTACTATATAGTTTTTGTTTTTTAAGAAATTAATAGGTGTTTTAGATATTTGCTAGGTTTTTTTGTCGTTACTTGGACAGCTCTTTGGATTGTAAATACCGCGAGGGTTCAGTGAAGACATTTGAATTTGACTCTCAGTCAGAGAGACACTTTTAATATTCATATTCAGTATTCCAGAATGTACTAGAGGCGTATCAGCAATAAAGTTACATTACTCACCTTAGAAAACAGACAAATACATTCATCATTTCCTCTTCTTCTCCATGTGGTTTTAATAAAGCATTTCATTATGTGCAGGGATGCAGGAACCTGTTTAATAGACGCATCTCTTCTCATGCAGCGAGCTTTCCATTCCGATGTTCTTCCGGCGAGCCTCGCATCTCTCAGCTGCTGTGATTTTCGTCTCACTGCTCGTGACAAATTTTGGCGCCAGATGCCGGAATCCATTTGCTGTAATATGGAGCGAATCCTGAAATGCGGATGGAGCATATGCAGCGTGGTTTAATGAAGTGCAGAAACAGAGCCGCTAACAAACCTCCCGCAGTAAATTAGCCGGCAGAAGGTCCATAAAAGTGTCTCGTATACAGAAGCTGGGCTCGTTCAAACTAATGACACGCGCCGGCCGATCGCGCTTCTGCTGGGGTTCCACACAGACACACCTGATTGGCAGAAGCTGCATTATTTTATGTTAAACCTGTCGTATGTACAGTATGACAGGTTTTTCTCACATCACATGCAATTCTGAAGTTGTTCAAAGGGTCAAATGAAATTTTCCTAGATCTTTTGACTTATAAAAGCTCATTGTACTATTACATTTTACCTTGCTTTCAGTCATTTAGCAGATGCTTTTATCCAAAGCAACAGAAGCAATCAAAACCAACAAAAGAGCAATGATACGCAAGTGCTCTAACAAGCCTCAGTTAGTTTAACTCAGCACACGTACAAATGATTTCTTTTATGTAATTATATACATATATATATATATATATATATATATATATATATATATATAATAAAAAGAAAATGGATAAAACACAAAAAGAATAAAGCAAGTTTGTGTTTTGCTTTTGTTTGCTTTTGTTAATTCTATAATAGATAAAAATAAAATAGTAACACTTTACAATAAGGTTCATAAGTGAACAACATTAGCTAACATGAACTAAGAATGAACAATACTTACAGCATTTATTAATATTAGTTTATGTTACTTTCAGCATTTGCTAATACATTTTTTAAATCACAAGTTGCCTTTTTTAACATTAGTTAATGCCATGTGAACTAACAATGAACAACTGTATTTCCATTAGCATTAACAAGATGAATACATTCTTCATTGTCTGTTCATGTTAGTTAAGAAATGTAAGATATTATTGTATTATTGTATACTTAAGTGTTAAGAAACCAAGAAACCAAATAGGTACAATACAAAAAGATTAGAAAAGCTAGTGTTAGTTTTTGTTTGTTTGTTTGTTTTTTTGTAAGAAAAGTTAGTAAATGAATAGAGTGCAAGTCTAAAAGAGACAGAGGGACTTTTTTATATAAAAACATTGTGTTTATTTCAGAACTCAAATATTTCTTGTTAGTCTGAAAGTAGCTGGGATTGAAGCCAAGCTGATAAAACGTTGTTGTTGAATTTGTCACATTATAACCAGTGTTGGGAGTAACCTATTACAAGTAACAGTCCCTCTTTAAATTGTGTCCCTAATATCTGTGTAGATGTGTACATAGTATGTTAAGTTCACAGTATCTACAGCTGTAATATTTCTGTACCTACACACATGTAACAGAGCTGTAGACACTATGTACTTACACTGTGGTTACATACTATGCACACATCTGGTTACTATGTACGTACAGAGATATTAGGGAGACTTAATATAAAGTGGAAACCAGGTAACATGACTTCAAGTGTAGTAAAGTAACACATTACTTTTTTTTTTTAAATGTACATACATGAATTCCCATTTCCTTTAGCCTGAGGCTTATTTACTTCACTTTAGATGTGAAAGCACTTGTACATTTGCCAAAAATATAACTTTTTATATTGAAAACAAACAAACAAAAAGCCCAGGCCAGATTTAAAAAGTAACACGAGAGTAATGTAACACATTAGTAATGTAACATAATTCCTAATTAGTAGTGCAACACTGGAATGTGTTACTTTTAAAAGTAACTTTCTCTAACACTGATTATGATGTCATAGTGTGACAAAACCCCACCTCCTCAGAAGAAGATCACGCCTACTTTGCATCTGTAGCAGTGTTAAAAAAAACCCTGTATTTTTACGTCCAAACATTAGGAAAGACTGGATGAGCTTTATGTTTAATAAAGTTCCAGATTATCTCAGTAAGAACCTGGTCATTTGTCAATTTTCTTGTAAAATGTATTCCTGCAGTCTCGTCGTTTTTGTCATAACCTTGTTATTTTGTCAAAAAATAAAAAATAAAAAAAAATAGCTCACAGCAAATGAGCTAAAAATGTTATTTTGATTATAACTGGACATGCAGAGTTGATTAGCATCATGATAATGTTTACATCAGCTTTATTTGATAACAGAAATGATGCTGGCTGAAATAATGGCTTTGGGGCTGATACATTTATGAGATCTTTATTAGCTCGCCGTGTTTTAAACATCATCAAATTCTTTTGAATTTATGAGAGTCTCGCATCACGCTTCACTGGAGCTCTGTTCATTAGCTTTATATGACATGCTAGTCGATGCAAACGGCTGCTAAATGGATAAGCAGGTGCTGCTTTCTGTTGTTATATGCTGTGGTGTTGTGGTTAATGATCTGACTCGCTGACTAAAGGTTTAGATTAGAATGCATTTGAGCGCTGCAGTGATTGTGGGTTTTTGTAGGCCAGCCCATAAACCCAATAGGATTTTCCATTGGCTTTTGGATTATTGCTGAAAATAAGCTCTGTGACTAACAAATGTTAAACGTTGATGTTCTTGCATGTTTCTTTCATCATCCCAGCTAACAGGAAACATTCTCAGAACTTTGGCAGACATTCTGGCAAATATTCCTCCGGTAACATTAATAGAACATTCATTCAGGTTATCTGGTCTTTAATAATGTTCTCAAAACTTTTGCACATTATCTATACATTCATTGGACTGAAATATTGTATTTAGATGTCCATGTAAATGTCCATTTTTTTTTTATTATTTATTTATTTTTGAAAAGTAATGTTCCCATTAAAAAAAAAAAAGGTTTTTAAAACATTTAATGTTTTGAAGTTTAAGAAGTTATTTAATAATGTTTTCATAACTTAATAAGAACAATAGCAAAACATTATAATATTTTTTTTTTTTGGTTGCACTTTATTTTACTGTATGTACTTGCATGTGCTTATGATGTATTTACAGTGTACTTACCCAATAAAGTATTGTTAATGTAAGGCAACTACATTGGTAGGGTTAGGGTTAGTACCTAGTTATTACCTAGTTATTGTAATTACTACAATAAGTACATAGTATGTAAATGAGGAACAGGACTATAAAATAAAGTCCTACCTTTTTATATATATATATATATATATATATATATAATCAAAAAAATTAAAAATAAAAATAATAATAATAATAATAATATATTCACTTCAGGGTGATGGAACCAGAAATGCTCAAAAAAACAACTTGTGTTCAGAATGAAATTGATGCCACAAGGGGCGCTCTTGTGGGAATTAGTGTAATCTGTCTTCTTCTACAATTCATTTTCTCTCTTTCATAATGAATGAAATATTTGAAGAGAATCTTGCTGAGCAAGTCAGTTAAACTGTTGACACGTTCAGCAGTAAATAGAATAAAAAACGCGGTTTATGTTTTTAAAACATTTTAATTTGTTATGTGAATGTTAGAATACCATACAAAATAACACAATGCATTTGTTTTTGCCATCCTTGCAAATAAAAATATTTTCTGAGAACATTTTGCTGATGTTTCTTTAAAGTTATGAGAACATTATTTCTGAATACTCTCAAAACATTCAAAAATTTCCAGTTTTTTAAATGTTTGAAAAGGGTTTGTTTTTTCTTGGGTACATTAATGTTAAAGAAAACATTAAGGGAATGTTCATCTCTACAATTTTGCAAACATTATGAAAACGTTACTTTTGAACGTTTTAAACGTTCTCTGAATGTTGAAGATGCAACATTAAAAAAAAAAAAAGCTTGAAATGTTTCATAAATAAGTTCCATAAACACAGTGTAAGTAAAAAAAGTTTTGAAAACTGTGTGAACGTCAGCTGATAGAAAATAGAAATAAAAAGTAAAAAAATAAAAGTTTTTGCTTGTATAATATGTGTTTTATGCATATTTATTATGTATATACCTGTATAAAATACACACACATACAGAATATATTTAGAAAATATTTACATCTATATTTATATTCATTCAGTTTATATCATAAATAAATATATACAATATATAAATGCAAACAAAAATGTTTATTTTGGATGCGTCCAGATAAGTTTGCTGGTTCAGAACGTTCCCTGTTCTCTGTAAAGCTAATAAACCCATTTGAATCATGGGAGTGTGAGGAGAGTTTCTCACATGAGTTCAGCTTCTTCTCTAAATCCCACGTTATTCCCGGAGATGCAAACCACCGCTCGACTCTTAGCGCATTGATATTCCACACGTGTTCTCATCTGTCATAGTATGGTGCATTATTATTATTTACGTCCCTTGTTAAACGTCGGCCGCTGGCTGGGTGCCGACACTTTCAATAAGAGCCTTTGTGAAGAGTCCTTTGAGAGGGTCCAAAGCAAACTGAAGCGAGCAGCGCACGGTGCCAAGTGAAGCATCAGCGTTTCAAAGTTGGCCGGTGCTGTTTACTACTCTGTGAATGTGTGTTGCACTCCATCGGTTTAATGTGGCCTTTGCTTTAATGGTGATTGTCAGCTAGAGCCGCTGGGAACTTCCTGTTCCTGTTCGTGCTGCGTCTGGAACAACAGCAGTAATGCTTCTGTGAGTCAGGATCATAATTGCAGCTTCATTATTAATTTTGCAATGGAAATTGTCTTCACATTCGAACGTGTGTTTTGAGGTTGTTGTTATTAGTACTGTTCTCAGAAACATCATAGTATTAGTACAATAGTGTTTGATTTACACATTAACAAGCTTATCCCTGAAGATTCTCATTCTCATTTCAGTTTTACTACATGTACAGCACAAACCTCTGGTGATTGGATTTATGTATATTTAATATGTTTAAATAAACACTTGAAATATATCAGTCTGTGTGAAATGAATGTATGCATTATACAAGTTTCACTTCTTGAATAGAATTAGTGAAATAAATAAACTTTTTGAAGATATTCTAATTATATGACCAGCACCTATAAATACATATAAACACATGCATTTAAATATGTATATATAATGTGTAGACGTAATGTGTAGACGTACAAATAGTTAAACAAATATATACTGTATGTGTGTGTGTATTTATATATACTTAATAAATATAAACAGTGCACATACATTTATGATGTAAACAAAAACTTTTTTGAATCTGTTCAATATATATAATATATATATATATATATATATATATATGTAAGCTCCACTAGAGGGCACTCTCATCACCTCACCTCCCTTGGACTCATATTCTATCATGGACTCTATATCCCATCATGCACTGCACCCCCACACCTGTTCACATTCAGTAATTATCTCCAGCAGCTGTCCCTCATCACCACATACCCTATCTCTAGCATAAAAGCACCATTCTCCATTTCATCTGCAAAGCATTCTATTTCTGTGTTTATTTCGTGTTACTTTGACCTCGACCCGTTCTCCGACTCTTGTGATTGTTTGCTGCCTGCCTCGACCCTCTTGCCTTGTATTATTGACCACGCCTTGTCTCCTCTGTTCCCGTTTGCTTGTTGTTTTGACCCTGCCTGTTTCCTGGAATAAAGATTTACTGCACATGGATACAAACGCTTCAGCCGCAATCATTACAGTATGTGTGTGTGTGTGTGTGTGTACTATTTCAAATGCTGAAATAACACAAATTTTATTTATATACTATTTTTTATGAGAATTGTGAATTTACATGTTAATGATTTTTTGTTGTTGTTGTTGTCATTTCATCTTTTGTAATTGTATGTGATTTTGACATTTTAGTAGTTTTTAGTTTATTGGATTTAATTTATTAGTGTTTTTTTTTTTAAATCCCTGAAATTTTCTAAATTGTTTGCTTTTTATTTCAATGTTAGTTCCACAAAACTGAAAAGCTGCTCATAAACATGCCCGCTATCTTCTTTAGCAATTCATTATTATTTTTATATAATTTATGCTGATTCATAATTGCATTTTGTTTTTGATTGACTTCCTTTTTTAAACTGATTTAAAAATATACTGGCAAATGCTCCTCCCGTCTTGTTTGATAGCTTTAATAAGCAGAACATGCTTCTGTGAAAACGTTGGTTATCGTGCTGCTGTTGCCAGTCAAAATATAAATCAATATTCTATACAGAACATAATTTTTAGGGATGAAATGTGACCTAGATGTGTTGTTGACGGGTTAGTTAAAATCCTTTCTCTGTTATGTAAGAGCTGGAGTGTTTGTGAGGAGTCTGTGTGTTTGCCTGTCGTTTTCTAATGCTCATTAGCAGCTCCTTTGCCTTTAACTTTCTGGTCTCCATGGCAACTCACCCCACATCCTTAAGGCTTCTCAAGCAATCTAAACCCAATTTAGGCGTCTTTCATTCAGGCCCGGATACCTGTGTTAAATACACACCTGCTGAAACATATCTGTCAGACCTGCTGCTTCTGTCACAGGCGTATATAATCAAGAGCTGGACACAAACACACTCGGCATGAATGCCTGATTTATTGCATATTAAACATCATCCGTACTGTTAACATGCTGGGATGGTGAGAATAATACTCAGAGTAGTGATTGGCTGTTTGTTGCAGGTGCCAATGAACAAACCAAATGTATTTCATGAAACAACAAACTTTATTACTGGTATGTCGCTGATCTACACTTATCTTAACTATTATTAAGACTATTAACTATTATATTAAGGTGAAGATCATGTCATATTTCTATCAGCCAAATTTAATCACTTAAACAAAACTCAGACAGCTAGCAGTTATTAAAGCTACATCTTTAAAAAAAAAAAAAAGAAAAAATCAACTTAAGCTGACTTAAAAATAAAAAAGAGAATAATTTTAAGAATTAAAAAAGTGGGACTTATTGATCAAATCATGGCAAGGCAACATTTCTTATTTTGTGTTAGTTTAAGATGAAATACTAAAATAAACTAAAGCTAAAGTTAAACAACGTATTTATAGGTTTATTTTTTTATTTTTTTTCAAAATAGATATTGTAATTTACAAAATAATAATATATCTAACAAATTAATATGAAAGCAGAAAATATAAAAATAAAATATTTACAAAAACTATAATAATATAACAATAGTAATAAAATGGGCATCAGTATTTTACATTGTATTTGTTTTTTGTTGTTGTTGTGCTGATTATTTATTATTATTATTATTATTATTATCATACTAATTTAATATTTATGGTAACACTTTAGAGTAGGAAACACTAATTCACTATTAACTACGACTTTTCTCTCAATAAATTCTTAATGTCCTGTTTATTAATAGTTAGTGGGGTCGTTTAGGTATTGTGGCTTTAATTACTAGTAATAAATGGCTAATATCCTAGTAATGCATGCTAAAAAGCAACTAGTTAAGCGTTACATTATTTATTGTTGCAGATGTATTTATTCATGTGTGATGATGCAGTATGAGATCTGATGTTGTTTTATGACATCTCTTGAGTGTACTGTACATACAGTACTGCACTACAGTTTAAAAACACACACCGAGGCCCTTCAGCCAAGCACACTGTACTTGATATTTACAGTAAAATCAATGGAAAGCCGTAGGTCCTCAGCGGGGATATTGATCGACTCTTACTGCAGCTGCACACACAAACTCTTTACTCAACGCACGCCAGAATCATCTTGATGCATGTGGAGCTTCATATAAAAGCTTACCATTTCAGAACAGGAGGTTGGCCTCCATGGTGCTCTAATACGTTATTTGTTTATGCGTCATAAATATGCGAGTATGGTGCTTGTCCAGCTTCTCAGATGTCTCTCCTCAGAGTTCATCATCAAAGGGATGTAACTAGTATCTATAACTAATAATATAACAAATGTTTATTGGTTGAACTTGGGACAGTTTGAGCCAATCTGGGCACAGGGGTGGGACTAATCATCAAGAATTGTTTCTGGTTGGCTCAAAGGTACAAAAAACACACTGGAACAGTGAATACTAACCGATGCACTGGAGAAGAGCAGCTCATTGAGACGCTGTAAGAGTCCAGACGTGTTGTTTAGGGGCAGTCTGGTCATTTGGATATGATTGAAATGAACTCTTTGGTCAGTGTAATGTTCAGCTGTAGGCTTTCTAGGGAACATTGGTAGCTGTTAAGGGTTGTAAAGTGCTTCACATCCATCGGCCGACTATTGATTTCAGGAAGGAATGGTCACTTACAATGAAGCAGCAGGGCAGCGTTCACATCCATTTGATTCTGATCAATACTGAGAAAGAAGATTCAGAGAAAGATCTTGAGCTCTGAGCAACAGATGAGACTTGTGATGTCAAAGTAACCTTAGATTAGGTCTGTGCAGGCTTGAGAAATCTAAAATTAACTCTCTACGTGATCTTCAGTGTTTAGACTGAGATCGTTTCAGTCTCTCGTGTTTCTCAGAGTCTCAAACTGCTCAGATATAAAAGACTGCAGGAATGTTATCATTGATATACTATTATTTTATTATTATTCATTTTGAACTTTTGAGCTTTTATTTGATCTTTTCTGATATGAATTCATTTTTCTTTATTTGTTGTATGTTTTTTTTGTCATTTTAAATTATAGTTTTTTAATTATCTATTTTTTATTTTATTTTAATGATCTATTTTTAATTATCTATTTTATTTAATTATCTAAGCAATTTGTATTTACATTTTTAATATGATGTATGTCTATATTGTTTTTAATTTTCTTTTCCATTTTTTTTTATTTTGTTGTGTTGATTTTTTTTTATTATTCTAATCATGTCTGTAGTTTAAAAAAATATATATTTTTTAATATTTTAAAATATGTCTTTATAATTTAATTATCTAAGTTTAATGTTTTTTTGTAATGTTGTTGTTTTATCACTTTAAATGTTGTTTTTCATTTTCTGAATTGAAGTACATTTTTAGATTAATTAATTATTTTTTATTGAAATTTATATATTTATTGTTTTGTGGGGTTTTGTCATTTTTACATATTTAAGTATATATTTATATAAATATATTTATGTAGTTTTTAATTATTTATCTTAATTTAGGTTTTTGTGATTTTTATATTCTAAATAAAACTAAAATATCTATAATTTAGAAATTTATATTTATTACTTATATCAAGTAATTTATATTTCATTAATATTTTATCTGATTTCAGTACATAATGGAAATATTTATTTTTATGTTTTTAATTTTTAGTTTTAAGTAACAATAAAAACCCTGATACGAACATTTGTTTTTTATCTCTATTCTCTTCCTCCGAGGGAATTTTAGAGGAGATGAAAGTGAAAGGATAATGAGACATGAGTGGATCTATAAATGAACAGTAATTCTTCTCGCCCGGCTCCGCTGGACTCTTGTTTATTCTAGTAATGTCATGTAATATCCTTTCACACGAGGCTTTCTGAAACAAAGGCTTCAATTACAGGAACTGATGTAAAGGCCTGTAATTATTTCTGTGTTTGATTGGAAATGGCACAGCAGCATCTAATTACTGTAAGCAGAGATGTCATTGGCCCACGCTAACGACTCATTACAGGAGGAAGAAACGAACTGAATCAGTCGCTGTGTCAGAATCACAGTATAATTATACATCTCAGTTATGATATACAGTGACACGTAAACTCACAACTTCAACTGTATATCACAATATATGATATTTATTATACATAAAAATATAATAAATAAAAAAATGATAAGTTACAATGTAATTAAATCAATACATTTAGAATTAAAAAATGTTTTAAAATGCACACATAATAAATCTCACAATTTTACTGTTTTGGCTGTATTTTTGCTGTAAAAATGTAGCCTTGGTGAGCAAAAAACCCCATAATTTTTTTCAGAAACATTTTAAAGGGGTCAAGTGATTTTGCTAAAAAGGACATTATTTTGCATATTTGGTGTAATGCAATGTGTTTATGTGGTTTAAGGTTAAAAAAACACATTATTTCACATCACATACTGTACACTATTGTTTCTCCTCTAAGCCCCGCCTCCTGAAACGGGTCGATTTGTACAAAGCTCATCGTTCTAAAAAAGCGAGGTGTGCTCTGATGAAACATTACAGATCTTCTTCATGCACCAAGAGCTTGTAACATTCTAAAGATTAAGGAAAATTTGAAATCACATCTTATGACCCTTTTAAAAATCCAGCTTCTTGTGGCAGAGAATTGCATTGCACTATAAATTTCATTCTCATTCAGCACGTGAAGCGATGCTTGTGTTTAAGGCCGTTGGTGTGGGACTCTGTTTGAGCGTGTTTTTCTCTGAGGACTTCTTCATTTGGCATTCAGATTCATTCCAGAATCCCGTCCCGTACGTCTCCAGCTCCAGAATCAGCCGTGAAGGAAGCATTTCAAAGGCTTTCAGGGCAGATTTTGCGAGACGTTGTTGTGCTGTCAGTGAAACAGGACAGGAGTAAAGTAGAAGTGACAGCCAGACGGGACGCAGAGATAACAGTGACCTTTCACTGAGGCGTCTTCACAATATCTGCTGGGATCAGGATCAGATGAACTGTTCGACGGCGTTCCTGGAACCACGCGGATGAATTATTGAGAAACAGATGCATGCTCTCATGTGTTTGATGTCTCTCGCCGGCCGCATCGATGCAGACGGGAAATGACAGAGGAAAGACAAACAGAATTACACAAGCCTGTAGAGACAGGAATATAATGCTCTTTACATCCAGATATGAGACACTCTGGACTGCTGTGGAGAATAGATACAAAAACACACTGATCCTGCGGTTCTTTGTTCCAATGTTTTGTTCACATTTGCAGTTCATCGAGCTTTATTCTTTATCATTTAAAATTATATGTTTTTTGTGTTTTTATTAGTGCTGTCAAACGATTAATATATATATAAGTGCACACACATGCATGTTTTATTTAAGAAAATATGTTATGATATATATTCTTATTTATGTGCAAATTTTTATGAATTTATGTGCAAAATGCTTACAAATATTTACAAAATATATACTGTTTGTCTGTGTCTATTTATATGTACCTAATAAATATAAAAAGTATAAACACATATACAGTATTATGTAAACAAAAGCTTTAATGGTAACTTGAAAACTTTAATGATAATTAAATTATGCTTTCATTTGAAAGCACTAACTTTTATTTATTTATTTACTGATTTACTTCTTGATTTATCCTTCCTATTTTGAAGGAATATAAAATTATTACTTGAGTTTAAGTATACACACACACACACACACACACACACACACATAATGTATGCATATACTAGCTACACATTTTATACAAATCATATATATATATATATAAATGTATGATGAAATGAGAAATGTGTTGATGTAAACACATTTATTTTTGAATGAATTTTTAAAAAGAATTATTGTTAGTGTTGTATTCTTTTCACATAGACAAAATATTTTTTTTAAATACAGACATTTTTACATTTCCAACTTAAATATTGCAAAAATATATATATTAAATTCAAAATGTACAGTAAAATAATTCAGTCTAAAAGTCTTTGTGCGTGTGTTATTAGCTCTGACAGTGAATGTGTCGTGTTCCGGAGAGTTTTGGGGTATATGTGATGAAGCGGGTGTGATATAAGCGCTGATGTGTTCAGATGCACCTGAAAGCCATGTGTTGATGATCAGTTCTGAGGACAGCGAGATCTGAGAGCAGCTCTGTTTGTGATTGTGTTGCTGTAATCAGCTGGTGTTCTGAGTTTAACTGAGAACAGAAAGCAGCGGATGCTGAGATTGCTCTTATGAGTGTCAGAGATTTCATTCGCTTTACTTCAGCTCTCAAGTTCCTCTTGTCTCTAACATCTTGTTTCAGCACACTGAGATATAGAAGCTATTTTAAGACAAGGAATAAATATATAATGTGACATTTTTATGCCACAATTCAGACCTTTTTCTCTTAATTCTAATATTTATGTATTACTTATTTTAGAAGAAAGCATGACATTTTGAAAAGGTAGTTGTGACTTTTTTTCTTTTTACTGCAGTGATTTTTTTTTGCAGATTTTAGCTTATATATATGGATATACACACACCTATCTATCTGTCTATCTATCTGTCTATCTGTCTATCTATCTATCTATCTATCTATCTATCTATCTATCTATCTATCCTTTATTCAATCCTTGTGCATGTTATTTCTTCAGATTTTCTAGTCAATATATATATATATATAATATTTATAATATTCTTTTTTATTTTTGCAAATGAGTGTTTATCTCACTTGTGATTTTTCTTTTTTTTCATTTATTTCTATATTTATTTGCAATTTATTTCTTTATCTTATTTCTTGTTTATATCTTTCAATGACTATTTTGTGTGTAAAATATAAGCTCATAATTCAAAAATAATAAAATTAAAAATAAATACACATACATAAATATAAAGTTAAGTCCATGGCATACATTAAAGAAGCTTTAGTCACTAGTGATGTTTGTCTTCTAATAAGAGCGCAATGCAAATCACTATAGTCAGAGTACTGTACTTTATTGTGACGTGTTTAGAGTCAGACATGATGAAAGGAAGCAGTCTGTGGTGATCTCTGAGATACTGTAGGTGTCCCACTGTGCTGTGAGCTCTTCTCTGTGTTGAGGTGTTGTGTTTCAGCGGGGGTCCGCTCTGTCATCTTCACAGCGGGGCACACCCTCGGAGGATGTTTTGGGCTGAAGCAGACAGTTCTGGTGTGTGACAGTCGTCCTCTCACCAGGGACCTGACGCCAGTCAAAACCAGTTTCTACACTAACTCTTCAGATCTTCACTAGCAGCCTGTTAACTGAGAAACGCCTGCGAGCTGCTGAATGATCAAAGTATTGTTGGTTAACATCTTTTACCTGAAGCTCCTCGGAGGAAGTGAACAGGTGATGAAGATTGCATAATCCTAAACAGACCAAGAGTCTATGTTTGATTGAAAAAATTAAAATTTGTGTCATTACATTATTTTCATGTAACATTATTCTTGTTATTATTTTAATTCTTATTACTGTATTTCATCATTTTCAAGCGCTGGTCAGTTTTGTGATTTTGTGCTATTTTGTTTCCATAATGTGTCAACTTTCAGACTAGTGAGGGGGAAAAAATACATATATTTAAAAAGTTTCATACTACACTTCAATAGTACTTACACAGACCAAAACCTTACTTTCAATTATATGTATATTCTGATGGTTTTTATTTTAGATTTTATTATGTGTGTGTATATACAGTATATATACACACACACATTTTTGTTTTTGTTTTTTATTTGTTTATGTGCTGTATGTGTTTGTTTATTTGTTTGTTTATTTAATAATGCTTAATGTAAGTTTATCTTAATTCTAATTTGTATTCTGAAGGTTTTTTATTTAAGCATTTGTTCATATATCATTCACCTTGTTTTATTATTGCACTTTATCCATTTGTATCTTCAGATTTCAATTACGATATATATAGTGTATATATACAGTTGAAGTGGAAAACAAAACATACATATATATATATATATATTTTTTTTTTTTAAGTTTTGTTCTCCACTTCAACTGCTTAGATACACCTATACCAAACATTATGAAGATTTATTTCTAAATATGTTATCATTACTTTGTTTGTTTATACAACATTCCTTAACATGTTCCTTGCCTTAAAAAAAATAAAAAAATGTGTATATATATATAAACACTACCGTTCAAGAATTTGGGGTAAGATATTTCATGGTTTTTAATGGCTTCTTCTGCTCATCAAGGCTGCATTTATTAGATTAAAAATCCAGAAGAAACTGTAATATTGTAAAATATTATTGTGAATATATATTAAAATGTAATTTATTATATTACAAAGCATCATTACTCCATTCTTCAGTGTCACGTGATCCTTTCAGAAATCATTCTAATATGCTGATTTATTACTAGAATTGTCAATGTTGGAAACAGTTGTGCAAACAAATATATTTTTTGGAACCTGTGGTTTTAGTTCTTTTTTCTCCTCAGGATTCTTTGATGAATAACAAGTAAAAAACAACATAATTTTTTAACCAAATATACAACATTTCTAAAATGTAAATCTATGCTATGACTTTTTTGTTCATTTAATAGATCCTTTGTTAATAAAAGTATTCATT
>JAUCMR010000001.1:1161020-1184068 GCA_032357425.1 Enteromius argenteus
CAGACTCAATCCAGAAGAACTGTGCCAACGTCTCCAAGATGAAGAAAAACACCTACCTGGAAAGCTACAGTACTGTTCAGAGTTTTAGACACTCGTGTAACAATGCTGTAAAATGAGGATGCTTTCAAAAATAATGCCATACATAGATTTAATTGATCTTCTATTAACTAAATAAAATAAATATTTGGTATTTTAGCCTTTGGTAAAACAGCTTCTGTTCCGAGTTATAGTTTTTCAGGTAGCTTTCCAGGTAGGTTTTTTTTTTTCTTCATCTTGGAGACGTACCTTGCTGCACGTTTTAGTGAGACACGAAATATGTACCAATAAGTACATATCACTGCAGTTTCCAAAAGAAATGAACACTAGAGGCAGTAAACTATTATTTCTTTGCTATTCCTTTTCATACAAATTTACAGAATTTGCACAATTACTTGAGGAATTTCATGTTATGACTTCAAAACAACATTAATATGCTGGAAAATTTTAAACTGCTGCTTTTGAAGGTTATCATCACACATATCCAGCTTCATATCTATGTGTTTTCATTTACGGTAGGTTTGTTTGGTAGCTCACGGAGTGCAGAGATGTGCTTGAGAGGCGAGGAGCTCCGGTTTAATCCTGTGTTACTATGCTTCAACAAAACAGTTCAAATATGTTTAAAAGGAAGTACAAATGACACAGTTGCATTTGTTAACACTATCAGGTAGATTTAGGGTTGGATTTAGCGTAAAGCACACAAAAAGTGCGCAGAGGTACATATTTTTATGAGACCAGGTTGGATAATCCAGCAGATGCTGTTTTGTCAATGCAGCTCTTTCCTCAGCTCTCTCTTTCTATAACTCTATAACTCACTAACAAGCATCTCCCCGTCCCTCATTCATGACCCGTCCCGGGACTCCAGCGCTCTGGTGGAGATGTCAGAGAGTTCAGACCCTTCTGATCAAGGAGGGTCGGTGAAACAGACTCCCACACGGCTGCTTCATGACCTTCAGCCGAGCAGCTTTACAGAGCAGAGCACCTGGAGCTCACATATGGCTCTCCTCATTAAAGCCATCGCAGCCAGAGCTAAAGAGCTGTCGCTAATCACAGCGTAAACCAGATCGGAAATAAGATGTTGAAGGGCATTTTTCATGCATGCTTCTAGCTGTGTTAATAGATGGCTGTATGTTGATGTTTTTCAGCCATCGGTGAGCCGGTGAGTATAAACTGGTTCAGTCCTCAAGGAGAGCGCATCATCTCCAATCAGAGAGTGATCGTGCACACGGAGGGCGTCCGCTCCAGACTGACCATCTACAACGCCATCATCGAGGATGCTGGGATATATCGATGCCAGGCTGTGGACGCCAAGGGACAAAGCCAGGAGGCCACGGTGGTGCTGGAGATTTACCGTGAGTTACCGCAGTAAAGACATGAGAGTCGGTCTGAAGGAGCATCTGTGAATCAGTTACTAATGTTAAAAACATTTTTATTTTGTTATATAATATACAAATTCAGCTTCATATATAAATCATGTCAAGATCATCATGGAGGAAAGTTTACAGAGTTGTAACAATTGGAAAAATGTAAAAAATGAAATAAAAAACATGAATAAAAATAAAATGTATTTACTAAAACATTTTTAATATATGATATAATATAATATAATATAGAAATTCAGCCTTTCAATATTTTTTTAAATTATTTATTATATAATATGATTTTTTTTAAATATAAATTATATCAAGATCATTATGGAGGAAAGCTTACAGAGTCATAATGATGTTCCATTGGAAAAATGTAAATAATAAATAAATACAAATATAAAATAAATAAATAAATAATGTATATTAAAATATTTTAATATATTATATTATATATATATAAATTTAGCTCTTTACAAAACATTGTTTAAATATAGTATATACTGTATATATATATATATATTGATCTTGATATTTACAGTACTGTGCAAAAGTTTTAGGCCACTAGTATTTTCAGCAACAAAAAATGGTTTTAAGTGGGGTATTTCTATCTTTGTGTCAGTTGAAAATATCAGTTTAAATTTCCAAACATTATTTTTGTAATAATGCAGTGAGATTATTGTCTGACAACAGCCAGTGCTCCACACAGAGATCTGATCTGATCATCATCCAGTCTGTCTAAAATACTAGTGGCCTAAGACTAATATATATATATATATATATATATTAATGTTGTTATTATTGTTTGGGTCTTCAGAATAATAAAGTGTGTTTTTCACTTGCAGTTACTGGTGTAATAATGATATATGAGCCTCAAAAATGATGATGAAGGTTTGACCATGTTATTATGCTCATCATTATCAGACAGCATTGCTTTCAGTTAGTCTTCCATGTATACCGTGGTGTTTCTGGTCTGAGCTGAGCTTCTTCACCTTACAACAAGAGAGTGTAGGAGTGTGTGCAGGTTTTATTAATATCGAGGCAAATTAGCGGCTAACTGAAATGAGGCTTGTCACATTGGCACTGATGATTCTGATCCGGCAGAAATAAAGCCACACACCGTCCTCCTGCGCAGCTCTTCTCCAAAGCACCATATTATCTGAAACACAGCAAATCAGCCCAGACCTGAGGTTAAATAACGTCAGAACGCTCAGATTTTCACTTATGATTTGATTCAGGAGTGAACAGCGTTAGATATCAGCTCGCTGTACTTGTGCTACCTGCATGTTGAGGTGAAAATAGTCTCATTTTCAGACTCGTTCACTGTCCGTGTGCACACAGTGGTTTTATTGAACAAATTAGCTCTCTGGAACTTTAACTTCACTTTTCTTAATTTTTTTTATTAGTAGTAGTATGTTTTCCTCCAAATTCTATTTTGTTTTGTTTGTATATTGTGTTATTTGTGCATGTATGATTTACAAATGTAATCAAATAAATTCGTAAAACTTTATCAATTTAGTCAATCTTTTCAAATGCATTCATATAAAAATATAACAATTTACCTAAAAAAAAGTATTTTTATTCTGTTGTGCAACAAGTTTACTGTATAAATTAAAACAGGATCAAATAAAAATGTTTTATTGTTTTTATTATGTTTTATTTTAGTATTAATGTGGGTATATTACTCTGCAAAGTGCATTTTAGTATAGAATAACATTAATTTTACGGGTTGTCATAAAGACTTTAGATTGAATTGATTTTATTTTATTTATTTGTTTTTTATTTTGTTTTATTTTATTTTCCCCAAATTATGTGCCTTTATTAATTCTTCTGCGTTTTGTGATTATTATTAATATTGCTATTGTTATTGGTACATTTAAGTATGCTGTAGAAATATATTTTTGCTAAACCAAACTTTTGTTTTTTGGAACCGAACGTTATGAATTTCACAGGATTCCGGTATTTCTCAGAAAACTGAACTGGTTTTGGATAAGAGCCCTACCTGCTACTGATGTCATTCAAGCCAAACTAAACACTATAAAACACATGAAAAAAGAAAAGCAAATCATCGCACTTAGTTGTGGACTAAATCAAAACAAGACGGTTTCCTCTTCTCATTCATTGATTTCTGTCAGATTACCTTCAGTACAGTCTGGATAAATGTTTGTAATAGTGTAGAATCAGACCTCACATCTCTAGCCAAACGAGGAGATTCAGAACAGAAAAATGATTTCAGCCAAACTCTGTGTTTAGAAGCAAATACTGAGAGCTTGATTCATTCGATTCCTGACGGTCTATACTGGAGTTAAAAGAGATGCACTTCTGTGAGAAATAGAGCTGCTTTCACTAAGGTACTGTAAATGTAAGTATAAATAACTCAAGTGGTTTCTCTTTCATCACTCAAGAGAAGAGTGGAGAAACAAACTGATAGTGATACTTGACTTTTATTCTGCTGACAGTATGTAACTTTGCAAGTACATGCCACCTTACTGACCCTAACTCTAACCTAACACTCCGCTGATTCTCTAATAAGAGTGAGTTAATTTAGTTGTAGTCACTAATAGTTAGTAGAATGTCTAGAGTGAAATATTGAAATGAAGTGTAACCGTAAAAACATGTCAAGAGCACAGAGCATTAAAATAACATAGCAAAGTTCACATTTAATGAAAAATGTTTCAGTTCATATGGAGATGTCTTATTTTAGTATTAAAATTTTGTTAATTATGTTTATTCAGTAAGTTTTAATGTGTAAAAAAATACATAAAATACATTTGAGTCTTATTTTATTATTCTTTGATTTATTAGTTATACTTTAAAATATTAACTAATAACAAACAACGCATTTGTTATCATTAGTTAATAAAACACAGCTGTTTGTTGTTATTTCACGTTAACTCATGTCCATCAAATAATATAAATGCAGCTTGATTTTAATCAGATCATTAACATTAACTGAGATCAATAAATGCTGTAGTATTTCTCATCATGTTAACTGATGTAGTAAAAGTAAAGTGTTCAGTTTTAGTTAAAGGGATAGTTCACCTACAAATGAAAGGGTTATCAACTTTTACTTTTAACTTTTAACAGAAGAAGTTGTTTTAAGGAAAGTCAGTAATCAAACCGTTGGCAGTAGCCACTGACTTTATAGTGTGGGGGAAAATACTACTAATAATAATATGACAGTTAATGGCTACCGACTACTGTTCGGTTATAAACATTTTTAAAAAGAGGATCTTTTGTGTTCAAGAGAAGAAGCAAACTCCTTCAGGTTTGAGTGTGAGTGAATACTCTCTTGGCCCTGACTGAGATCTCTGACCCTGATGAAGCTGTGTTTGTTTGCTCTCAGAGAAGCTGACGTTTCGCGAGGTGAAGACACCGCAGGAGTTTCGTCAGAGCGAGGACGCTGAGGTCGTCTGTGATGTCATCAGTTCCCCGGTGCCGGCCGTCTCCTGGTTTTACAAGAACCGAGAAATCACGTCTGAGCCCAACAGTAAGAGCGCTCACAGTTCATACACACTCCAGAGCATCAGAATATCATGGGGGTAAAGAAAACTAAACAAACAATATGCTAAATAAGTCATATTTCTTCATTAATTTAAATAACAAATTATTTTAACTAATTTCAACTTTTTAAAAAGCGATTCCAGAATTGATTTGATTATTTAAGTCTGTTTAATGCAATTTAGGTTAAAATGACTTGCCAATTTAATTATAAATAATCATTAAGGCACAGACCTAACTTTTTTAAGTTAAAGTGGAATTTTTAAAAGTGTACTGTGGTATGTTTTGATACAGTTTTTTTTAATTATTATTATTGTTAATTCTTTGTATTTGCAGTCCAGATATTGTATTTCGATTAATCTTCTGGGATATTTGCAGTAGTAAATTACAAGGGAACAAGGGAAAAAGGTGTTATTTTCTGCTTATTTGAATAAATAAAAATAATTTATTTTTTTTCAGTAAATGTACTATAATTTAAAATGAATAAAAAACAATAAATAAGGTAAATGTGACTTTTTTTTTTCCTCACAATTATGACTTTATAGCACACAATTGTAAGTCAGAATTGTGAGATACGACCTTGCTATTGTAAGAAAATGTTAGTTTTTTCCCCAGAATTGGATTTTATAACTCAAGTTTATATCTGACAATCAGAATTTCTAGAAAAATATTTTTATTCAGTATTGGAAAGAGGCTTCCATTCATTTCAAAATCTCAGAAGCAAAATTATAAATAAATAAATATTATGAATACCCATCTTAATTTAATATATTTCATTATATTTTAAATATATATATTAAATTATTGTATTTTTTTCTATGGCATGATTAATACAGTACATTTTATTACATGATATGATTATTAAACATGATGGTTTCGTTATAAATATGGTAATAATCTTTATGGTAGAAACTCAACTTAATGTATTATATTTACCGTCTTAACCTGAGCATGTTTCATCAGCAAATGGAAAAGTCATCCAGCTATTTATATGAATCAAATCTGTTAGATCCATTAATTATTGTGCTTTTAACCTCAGCAGCAAAGGAATATTAACCCCAAATACCACACTTTTGCATATTACTCTGTTATTAAAAAATACATCCACAAAAACACACCAAAACACCAGCAGATTCAAACACATAAACATTTGAATGTGCTTTGGATTAAACCATATTCAGTGTCTGAATTCAGTAAAGTTCTCTACCGAGGGAACTTTTGTCTGTATTTTAGGTGTCAAACCGTTAATTGGAATTCAAAGGCAGAATTTTGACAAGCTATCTGCACTTTCCAGCCTGCGAGATCAAAAGATGGAGATTTGATTACTTCTTATTCTAATTACGGAGTCAGTTATAAATATCTCTCCTGAACGAGAGGAGAAAAGGTGTGTGTTTATCAGCAAGGGATAACTAAAGCCAATGAAAGGCTGTAATCCTAGTGTGTTTCATTTAGCAAATGTCCTTGAAATGGAAGCAGAATTCGTTTTGAGGATTGATGATAATATTTTCCTATTATGGCGCACAGATGATTAAATCCTCAGCTTTCTTCTTTCTCACAGCACACAGGACCGCATTTCTGTCAAATGCTTTAAATGTAACACAATGACTTTAAGTTCACTTGGAAACCTTTTCTAAAACCTTTTAGTGTAGTGATTAATCCAGAGATTCCAGGACTGTGACGTCTGAAATCTTCTTTAGCAAAGACACAAATCCATTTCTTATTACTGCCATTTGATAAAGCAAATATCAGTATCACCGTTACAGGACTACATTACTGAATATTGCATTTGTAACATTACTTGCTCGAGTAAACTCGTGCACCTATCTGCCTCTCTATCTGTCTCAGCCTAGCAACAGCATACAAACCACTCAGAACACCTTAACAAAGAGTAACCACATAGCAAATCACCTAGACTGCTCAGCAACCCCCTGGGAAACATTCAGCAGTGCAAACAATCAGAGCGCCGTACCAACTGCATAGCAACATATTTGCAGACACTCAAAACACCCTAGCAACGCCATAGCAACACCCTAGCAACTGTAGAATAGCGTAGTCTCACACATCTGTGTTTGTGTGTCTTCCTGAAGACAGACTTCAGGTGCTTCCCAGCAACAACCTGCAGATCCTGCGAGTGAGTAAAGCTGACGAGGGAGTGTACCGCTGTGAGGCGCGAGTGGAGGCCCGAGGAGAAATCGACTTCAGGGACATCGTGGTGCTGGTCAACGGTAAGAGCTGTTCTTCACACACTGACTCACTGATCTCTGAACAGCTCAACAAGCGTCTAGCGCTCCACTGTCACAGACTGACCCACTTAAGAACACCTGTCAGCAAAGAAGCAACAACTTCTAAAGAAGGAATATCATAACACTGATAGAGTAAGATTAGTTTTTTCATGCTATCCTTCCTTCCATCCATCCATCGTTATTATTATTTTGTCTGTGTTGATACAAACAGCGTACATTTAGTCAAAATGTGTCTTTTAATATCTCGCCTTCATTTCATCTTTCATAAATCCATTTTACACTAGATAAAATAAACAGTTACACTACAAAACTTTAGGACAAAAATGTCCAAATTAAAAACACAATATTTAATCCTAGTGGCATGTAAGCATAGAATCATATCACTTTGTTAATAGGCTTTGTAAATTTGATTCAGCCGCCAATGCTTTGACATTTATTAATTATTTATTTTAAGGTGTTACGTTTTTAAATTCAATGTGAGCATTTTTACTATTTTTAAGAGTATTTTTTTTTTATTTCACTTTTAAAAAAAAAAAAAAATTAAATGTAACTTTATCACATTATTACAGTTAAACGAATGTAGCATTTTAACTGCTTTCAATTGCAACATTTCTAAAGTGTAACATGTTTGATATTTTTAAATAACTTTTTAAACTTTAAATTAATCCTTTTTACTGTTTTTAATGAACATTTTTAAAATATATTTTACTATTTTAAATTTCACATGTTTTAAATATTACTTTTTTGTATTTTTGAATGTAATATTTAGTTTACATTGAAATGTGACTTTTTTTTACTATTTTTAAATGTTACTTTTCACAGTTGTACGTCAACGTTTTATATTTTTAAATGAATCAGTGCTGATGCCTTGAACAATTTTAATGAAACAACTTCTGTTGTACTGTTTTCACTCTAAACCCCATCTGAGAAGCTGCACTAGTAAATATTATTGTCGATCAAAACATATCACTTGAATAACTTAATACCCAATCGTAATTCTCTCAAAAGGCCTCTAGAATCTCTAGAAAGAACAGTGATCCAAATGAGCCTCAAACAGATGGTGCACATATGCAACATGACCATGTTAACTCAAGATGGAAGGTCAAAGCAGAAGGAGGCGTTTCATTACAGCAGCGGATGGAGTTTCAACACACCGTTACGATCCTCTGCAGTTCAGCCAAGGCTGGGAATAAATCTAGGGGAAAATTCTGGATCCAGTCTCCAGTCTTGGACTCGAGACCCAGGCGTCGTCGCTTGCTAGTCAGCGCTCGCTAAGTGATTTAAGCAGCAGGTTGTTCTGTTTCCGAGGCAGACGGTGCTTGCCATGTCTTGGGGATAATAGGACGCGCCTCATTGAGCGAGCTTATTGGATCTTTCTGAAAGCTATAAGTGGTGATGCTAAATTGCAAGCAATGCACTTTTATTGGTTTTTGCGTGTTATTACATCAGTTTAAAGAAGTATGAGTTGTGCAAATACTATTGTGTCCGTTCAGGCAGAGCTCGGCGCTATCAAATCCTGACGACGGCTCATTCTGCAGAACAAGGTAAATGAATTTGTTGAAAAGACGGGCGGCGTTTCGTGAAGCGTTTGTGAAGATAAGGTCGCCGTTTGCTTGTGAGTCACAGAAGCTTGAAGTTTATGTTAATTGAAACATTTAGTCACAAATCTACACTCTGTCAGACATTTCATCCTTCTCTTACAGGCACAATTAAAACAACAGTTTTTGTACATCATTCTTTAAAAGACAAAATAAACAAGGCACTGTAGATTCTTATTCTTTAAAAACTTTACACATGAAGAACCATTTCCATCAATACGAGATACTGCATGCTGGAGAAATTCTCAGGTAGAAAGACACTGCTTAGTGTAGTTAATATAAAGCACAAAAGAAGGACTTGAAACAAAGATCAACAGAAAAAGTGTTTGGAACAAAGATCACAAGCCACAAGTAAAGAGTCTATTTTAATGGCATGGCCCAAAACAGTGGTGAAGGTCTGGGATGTCGCTGTCTTGTCTCCTCAAGCAGAAAATATGCAGGAAGGCATCACTGGTCTCTGCATTTTACAAATATTCTGCCATATTGGTCCCCTCCTGTTTATTAAATAAACACAACACTTAGTCTAGCTACATAACTAACAAGTTAAGTGTATTTTTTGGAAATCATGTATAGTTGAGGGCAATCCCCCTTTCAGAATGGGCACAATGTTAATTATTTTACCAAAATAAGAGGCATCATACAAAATGCATGCTGTTGGGTTTTTTCTTTTTTTTTTTGTAGTACTGACTACTGAAAGTTTACATCCCCTTGATTCTTAATATTGTGACCCTGAATGATCCGCAGCTGTGTTTTTCCTATAGTGATAGCTGTAGGAAAGGGTTCAAATACATAAGCAAGCTGGAAAAAAACAGGATCATGCAGGTAACAACGCAGTATTAAGAATGTAAACTTTTGATCAGGGTCATTTTTATAAATTCAGCTATTATTTTCTCTTGTGAATTATATGTAAACATATTTTATGTGAACTATCTTATTCAGGTCAGTAGTAAATAAACAGTAACACACATTTTGTATGATCCTTCTTGTTTTGATAAAATAATTAAAATTTGCAGATTTTTGAAAGGGGATGTAAACACTTTTTCTTCCTTTAAAGAGCCTGGATGTACAGTAACTACACCTGTGTGCCTGTACAGGCAGTATTGTGAAATAATCTGCATTGGTTACACTCTAGTATGAGGAACACATATTCACTTAACTATGACTTTTGTGTATCAGCATTGTTTTAGTGATTTTAAGTATGTGGTAGGATTCAGGGATGTAGATAACCTAGCTAACGTTAACTTAGCTATCTCATTCTCAACACTTTAGTCACCAATCTGGAAGACAGAATCGACACTGTTATAAAAAAAAATAAATAAATCTGAGTGCCTTCCCATTCCATTTGTATACTGATCACCTAAGCATTAACGTTATACGCATTCACTAAATAGAAGGAAAAGTCCAGTTAAAGGACCTCGTATACCACGAGAGATAAGTCTAATTTATACTGTATGTTAGAGACAACATTACATTTAAGTAAGAAATAATATCACAGACCAGTAATGTCGTGGTTTAACGTTATGGGGCATAGCGTTTTAGCTAATGTACTGTAGCTAAAGTTAGGCTAACATTACCTGAAGAAAAAAGAGCATGAAATGCTCAACATAAAAATAATGAATATATCATCGGATTTGGCACGTCGTGGACTTTATACTTGAAAAAAATATGTCATTAAATGATAAATATTAGTATGAAATGGTCTTGCAAAACATTACAAAGTCACACAGACAGTAACTGAACTTACCCTCGTATTTCGTTAGTTCATGAGGCGTTAAGGGACATATAAATAAAGTTTTGCGCGCACGCTCACACACATACACACACACACTTTTTGCGAATACATATTTTATTAACATAAAATACATACGTTTATTTAACAATAAAACCACTGTTGCTGTAATTTTTTTGTCAAAAATGCTATATATGTCACTGAGTACATTAATGCTAACCCGCACAGCGACAGATCAAATATTACATTAAACAGTGAAATATATGCTTTTACCACAACTTATAAAAAATAGAGGTAAATAATCCATCATATTAAAATGTTCTTTTATCCTTCTTGCTGCGATGTGCGTGACCATCTGCCGACGACACGAGGGAAGAATCTAGAAAGTTCAATGAAGAGGAAAAATTTAATCAACCGGTTGGGTTAAAATAACCCAACCCACAGTGGTTCAGTGGTGAAAATTCATTTGGCCCTGCACGAATAACCCAACTTTGTGTTTACATTACCTCAAATAACCCAGAATTTTGACCCAGCACAATTAACCCAACAATGTGTTTACAGAAATAACCCAGCACTTTTAAGAGTGTAGTCAGCAGACAATTGAGTGCAAAGATGCTGAGTTGATCAACTACATGTGGATTTGAGATGCCAAACGATCGTTTTAGTTTGAATGTGGAAAGGAAAGGATGTGACATGTGGCCATGTATGGGTTCCCGTACTAGGAATTTGTGCTCTGCATTTAACCCATCCAAGTGCGCACACACACAGCAGTGAGAAGTGAACAACCTCACGCACCCGGAGCAGTGGGCAGCCATTGCAGCGCCCGGGGAGCAGTTGGGGGAGTCGTGGTATTGAAGATGGAGAGAGTGCTATATATTCACTTCCCCCACCTACAATCCCTGCGGGACCTGGTACTCGAACCCGCAACCTTTGGGTTACAAGTCCAACTCCCTATCCATTAGGCCACGACTAGCAGTTTATTCTGAACTGGTCTCTTCAAGCTAGTTTATGTTGGTTAACTGGGACTTCATCACCACAAACATCTTAACCAGCAAAACACAATAACGACATTTACTTCATGTTCAGTTCCCATCAAAAACATCATAAATGCGTGTGTGTGTGTGTGTAATGTTTTTAAAAGAAGGCTGCATTTATTTGATCAAAAATACAGAAAAAAGGGCTTTTTCCAGATTCTTTGATAAATAAAATGACAGCATTTATTCAAAATGTAAATCTTTCCCAACAATATAAGTCTTCGCTATCATTTTTTATCAATTTAACATATCCTTGCTAAAATAATTTCTTTATTATTATTAAAAAATGAAAATTTACTGCTGTATATTGTTAGAAAATATTTTTATTTTATATACATGCTGTTCTTTTTAACTTTATTCATTATAAAATCTTGAAAAAAAAGTATCACAGGTTCCAAAAAAATATACTCTTTCCAACACTGATAATAAATCAACATATTAGAGTGATTTCTGAATCCCTTTTGAATGGCAGTGTGTGTGTACAGTATATATATATATACTACAGTGTATATAAATGTATAGAATATTAAAAATTATTCATGGTCTTAATTACAAAACATACAATTGATTTCAAGATATAAATTTATGTATGTGTCTGAGCTTGTGTGTGCATAAATATCTAATTATATATAATTGTAGAATTTAAGCTATTAATTTTAAATATAATGTTTAAATGCACCTGACTCGAGATGACTCGAGAAGCACCTGGTCTGTGTTTGCTCGTCTGTGTTTCTTCTAACTATCCTGTACGTCTGTGTGTGTGGACGCGTTTACGCCATGATTAGCATGCAGACGTGCGCTAGCATGCTCTTTCTGCGCCCTTAACCCTGACTTTCATCATCAGAGGAGCGCTTTGAGCTCAGACAGGGCCGAATCACCAACTTCTGTCTGCATCTGCTTGATCCTTTAAATAGAAATGTCACCGAGATAGAGGGCGTCTCATTTGCGTCGTCCTTCGCTGATACGCATCACCAAAAAAAAACAAGTTATTTCAGCCTCTTTGGATTCTAACAGGAGGCGAATCACAGAGCGGCGAATAATGATTGTGCTGGAGAGACATTGTTAGGGGCTGTTTGATTCTCTTAAAGCTTCGTATCAGATGGAGTCGGCCCATCAGACAGATACCACACAAAGTTGTTTTAAATACCGAAAGAAATACCGTTTGACAGTTAAATAAGTTTCATTACAGACCAGAGACAAGAAAGAACTGGAACAAAATAACAATAGCAACAGCTGATTGATTCATTAATAATTCACTTTTTACCCAAAGATCAATAAAAAAAACTTACTCTACACAAACATGCATTATTGAGCAATGCATTAAAAGCTTGTTTATTTCTGTTTATTTCTTATTTAACCTTTTTAACCTCTTTTGTCAGGAAACAGTTTTTTCAGTATTATATTATATTTGTGCCCATGAATGTGTGTATATTTCTATATTTTGCAGTAATATTCAAAAATCAGGTCATAGCACTTTTAACTTTTCATCACTTATAACTTTAGTACACATGCATACATATTTTTATTTATTTAAATAATTTATATATATATATTATAGTACGGTGTATATTTATTTTTTTACTTTTAATATATAATAAAATATTATTTAAATATTATTGCATGCAAAAATAGAAAAAAGAACCACTTTACTTGCACACTGCATATCTCATATGCAGACTTAGTCATATAGTATGCATTGGAATAAATTCATGTCAAATTCATGTCAAAAGACATCCATTCTAATAGTGTTGGAGTTTGAATATTGGGTTACAATCCAAACTTAACACATGCAAGCATCTGACTTCACCTGTATAGAGAGAGACACAGAAACCAGTGCTAAACATGCATGTGTGATGTTGTTTCAGTTCCTCCGGTTCTGTCAGTGCCACAGCAGTCCTTCAACGCCACCGCTGACTACCAGGAGTCAGTGACATTCACCTGCATCACGTCTGGCTCCCCCGACCCTCAGGTGACCTGGTACTGGTGGGTAACAGTAATGTTTGTCATGAGATGCTCTGAATGTTGCTGCTTGGTCCAAACCCTGAAGATGCAGTGGTGTGTAGTGCAGTATGTAGGGCGCTGGACATCACAGCTAGTATATAGGGCACAGTGTCCTCGATCCATCTATTCTATCTGTATGCAAATGACCGTGGCTCTGTGGCGTCGGGCCGTGAAGAGCTGATGTGTGCTTTGATCAGACGTTCAAAGCCTTCCATGATAACTGAGGTGATGGCCGGAAACGTTCAGATTCCAAGATCTTTCTATTGTGTGAAGGAGACATTGAAAGTGCCTGTGTGAAATGTTTTCTGGCTGGAAGAAGAAGTTGCATTGCAGATTTTAACATTTTGTTGTTGAGATCTTTGTGAAAGTCTTAAGAGTCGATGCTCGTGAAAACGTGAAAAATTCAGACTCTGTTTTCCATGTAGTCTCTGTGTCTGGAGATATAAAATCTGGGGCTGTTGAGCGATTCAAATTTTATTTTAGATTAAAATCTGATGAATTGCATGATGCACTGATTAATTAATAGCAAATTCTACATGCATCAATTTTGAGAAATTACCCCCAAACGTTCAGATGAGGTGTTAAATGAGAAAAACATTACAAGCACATTACAAATCGTAGCTTTATATAAACATAGCTTTCATAGAAACACATGCAATTTTTAACACTGAGATTAAATTGGCATTTAATTAATCATTCATTCAACCGATTCATTTAGTGGCTGAATAAATGAATCATTGAGTCACTCGATTTGTTCAAAATCCTGTATTCATTCAGTAATGTCGTGTCGTTCAGAAAGGCACAACAGTTTTGTGAAATTTTAATTGTGAAATTGAGAAAGACTGCTAATATTAACACATTAAAAGTTTTAGTTTTATTAAACTTTTGTATAAAATTAATGGTGCAGATATTGCAGAAATTCAGCACTCTTTCTGGTGTGATATTGCTTAACTATATGATGAGATACAAATAAAAAAGGGCCATTTTTTGCCCTCATATCTTGTAATAGTCTAATAGTTTTCTTCACACAGTCATTCTGCATCAGTGTAAGATGACAGACAGGTCAAATTATTGTGTGAAATCGACAGCCGTGATAAAGACTTTTGTGTTTCTCAGGGATGGGATTGAATCAGGGTGAACGAGAAGGTCCGGAGGTCTTTAGTGGGAGTGAAGTTATAACGTATGAAACCATCAGTCGGAATATTACGAGCACAAAGTGCAGCACAATTAGTTTTCACAGATTTATGATTGGCACGATAGTTTTCTAAATTGCTGAAATTAAAGTGCATTAAATCTGAGGTATTTTTACTGAGCAAAGTTCTCTTTAATTCAGTCAAACTTCAAAATTACAGTTATTAACCGCAGATGAGTTAAAGTGTGTTATGTGAGTCATGTCACATACATTTTCTGCTATGAAGATACTGTGTAGATTTACAAATTAAGATTTTAAATGCTGTTCAATACATTGAGTTATGACTTTTGCATCTGTGCAACCCAAAATGAGCTGTTGAGCAGATGTTCTCTTCATTTTCACTGAATAATAACTCTTGAGTAAATCATGACAGCATCTTCATTTTCGATATTGCGTATCGTTCCTCTGAACACTTTGCTCAGTGTTGAGTTTCTGCACTTTACGACAGCTTCGTTAGCTTGTTATAGTCTAATTGGGTCTGTGTTCCTTTGTTTTTCCTGATGGCCCAGCGGCTAATTGTGTGTCAGAACAGAGACCTGCGTTCACTTCCCTTAATTGTGGCCTTGTTATTGTGATTGAATCGTTAGCAGTGTGAATCTTCATTTCTATAGTTAGTGTTATTTTTTCTCTACACTTTTTGTACAGCAGCTTAAACTCAGAAAATCTCAGTTTAACTAACAAGGAGTGTTATTTTAATTAATTATTTTATTTAGCAAGGATGCATTGAATGATGGATTGCATAGCATGACAGAAGACTGGTTAGGTAGGCAGGAGCTAAACACTTTAGGGCCTTATAAGTAAGTGATAATATTTTGTAACTGATATGGAACTTAATAGGTCCCCAGTGTAGAGATTTGTGTAATATAATCATATTTTCGTGACCTGGTAAGGAAGCAGCTGCATTTTGGACTAACTGTAGCTTGTTTATTGAAGAAGCACAACAACCACCTAGCAGTACATTACAATAGTCCAGCCTTGAGGTCATGAATGCATAACTTTTCTGCATCAGAAACAGGTAACATGTTCTGTAGCTTGCCAATGTTTCCATCCAACTGGCCTTTTACTGATAAAATGGTGTGCGTCATGACGTCATCCTTAAAAAAAACGAACTGTTGCATTAGTTTTGTTGAATCGCAAAGAAAAAGTTTTGCCCTTGAGCTATTTTCATACATAATTTTACCTACTGCGCAAATTACATGAACAATAGCCTGTTCTTCATCAGTTGAAACAAACAAACAAACAAACAAAAAAGAAAACATTATTAAATCATATAGGCCTATAAATATTTTTAAGAAGTTTGATGAGTTTTCATTTTTCATTTTTATACTTTTGTACAAGCAATATGCTATTAATAAGCAGGTGCAGTTGTATTATTTTTTTCTGATTAACTTTTTTTTAATGATTAATTTAGTTATTTTATTTCTCCTAACCGTCAACCGACAGTCGTTAAGCCATTATTAACCCGACAGAGTAATGTGAAATTACAATTAAATTACAAAATGAAATAGGAGTAACGAGGCTATTTTTAAAATGTAAGGAGTAGAAAGTACAGTAAAAAGTCGGGTGAAAAATAATTACTCCAGTAAAGTATAGATACCCAAAATTTCTACTTAAGTAAGTATATATACTTGACACCTCTGCATTTTTGACTGCAGAGTACAGTACAGTACGTCCATCTAGATGCAAACTGTAAACTAAGATTCTGTGTACTGTTTGTTAGTCCAATAAGTTGTTCCGAATTTAATATAATCATAGTGCTCATCTAATTTTAGCTTAGATAGTTTAGAAGTGTCTAATATATATATATATATATATATATATATAGTATCATCAGCAAAACAATGGTAACTAATCCCATATTTTCTAATAATATTACCAATGGGCAACATGTATAATGAAAGCAGCAGCGGGCCTAACACATATCCTTGTGGCACTCCATATATGTCAGGTGTTAATTGCATTGATTCCAGAAAAAAAAGTACAGAACAACTGTTTTCAACATTGGTAATGATCAGATATGTTTCTTAAGCAGCAAATCAACATATTAGAGTAATTTCTGAATGATCATGTGACACTAAAGAAAGAAAATTCCCATTCGATCCCAGAAATAAATTACATTTTAACATACATTCACATAGAAAACAGCTGTTTTAAACTGTTATAATATTAAAAAACTTCCTCCTGTATTTCAATCAAATAAATGCAGCCTTGGTGAGCAGAAGAAACTTCTAGTCTTGATCACGTTCACAACACTTATTATATCGGACATATTTATATTTATCATATATTTATTCATTTCATTTCAATAAGCTAAACCACAACAAATCTTTAATTTACGTTGTTACCATTAAATGACTTCTCATCATTATATAAGATGTTTGTGTTTCCCTCAAGAGTCCGTATGCAGTTACATAATTAATTTCCGCGTGGCCTTTTTCCTCCAAATTAATTTACACACACTAATTAAACTGGGAAGAGAATGATATTTAATAGGCTGTTAACTCAGTTACAGATGTGTTCTCAGCTGCAGTCGATCATCTCATCTGATGGTTTGTGTCCACAGGAAAGGTCACGTGATCGAGCGATCGGAGCAGTATGTTCTCAACATGCTGGATGGGGGCAAAAGCACACTGACCATCAGAAACATCCGGCAGGGCGACGGTGGGCCGTATATGTGCCGCGCGAGCAACAAGGCTGGGAGCTCCGAGAGCCAGCTCTTCCTCAAAGTGTTCGGTGAGGAAATGTTTGCATCTTTTTGTACCTTGATTTGTTTTTGTAAGGTGTTTTGTTGTGGCGTCTCCGAGGTCTCCGAGTCTTTCCTCATGACGGCGGTACAGACAATTCTTCTTTTCTTTTTCCATTTAGTTGCTTTCCACTCAGATTCTCTTGAAGAAAATGAAGCGATGCATCTTCAGATGTGCCGGCGGCACAGTAAATGTGCCGCTATCTCAAACTTCATTTCAGAGAAATGAAAGACCGTTCAATTATCATGAAAAACTCAAGCAGGTCTTTTATGGGACCCACGTTCTATTTCTGTTTTCATGAAGCTGCTGTGCATATTCACAAACTGATTATTCTGATTGGACCTCCTGTCTGTCGTATGAAAAAGTATGGAGATTTATTCTCCGCCATCACGATCCTCCAGACAAAGGTTTATATGAAGCTCGTATTGGACGGGAGTTTTGTTCTGTAAAATGTGGAGCGGGAACACGGCTGTAACTTTGTGACATTTATAGCGCTTGACGTTCACTCACAAGAGAGACGAGAAACAAAAACCAGCTGAAACACAAACAGCTGAAGAGGATAAAGATGTCAGGCACTGATGGATATTAGTGCTTCACTCCTCAAAACCTGAGTAAAACACAGCTCCTTTGTGGAATCAATATTTAGGGAATCCTCCCATGGAAATATATATATATATATATAAAATATAGAATGAATTTAAAATAGGTAAAATAGACAGTTAACAGCAATACAGTCAGTTTATAAATACTAGTATATAAAATAGTAATGATATGATATAATTGTATTGCAAAAAAAAATAATAACAAATATTATTGTTATTCTTACTACTACTACTATATAATTAATAATAAATAGTAATATCAATAATAATCAACAATGTAAATATTAATATACACGCACACACACACAAACACTATTTATTAACATTTTAATTAACTTTTTTATAAACAAAATGTATGACACTTTTAGTAATTTTGTTAGGTGTTTTTGACATTACTATTATTATTATTATTATTATTATTAATATTTAATAGTACAATTTAGGTTTAATTTATTTTTTATTTAGTATTCAGTTTTAGTTTTATCATTTCTTATTTGATTTTTATTTTTTCAGCTAGTCTGCTTATTGAAAACTTACAAACTTTTAGTTAAGTCTTGTATTAAGAGCAAATAGTGCAACTAATTGTCCCGAACAGAACTGTGGTTACGAGTTCCATCGTTACCAATAGAGTTTAATGGAACATGTTACCATAGTTACCTAGCAAAGCTTTTAAGAGCGAGTAGCAGAATTTGGGTTAAGCGTCTGCTCTGTACAGTGACAGTAATGACAGCGGGGTTTGAGGCTCACGGTGCTGTGTTTGGTGTGAGTCCGCTGACCTCGCTGTCATTACAGTCCTCGTGTTTACAGCGTGTCGTCTGTCGTCTGAACACTCTCAGGAGAGCATGTTGAGAAGAAGAGCATGACATACAAGCATCAGTTCACTGTCAACAGCTGCGGTTCATTCTGCTGCGCCTGCTTTAGGATCACAAAACATGGAAAAACTGCTGTCAAAAAATGCTGGGTTGAGAGTAACCCGATTTGGGTTGCTTTGCAGCTCATGGATGGGTCATATTGTAATTTTTTCGTAACGCATTTTAGCATATTTTACACACTGGAAATATGATAATCATAAAATAATCACAAATAATAGTGAAATATAATAAATGTGAAAATAATAATTGTTCAGGGTCTGGCAAGTATTTATGGGCAATACATAAACACCAGTGCCTGGGTTATTATTCAACTAAAATTAAAAATGAAGAAGAAGAGGAAAAAGAAGAAAAAAGTTTGTTAATTAATAATAATAATAATAATAATAATAATAATAATAAATGATAGCAAAATAGTAATGTTTTTAGAAAAAAAACAACAACAACAAAAATCAAAACAACATTACAAAATGACCAAGAAAACAGAAAATTTCAAAATTAAAATGAGTTAAAAATTAAAATTAATTGTAGTATAATAGCAGAAAAATAATATCACTAATGCACATTTTGATAAAAATTACAATTTATTTAAATTGAATGTTTTTAGTCATATTAAATATAATTATTTTCATGACATTATATAATTCTATATTATTTAATTAAAATGAATAAATTTTGTATTGATTACTATCTATTGATTTGTATTGATTGTTATCTATTTTTGACCAAAATAATGTTCTTAAATGATTCCACAGTGGTTCTAAGTGGTTGCTAGGGTGTTGTGTGTGACTTCTGCGGGTCAGAACACCTTAGCAACGCTCTGGCAGCTTCTTTTGTTGAGTTACGTGCAAATATCACCCGTGTTTTCTGCTGCAGTTGTTGAGGTTTCCTGGAGTGTTTCCCGGCTCGTGTGTTTGTCTTTGCTGGAGTGTGTGTATGTAGCGGACGCATTCTTTCGCTCTCCGCAGCCTCTGGGCGTTTCTGCTGCTTCTCCTGCTACAAAGAACTCCTTGATCTCTGCAGATGCTGTTCAAAGACCGGCGCTGTGAAGAGCTGTTTCTGCTGGCTTTCATTCACTCCAGCATGGATTTATTCAGTGGTGCTGTGTGCGAGAGCAGCAACGGCTCTTATGCATGAAACTTGTTTGCCCTCGACTCTGCTGGTGTTCAGGGCAAAACTAAGAAAGATACATAGAGCAGCTTATCTGTGGGACACACACACAAACACACACACACAGACTTCTAACGGTTTGTCAGTGAGTTCAGCATTAAACAAGACCTTCCTGATGTGAACGTGTGCCGCTGAAGACACTCTCTGGCCGAGAGAGAGACTTCATGAATCTGCAAGAAAGATGTGCAGAGCATAAAGACATGTTCAAAAGATTTTTCTTAAAGAAAATGAAGAATTGGAAGGAAAAATATTGCATAAAGTGAATTAGGATTTTTTTATTGTTATAAATTGAGGAAAAAAGGTCTTATTATTACCCATGTAAAAAAAATGCATTAAGAAAATGCATTTTTCATTGTAAATTGGAAGAAATGATTTTGCATAGTGAAAATAAAGGGAAATAAAAAGAATTTATATGTAAGAGTATGCAGTGTCACATACTGTAAGTGGTGCTTTTGTCCTGATTTGCACAAGTGCATGTGATTTTATACAACAGTTCAGTTAATAAGAAGTTATGTTTTCAACACAATATTATGTGTTTGTGCTCAATTTTGCAGCCACAGCTATTAATTAATTATATTCAATTTTAATCAGCCCTTATATATGTATATATTAATATATATATAATATATATATATGTAAACACTTAATTGTTTCTAAAACGAGAATGAGAAACCAACTGTTGAAGTGTGATTGTGATGTGTTCTGTCCCACAGAACATTGTATTTAGTGCAAAATGATGTTTAATTCAAAGCACTTACTCTAAAATAAACTCACAGAAGTGTCTGCAGTGACTCAAAGCGGTTCGTTCTTCTCTCTGTCTGTCTGTTCAGTCCAGCCTCACATCACTCAGCTGAGGAACGTGACGGCCGTGGAGGGAAGCGCTGCTATGATCTCCTGTACAGCCGAGGGAGAGCCGCTGCCCGAGATCTCCTGGAGGAGAGCCAGTGATGGACAGACCTTCACAGATGGAGATAAGGTGAATAACACAGAGATCTGAGGCACCTCACCCAAAACTGAAGATCATTCAGGTTTGAAACGACATTAGAGTGAATAAATAAAAGCAGTTTTTGTTTTTAGCTGAACTAGCCCTTTAAAGACCTTAAAAATGAAACGCTGTGGTTCATTTGCTCACCCTCAGGCCATCCAAGATTAGATTTTTTTTTCTTCAGTAGAACAGTAAAGAACATTTTTAGTTGAAACTATGATCCATGTTGATTCATAAAATGCAAATCAATGGCTACTGGCACTTTGAGAGACAAAAAAAGCAAATACAGGCATCACAAAATAAATCCCAGTGACTCCTGAAGATATATTGAGGTCTTATGAAGCAAAAACAATCAACTGAACACTATTTACAGCATTATTACCTATATTCACTTAATATACTTTAGACATTATTTGTGCTAATATAATTGCTAATATGTTACATCATTGTGTGATTATGTAAACAAACTAGTGAACTTAACCAGTTCATTCAAACAAACTTTCTGAAAGATGTTTCTGTTTGCTTGAGGCTCTGGATTAGAGGTAAAAATGTTGTAAATAATGATCCGTTTCTTGCACTGACCGATCATTTCGCTTCACAAGACCTCAAAAATCATCAGGAGCCACGGGAATCAATTAAAGTCCCGGTAGCCATTGACTTGCATTAATGAATCACCAACGATCACAGTTTCAGCTAAAAATCTTCTTTACTGTTCTATTGATGTAAAAATCAGCTTCATTTTGGATGGCCTGAGAGGGTGAGTAAATTAACAGCACATGTTAATTTTTGGCTGAACTGTCCTTTTAAATCGCACCCGCAGTATTGATGCAGTACAGTGATGGTACAGCTCTTCCTGTTCCATAATCATTAGCACAGGCAGCATTTCTAATGATTTCATCATTACAGGACTCAGGTACATGACAGCTCCTCACAGTCCTGTTCAGTGTTGTGTAGATAATCACTGGTGTTCAGTCGTCTGTGTCGGCCACGCCTCCCGTTTCCACTCATATCCCTCCAGCAGAAGAGTGTCCTGCAGCAGCTGATGATAAACACACTGTACACACGAGTCTGAGACGCATGAGAAACTCATGCAGCTGATGAACCAAATGAGTAGAATCAAATGCCTGTCTGTCTATCAGTCTGTCTATCTGTGTGTGTGTGTGTGTGTGTGTGTGTCTATCTGTCTATCTGTCTGTCTGTCTGTCTGTCTATCTATCTATCTATCTATCTATCTATCTATCTGTCAGTCCATTTGCTCCTCTGTCTTCCTGTTTTCTCTCTCAGTATGCTGTGGTTGTGTCATCTCACAGAGATCTCAGTAGCATATCAAACAGTCAGGAAGCATCTGCCCAAGGCGAGATGGTGTCACACACACACAGAAAGACAGTGTCTGCGGTTTTTACTCACTGATCAGTTTCTGGTATCTGCTTACAGGCCAGGTCTCCAATATAATTTGTATTTGGAGGTCGTAACACCACAGAATGAGAAATATAATTCTGGAAGCTGATTTTATTAGTTGTTTATTACATTCATTCAGCTGGAAATGTGGGCTTTCATGATGTGTTGTTGTTTTATGCAGGGAGAGATTCTGTAGTTTGTATTCATGTGTTTGAGCACCATCGGTTGTGTGTTTGTGTATATGTGTTTTTAAGTTAAATGCTGTGTCATTTACTGATTCAATCATTACTAGTCGTGCTCATACCAAACATCTACTGTACAACACCGTAGACACCTCAGCAACCATACAGCACTGCTCTAGCAAACAATGAAAAGACCCTAGCAACCCCATAGCAACACTCTAGCAACCACTTAATGACACCTTAACAACTGCTTAAAACCACTTAGTAATCGAGAAAAAAAATAAAAAATTAAAAAAGAATATATATATATATATATATATATACATTTTGTTTATGATTTGAGAGCAGTGCTTGATTTTGAACACAGGTAAAACTGTTTTGAGGTGAAAGTTTCATTTTG
>JAUCMR010000001.1:1184458-1201961 GCA_032357425.1 Enteromius argenteus
AGGTTTTGTGTTTAATGGTTTCAGAAAATGGAGCAAGGTTTCAAAAATTGTGTTTTAGCAAGTGAGAAAAACTGTAAACCGCCTTAGTTACCATATAGAGTTCCCCTAGCCAACATCTACAAAGAACCACATAGAAACACAATGAAATCCACTCACGACATCCTAGTAAGCGCATAGCAACCAACCACAACACACAGTCAAACTCCAGTTGTACTTTCTTCAGTAAATGTGTTTTTGTGTGTTTACATGTGTATATGTGTTTGCGTCATGTTCTCCAGGCATGAAACATCAGGCGCAAGTGTGTCAGCTCTTGCTTTCTGTGTAAAAATGAATCTCACGCATTAATGTGAAGGGAGGAAAGCCTGCGGGTCATCTGCTAGACTACAATAACGGCCCCTGTCAAATAAAACACACAGCCGCTGCAGGACTGTCAGGCGCTGAAGCTAGTGCTGCACTCTAGACCGTGAGGCATCAAGCGGAGGGTGGACACGTATTGATTTTTCAAGCAAGGCGAAGAACACTGATCGTTAATGTGGGCGTTGGGGGACGGACTCCATTTATTCCCTTTATATTTAAAGTTCCCTATCTCACCACAGTCACAGATAGTGTGACCGCATTACAGTCAGAAAGAGCTGCATTTATATTCATTGTGGCTCATCTGCTCTTGTGTACAGACACATTACCTGATTTATGCAAACTCAGTTTGCTGTTTTCCTTGGATTGCTAATATGATTCTGCCTGGGTTAGTGTAGTTAACTAAAAATTAAACCATAAACAACAATTTGCTGCTTGAAGTAAAATTAAATATAAAAAACTTTTTTCATCTAGTTGTCATGGCAATATTTCTCATTTTCATTTAATTAATCCTGATGTACTAAAATAACTAACTCTTACTACATGCTAGCAACTGCTCAAAACATCTTAGTAAATGAATGCCCTAGCAGACACCTAGAGCAGCTTAGCAACCACATAGCAACACCCTAGCGACTGTTCAGAACACTTCAGCAAATATAAGGCCTAGAAAACACCTAGAACACCATAGTAACTGCATTGCAGCATCCTAGCAACATTTCAGAACACCTTAGTAGCAGCATGCCCTAGCAGACACCTAGAACACCCTAGCAACTGCATAGCAGCACCCTAGCAACTGCTCAGAACACCTTAGTAGCAGCATGCCCTAGCAAACCTCTAGAACACCCTAGCAATTGCATAGCAACACCCTGGCAACTAAGTAGATCACTACAGTAACCATATACTGTAGATATGCCCTTAAATAGCATAAGCAAAACTACATCCAAAGTAAAAATGAATACAAAATATGTAAACCAAAATATTTCATTTACAGTTTTTCTCAGTCGCTTTGGTGCATTTCTCACAACACTATTTACATTTGCACAACAGTTAATGCATTTCTCAAAACAATTAGTACAAACTGCAAAACCTAGTTGATAACCTGCAAAAGTGTGTCACTTGCTCAAAATGTAGCAAGTATTCATGTCAATGAAAGTGTCTGTGTCATCAAGATGAAAAGTCCTGACACCATTGTTTATGGACAAGATAGTCAAATGGCTTTGTCATGTTTTCATTATGACAGTTTACTCTGTAAATATTTTCCACTTCCTGAAAATGCTCAAGACTGCACTATATACTATTTGCAGAACTATTTGAAAACTACAGTAAAGTTAGACATTACTGTATGTAGTGAGGTATCTGAGTACAAGACACTGAATATGTATGATTCACATTTTTACTGCATATGTTCTTTGCAGTTCTAATTTACTGTATTCAAAGCATTGTGCAAACGAATAAATACACCCTTATTTACAACAAACATAAACTCCATTTGGGTAGAGCTGTGCATAACTGTAAACAATATTGCAGTACATATTGGAACTGAACCTACAACATACATAGGTTTGTAAATCATTCATGCACATCCAGACGTTCCTCTCTGTCTGTCAATAGTTTCATCTATTGAGAAATTGTTCAATTTAGAAGACATTTTCAGGAAAAAAAAGATTAAAATTTTTTTATAAAATTTGAGGACTATTAGTTTTATATGGAATGACTATTCAGCATTCACAAGTTTAGTAAATTTTAAAACTGACATGACATAAGCAAATGATAATGTTATATAACAGCAGAGAGTTGTATGAAAGCAATTGATGCATGTCCAAAAGCATTTGCAATTTGTTGGAAGGAATGAGAAACTGCTACTATGATGTGCACAAATGACTAATTGTTTTGAGAAATGCACTAACTGTTGTGCAAATGTAAATAGTGTTGTGAGAAATGCACCAAAGCGACTGAGAAAAACTGTAAAAAGTAAGATTTTAAATATATAACAACTATAATAGTATGTCAGTAATAGTGCTTGTGTCTGTGTGTGTGCGTGACAGTGGCACTGATGTGTTTATGTTGGTGTAGAGACAGGATGGCCGTGTGGAAGTGCGCGGACGCTACGGAAAATCTATGTTGACCATCAGCGGCGTTCGACTCTCAGACTGGGGCCGATTTGACTGTGAAGCTCTCAGCAGGATCGGGGGCCATCAGAAGAGCATGTTCCTGGATATCGAGTGTAAGATGCACAAATTGCACACATTTGCACCGACTACAAATATACAGTAGCACTGTTTTCAGTGCAGACTAAAAACTACTCAAAACACTTTAGTAAACCCCCTAAAACACCCTAACGTCCACATAGCAACACCCTAGCAAATACTCAAAATGTCTTCTTAACTGTGCACCTTAGCAGACACCTAGAACAGCCTAGCAACCACATAGCAACACCATAGCAACTACTCAGAACGTCTTAGTAACTGTGCACCTTAGCAGACACCTAGAACAGCCTAGCAACCGCATAGCAATACCTTAGCAAATACTCTGAACACCTTAACAACTGCATGCCCTAGGAGAGACCTAGAACACCCTAGCAACTGCATAGGAACACCATAGCAACTACTAAGAACGTCTTAGTAACTGCGCGCCCTAGCAGACACCTAGAACACCCTAGCAACCGCATAACAACACCCCAGCAAATACTCTGAACACCTTAGCAACTGCATGCCCTAGTAGACACCTAGAACACCCTAGCAACCGCATAACAACACTCTAGCAACTACTAAGAACATCTTAGTAACTGCATGCCCTAGCAGACACCTAGAACGCCCTAGCAACTGCATAGCAACACCCTAGCAACAACTTAGAACACTTCAGTAAGTTATTCAATTAACTGGTTAAATTAATTGCATCGGATTACAAATTGGATTACAAATGGCTCTTTCAAAAAGGTAGTTCATTAATTATTACTAATTGTTTTTTAAATTCTGTATCTGACAATACATGAGACTGCTCTTTTTTCTTCAAAAAAAAAAAATATATATATATATAAAATCACATGAATTATTCCTAAACTGACCAAAGTATAGGGTCAAGGCTACATTAAAAACATAACATGTTTTAGAACAGAACATAGAATTGTTCTATACAGTATTGCACCAGAAGTAAAATTAAGATTAATCTGTAAAAGTAATCAGATTACAGTAACTAATTATTTAGGAATGCATTACACCCCACACTGCTTCTCTGTGGCCTTTTCATAGTGCCTCTTGCTAATTATTTTACCCCACATTTTTCTTCTTGATTGGTCTCAAAAAAAAAAAAGTAAAGAAAAAAATACCCTCAACGGAGCCAATTATGGAAGGAATTCTTCCCAATTAATTCCTCAGGTTCTTATTAATTTCCAGGTCTGTCTCCTGAAATACCAGTACGTTGTTGAGGTCACTTGCTTTCTGTATCTCTTTTTATTGCTTCACATTCTTTTGTCTGCATGTCATTCATTAGAATGTCATCGCACGTCACTGGTGTTTAACATGCGCCACAACTGAAGATGCTAATAAAGCTCCTGGTGTCCCTGAATGTATGCGCTGACCTTGATATGGAGTGTCTTCACGTCATGCGCTTAAGGTTCACGGCCAGCATGTGAAAAAGGACGTAGTGAATAAGCGTGGCAGGAGGCAGCCGAGCGTTACCGGACGCTAATGAACTCATTTATTTAGTACAGGCTCGTGTCTGCGCTGCTCCTCAGATGTGACGGACGACCCCTCATCGCTCTCTCTAATGGAAGCCTTCTAGTCGACGTAAAGCAGGAATAATGCCGTATGAATGCAGACGCCCTCGGTGCTTAAAACTGAAGCTTCGGCGAAAAATGCATTTGGTCTTTATGACTCTGTTTACTGTAGACGCGTCTGACACATAATGGAGTGAGACTGTAACGTCGTTCCTTGTTTCAATCAATACTGCTCTTCTCTGAAGGCTGTGTTATGTACATGATTCACATCAACATTCATCACTGCATGGAAAGAAATTCAAGCTACTGAGTCACAAGTAGTTCAGGCTGGGGTTATTTTATTATAGATATTTAATTGTTTAATGAAAAAAATTAAATATTAGGCCTATGTATAAAGTAAAATACATATTTTAAAATTATTATTATTTTTTCAATTGTAGTTTTATTTATTTGTTTTAGCAATTTAGTACATTATAGTTTTTTTTTATTTTTGTCGATATAGTTTTTATAATTTTTGTGTGTGTGTGTTAGTTTTAGTTGCAATAACATACATAACATACAAATTGACAATTGTTTGCAATAACAGCAAGTGTTTTTTAGTATTATTTTAGTATAATTGTATGTTTACATTTACATTTATCTATTTATATACATACATATATATATATATATATATATATATATATATATGTTTACATGTTTGTTTATTTATTTATTTAGTTTTTGTTTTGATTTTAGGTAAAATGTAAGTAATTTGTTTTTTTATATTTAGTTTTTATTCATTTTTATGTCATTTTTAGTAATTTTAATATGTCAAGATTTTTTTTTTTATGTAGATAAAAATGTGTTGTTGTTTATTATTATTATTATTATTTTCTTAAGTCATAATAACCATATTAATTATGCTTGTGTTTAAGTGCTGATGAAACACATTTGAAAGGACTTTTATTTTTAATTCCATAACAAGCTAGTCTGGTCCACATTGGGAAAAAAAAAACATTATCAGCACTTAATTGAAGGGCTTTTATTTTTAATTCCTGGTCTAGGCTGGTCTACACTGAAAACAATGATTAGTGCTTAATTGAAAAAGCCTGGGAAAGTTCATTATAAATAGTAGTACATTTCACAAAGAAATAGTTTGTAACAGTGGAATTAATTTGTAGAATGACTGAAATATTTTTTTTGCTAAATCTACTCCATTACTAGTTTTATGTTCACACTTCACAGTGTACACTTATAAATAAAAGTGCTTTATTATTCCAAAGAAGAACCTTTTTGTCTAAATGGTTCCATAAAGAACCTTTCTGTTTCACAAAAGCATGAAATGCTAAAAAGGTAAGAAAGAGATGGTTCTTTGACTGAATGGCTGTTTGTGGAACCAAAAATGGTTCTTCTATGGCATGAAGAAATGTTTAAGCACTTTTATTTTTGAGTGTAGATGGTTGATCAGCTGGATTTCGAGGACCTTCTAAATATCCTATTTGTATTGTTTTCATTCATTAGTATAGCATTGCCAACCTCTTTTTTCCAGACGCACCAAAGTTCCAGAGCAATCAAACCATCTTCTACTCGTGGGAGGGAAACCCGGTGAACATCAGCTGTGATGTGAAGTCCAATCCTCCGGCGACCATGCTGTGGAGACGAGAACGCTTCACCATCTCCAGCCAAGGAATCAGCAACATCCGCATTCACAGCGCAGACGGACGCTCGCTGCTGGAGGTCTGTACTCTACTTACACTGAACAGTCTGAATATCAAAATTGAGTAAAATTGTAAAAAAAAATTCTAGTGCTAGTGCTGGTTTCAGCATTTACTAATGCATTGTTAAAATCATGAATTGTGTTTGTTAATTCACTGTGAACTAACTTAAACTGCTGTATTTTCTAACTAGTTAATTAATAAATAGTGTAATAAATGCAGTGTTCATTGTTTGTTCACGTTGGTCAATTAAAAAATGACGCTGCAAAATGTTTCCATTTTGTTTGTGTTTTTACCTGTGTATTTTTTATTCATTTTGCATTTTATTCAATTTTGCTTTGTGGTGAAACAGGTTGAGCAGGGAAGTTTTCTGGTGAAACTATAAGTAAAAAACATCCAAAACTTAGCACATAGTTTCATTGCAAAAACACCTGCCTTGTTCTATTCTGACGCTGATTTTCTGTTTCTCCTGGTTTGTGTTGATCTGCAGGTCACTCCGGTGTCCGACAGGGATTTTGGACGCTATAACTGCACCGCCAGAAACAACATCGGCGCTCGATACCAGGAGTTTATTTTAGCACAGGCAGGTCTGTGTTTAGCAGTAACACCAAACCTCTCTTGATCAAAATACAGTAATTTTTTAAAAGATATTAAGTTTTGTTTGAAGAACTTAGTAGGAAGTAAACTAGATATTCACCAACAGATATCTGTCTGTGAAACAACCACTACTTATATGTCTGTGTCAGGACAAAACATTCTTAATGTTAAATATTTACATTAATAATATTTCATGTACATTCTCATAACATTGAGATAAAATGTTATTAGATCAGCATTCTCACATTTATGATGTTGATGAACATTCTAAGAAACATTTTTTATAACCTTTAAATAACGTTATAATCACAAGAAAACGGCACATTTTAACAGTCTTAGAATTTCAAAAGATTAAGTGATGTTATATTTTGCTAATAAATTATTTTTAAAAGCATTATATTCACTGAGAAAATTGGACATTTCAGAGTTCTTAGAATATAAGAAATAAATGATCAAATAATGTTGCAATTTGGATGAAAATAGAGTTAGTAGATCCTTTTTTTCCCCTTTTTTCTTTTTTTTTTTTCTTTGGACACTATTGTATTATTAATATTTTAAATTAGGATTTGATTTTCTACTTTCATTTAAATTTAGTTAAAATTGTAGTTGTTTATTTATTTGTTTGTGTTTGTTGTAAATATACCTATATCCTTTTATATATTTTTTATTAATTAGATTTTAAAAGTTTTAATTGTTTATATATTTATTTTCCATTTTCATTTGAGGTTGACCAGGGAAATCTTTCTGGTGAAACGAAATATTAATAATGATAATAACACTTATAAAAAAACATCCAAAATACTGGACATTATAACATTTTAGAAAGCATGTTCCCACAACATTTTTATAACCTAAACTGGGTTATTACTTACTGTCTGTAAGCATGTTCATGTTTAAGGATGTTTCTAGATCTTATTTCTGTGTTCTTGATATAATATCAGAGAGTGTTTGGTTTGAGACAAGACGGCACGCCGAAGAAAAACTGGTTTGTGTTTGATTTAAACCTGTTGTCATGTGCAAAGCTCTGATGTATTACTGAAATTTTCCATAACAGTATGTCCTTCCCATCTGGCCGCTGCTAATTTAACTGAAGCTAATCTTGTGTAGTGCCGCGTGATTTACTAGAGAGCTTGCTAATATACCAGAGTACTGTCCCATTTACTGAAGAGCTGCTTAATATGCCATGAAGAGCTGCAGTTCACTTCAGAGAGGACTTCATCCAGCCCCAGAGAATACACACGCACACAAACATACAGATACACACACAGACTCACATACAGAGACACACACATGTTGTGTTTCCATGTTTGATGGGGTCTCTCCATAGGTGTAATGGTGTTTATACTCTAGAGACTGTATGTGGTATTGTCCTACACTGACCCTACACCTAAACCTACCCCTTACAGGAAACTACACACATTTTTAGATTTTCAAAAAACTTCATTCTGTGTGATTTACAAGGTCAAAATTTACTGGTATTCCTATCTTTGTGGGGGCAATTGGTCCCCATAACGTGATAAATGCCAGGTGCACACACACACACACACACAGGCACACACATTTAATTGATCAAAAATACAGTAAAAATTGTGAAATATTATTACAATTTAAAATATCTGTTTTCTATGTGAATATATATTAAAGTGTAATTTATTTCTGTGATGATCTGCTGAATTTTCAGCATCATTACTCCGGTCTTCAGTGTCACATGATCCTTCAGAAATCATTCTAATATGCTGATTTACTGCTTTTCAGATAGACTCTTTTTTTATCTTTTGTAACATTGTAACAAATATATTACATTTTAACATAGATTCACAGAGAAAACAGACATTCTGAAAACATTTAGACATTTTTACAGTATTTCTCTTTAAATAAATGCAGCCTTGACGACCAGAAGACACTTCCTTCTGTGACATGAAAAAAAAAAGTGAATTATTAAAAACTTTTGGAAATGTAGTTTACATAAATGCAGTGATTTGTAATGTGTCTTTACCCACCGAAATGCTCAAAATATGCAAATTATTCATCACTGGATTAAATATGCACACATTTGCATATTAGCGTATATAAAAAGTGACACAGACCTGAAAGAAAACATCCGGACTGTTACGTGATCAACAGCTCTGCGGTTGGTAACTGGCAGCATTTTGTTTATTTAACAAAATATTTCATAAAACGCTCCGTGCATGCAAATGAAGATGTCTTTGTCCTTTTCAAGATAAAAAGGCCCACAAAATGTCAAAGATAAATGAGTCTCCAGCAATTAACAGAAATATCGCATATGAAGCAACGGATAAAACTAGAGATATTTAGTTTGCTAGACAAGCAAAATGTCACTTTCAGAAAATGGCATTTAAAATATATAAAAGAGGTATGGAATAGATATCTAAAAGCATTTATCAATCTTTTTTAATATTTGTGTTTATTATTTGCACCCCATATCTTCTGGATTGCATGTTATTTTATGTCTTGACTGCAGGATTCACACATGTGTGCGTGTGAGACGTGTGAGACGTTTTTAATCTAGCAGAGTTTAATTTTGAAGCTCATTGTAGATTAAACACACACTCTAAAGGCCTTATAGCGGAGTCTGAAGCGTTTGCTCTTAGTGACGAATGTCTTTCACAATCAGAGTGATTCTTCTTCTACAGGAAGTGGAGCTGCGGCCTGCTTCCTGCCTGAGCGATGGCTCTTGGCTCTCGTCACTCACTAACACGGCAGCAGCTCAAATGATGATGCATTCTGAGTTCCTGCAGTTTATCTGATGCTCTGTCATCTGTTTATTTCACATCTGCGCTTTATCACAGGATGAGACGTCTTTATTTCACATGAAATGAATGAAGCTGCCGGACACACTCACAATAAAATGTAGATGATGTTCAGAATAAAATACAAGCGTAAACACTGACTTTTTAGTGTATTAGTCACTCAATTATTTGTTTTAGAGTTGAAATGAGGCCTTCACTCATTGAAGTGTTGCTTCTCTAGTTAAGATGCATTGGTGTTTGTTGAAAGGCATCATTATGTTTGTGTTTCTTCACAGACGTCCCGTCACACCCGTACTCTGTTCGGCTCACCGCCGTCTCTCAGCGCCTCGCCACCGTCTCCTTCATGAAGCCCGACTCTCACGGAGGAGTCCCCATCAGCTACTATCTCATCAACTACAGAGACACCAGCGTCCAGGACTGGAGGAGCGTCAGATCACACGCCGTTCAGAGTGAGACACTTACTGCTATATATGAGCCTGGAGCACAGAGCCAGTCCTAATCAGGAGGAGACGTCTGAAAACTGAATAAATAAGCTTTCCATTGAGACTGTATATGGTTTCTTAGAATAGGACAATATTTGTCTGAGATATAACTATTAGAAAATCTGGAAAAAAATTAAATAATGAGAAAATCTGGTTTAAAGTTTTCCAAATGCAATGCATATTACTAATCACAAATGAAGTTTTGATATATTTATGGTAGGAAATTTAAAAGTGTCTTAGTAATATCTTAATGATTTTAGCATCAAAGAAAAATGTATAATTTTGACCCATACAGTGTATTGTTGTCTATTTCTACAAATACACCTGTGCTCGTATGACTGCTTCTGTGCTCCAGAATTTAATTTCTTCTTAGCGTAAATTTATTTTTATTTCAGTTTTAGTCATTTTATACTTATGTTTAAACATTTAATTCCAGGCAATCCTCAGTGTTACATTTTTGTGTTATTGATTGTCAGCTTCTTTATGAGAAATGGCTTATGGATTCTTTTTTGGTTTAATTTAAGTTTTTTTTTTTTTTTCTTTTACTTTTTTTTACAATTTAATATTTCTGTTTGTTTAACTTTAATTTATTTTATTTTATTTCAGTTTCAGTCATTTTAGTGCACTTAGTTAGTTGGCATTTTATTATTATTATTATTATTAATCAAGGTTAAGCTGTATTATTATTATTATTATTATTATTATTATTTAAGTATTTCAGCTTAATTTCAGTCAACAAACTTTTTTATTATTATTTTCATTTCATTAACAATAGCATTGTAATTAACCTATGCATTTTGACATTTGAAATTACAGTAATTTTTTTCCCAAATGCTTTTGTCATTTTGATATTGTTTTTTAAAAATATATTTTTTCTTAGCTCTAATCTATTTTTATTCCAGTTTAGTCACTTTAGTACTGAAGTTCAAACTCATTTAAGTGACTAAATTATGCAGTTCTAAATAAATAAATATGGAAATAAATATGATGCTAAATAAATATGATAAATGATATGTGCATCTTTTATTTCTTGTAATTTTTGTGCTAATGACTATTTCAGCTTGTTGTGTTTTACATCAAATATTTATATTTAGTTATATTAGATAATTTCAGTTTAAGTTCAATAAATGAAAACAATGGTTTTTACATTTGTCTTTTTATTTATTTTTGTAAATATTTAAATTAACTATTTTATTTATTTATTTGTTAATCCAGTTTTAATACTCCAGTTGAAAATTATTTCAGTTAGTTGATAAGGCAGTATTTATTTTTTTAACTAATATTTATTGACTATTTAAGTTTAAGCTCAGTTCAGTAAATGAATGATCCAGTTCTAAATAAATATGATGCTAAATAATTTAGATGCTTGCTTTAATTTAGAAGTGTTTATTTGATTCAGGTTAGAATTTAAGACACAAGAAGCTGGAATATATTTATATAACGCAGCGTGAGATGTTTTTCATCCTCGGAACAAAAGTGCAAAGCTTTGCAAGTAAAAGCAGCATTTAGCCAAAGGAAGTGCATGTTTACCGTCTTGAAAGCCATTATCACTTCTCAAAGTGAGTTTCTGCAGGATCAGGATGTGTCGACAGTCATTTCCATTACGTTTGGAGCGTCTATTTTCATTTGCAGAAGCGATAATGACTTCAAGCTGTTTGTTCATTAAACTGCTTTACCTTCGGCCAAGAATTTTCTTTGCATTAAGCCTTTAAATAATGCTTATTGTGCTAAGTGTGAAAACACTAATAACCAATCCAAGACTTTCAAGTGCGTATAGTTATATTCCTCAGCTCCGCAGAGCTTCATGCGTCGCAGAAAATAGAAAACAAGGAGTTCAAGATCAGCCCAACAAGAGAAATTCAATGAGACGGTGGTTTAAAAACGTCCTTGTTATGGTCTCAAACTCAAATTTAGAGCATAATTACTTCAATTACATCCACATACTCTTTGTGGATTTTTAATTAAGAACTCAATGTTCTTTGACTAAGTACAATAAGCGCGCTCATTGAGCCGCTTCATTTTTATTAGTGCTTTCTCATGTAAATGAATGACTGCAATCACTGGCCAAGGTCTCAGATTGAAGTATAGAGCTTTAATGTAAAATATATATTCAGTGGTAGATGTATTGAATGATTTCAGAATTATTACAGCCTATTTAGCATCTAGAACTTGATAAATCAACAAATTTATCAGCATTATTTTATTATTTCTATATTTATTTATTATTTGTAGAAGGTAAATGTTTATTAATATTCTGCATTAGCTTTTGTTTATCTTGTTTTCTTGTTTTTTTTTTTTCTCTAAATATTTCTATTTAGCTTACATGTCTTTTCACAATTTGTTTCAGCTTGTTGTCTGATATTTATTTATAGTTATATTTCAGTTCAAGTTTAATAAATAAAAACAATGTTTTTACATTTGTTATGCGTTTGTCATTTTTAATACTTTTTAAATTTAATTTATTATATTAATTTATTATTAATTCAGTTTTAGTGCAATACTCCAGTTTAAAATTATTTGTCTTCAGTTTTTTTTCTTTAATCTTTTTATCTCATATATATATATATATTATCTTATTTCAGCTGAAAACAATTTTTGTATAGTTTTAATGATCAATAACGATATTCAGTAATGAATAAAAATCAAAAGCAGGATAAATCTTTAAAGTTGAAAATAACCTCACATTGTACCTTTAATATTTACTGTAAATATCGTTATTTAATATTAAACTATTAGTTATACTATTGTTAGTTAAAGCATTATTATTACAAATTAGCTTTTATTTTTATATTTTCAGTTTTCATTTTAATTTTAAAATGAAAAAGTTGTTTTTTGTAAATAATTATGTTGCAATTTATTTTATTTTAATTTCACTAATGTAGTATGTACTTTAGTTGAATCTCATTTCATTTCAGTTAAAGTTAAATAATCTGATATTTCTACTGACACACTTCAGCAAAAGAGAGAAATAAGTGACTTTAAACTCTTTTTAGCAGCTAAAAAAACCACCAGTGTTTGAATCACTTTGTCCAGTACTGTTATGTGACTGCAGCTCAGATATATGTGAGTTTATTCTTTCGTCTCAGTGGTTCTGGCTAACCTGGAGCCCAACACGACGTACGAGGTGCGAGTCGCGGCCGTGAATGGAAAGGGTCAGGGAGACTTCAGCCACACAGAGACCTTCCAGACATTACCCATCCGTGAGTCTTTGTCCATCTCTCACCTCTCTGGTCACTTTCAGCTGGACGTACACTACCAGACAAGCGCTTCTGAACAGTAAGATTTTCAAGGAAGAAGTGCCTTCTGCTCACCAAGCCTGCATTTATTTGATCCAAACTACAGCAAAAGCAGTAATATTGTAAAATATTTGTAACATTCAAAATAGCTGCTTTATATTTAAATATCTGTTAAAATATAATTTATTCCTGTGATTTCAAAGCTGAATTTTCAGCATCATTACTCCAGTCTTCAGCTGCTGTTGTTGTTGTTGTTGTTTTTTTATATTTAAGAATAAATGTTGTTTATATTAAATAGATTTATATATAATACAAAATAATAATAATAAAATAAATGTATACATGTAAATATTTTCAATATATATATATACTGTATGTGTGTGTGTGTGTGTTTAAATATACATAATAAATAAACACAGTACACACATATATTATGTAAACAAAAACTTTTTTGGATGCAGTCACTCACAATTAATCGTTTGACTATTTATTTTAAATAGTGCAAATTGTTTTCGTGTACTTTGTATCAAATAAACTCAGGCTTGGAGGGCAGAAGAGAATTCTTTTTAAAAAACACCAGAAGTCTTCTAAAATGTTGACTGGAAGTGTATTTGTGGGACTGTCCTATAGAGTCATATTCTTCAGACTTCAGAGTCCCGCTCCTGCAGCAAGCGTTAGATTACTCTGTGAAGTGTCTGTGTCGTTTCTGATGGTCTGGTTTCCTCAGGAGAGCCGAGTCCTCCGACGGTTCATGGTCAGAGAGGTGTTGGGAAGGCCTACAGACTCGGACTCATCAAACAGGACGATGGCGGGATGCCCATCGTCGAGTACATCGTCAAGTACAAGACGGTGCGTACGCTCCATAAACATGAACAGAAATTAAATAACATATCAATAAAATAAATATTAACAGAAATAAAATAAAATAAACATTACGGGAAATTACATTTAAAAAATAAAGTAAACATGTACTAAAATTTAAATATAAATTAAAAATTAACTGAAATAAAATTATAAAATAAACATTAACCAAAATGAAATAAATAAAATAAACTTTAACTGAAATAAAATAAATAAAATAAAATAATTATTATTTTTTTTTAATGCAAGTTGCAAAAGCAACATTTCTCATTTTAACTTGGACTAAAAAAACAAAAAAATTAAAACTGAAATAAAAACAACAACGTGAAAATACATTAAAAATTGACTAAAATTAAAATTAATTTTTACATTTTAAAATAAAACCATTCAAAATATGAATAAAAACATTAATCTCAGTAATACTAAAATAACAATTTTAAATATTTATTTTTAACTTAATTTTTTTTTTTTGTTGTAGTAACTTTAGTGCTTTCATTTATTGAATTAGTTGCTAAGGCAACATTTCTCATTTTCATTTATATTTTTGAAATGTTAATTTTTCATTTAAGATTTATTTTTCATTTAATTTCACTTTCATTTCAATGAAAGAAAATGTTTTTTTAAAATATTTATTCATTTATTTATAGTTACTATAACAGTTCTGGCAGTGAATTATAACAAAAGTTATTTTTTCTTTTTTTTAAATTATGTACTGTTTTACTATCTGTATTTAATTTTGCATAAAATAAGTGTCTGCTATCAATGTATAATTCAAGATAAATCTAGATAAATATTTTATTCAAAACACAGTAGAAATAGTAATATTGTGAAACATTACTGCAATTTTAAATAACTTTTTAATGAATGATTTCTGAAGATCATGTGATTCTGAAGACTTGAGTAATGATGCTGAAAATACAGCTGTGCATCACAGGAGTAAATTCACATAGAACAATAGCCTTGGTGAGCAAAAGAGTTTTTTGTTTTTCTCAAAAGCATTAGAAATTGTAATTATTTTGAACTTCTGACCATCAGCACAGTCAACTAATGTAAAGCTAGTGACTCACACAACACAGTTTGCTTTAGGCAATTTATCCATTGAAGAATTCATTGTAAAGTCAAGTCCATGTTGTGTTCTCTGTTTCCATGAGAGGATTTTAGTCTTTTCAGTCAGGTGTAATCATAAACAAACATTTATATAAGCGAAGCTGCAATATAACAACACTTGTGCTTTAATATCACAGATGTTTGAAAGAAACTTTAGCTTTGTTACATGTTGAGTTCAAGGGCGTAAATTTCATCTTACAGTAGGGGTGGATTATAAACATAACATTTCTCAAGAGCAATTTACTTTTACATTCAGTCATTTAGCAGACGCTTTATTTTAGAGTCAACAAAAGAGCAATGAGATACAAGTGCTAGAGCAAGTCTCACTTGGGTTAACCCACTAGCAAATAGAAGATAGTATAGTCAAAAAATAGAGCATTTGTAGGGATTTTTGTGACCTTTTTTTTTTAAGAAAAGCTGTTAGTAAATGAATAGAGTGCAAGTCTAAAAGCGGCAAAGTTTATTCTAATTCAAAGAATAGAATGTAGACTAGTGTAGTTTTAGCAATGTGCTCTGAGAAAGTCAGCTGATCATCAATCACAACTCCGGGGTTTCTGGCTGTTTTTGAAGGAGTTATGGTTGATGAATCTGACTGGAAGGTGAAGTTGTGATGAAGTGATGGGTTTGATGCAACCACAAGCAGTTCTGTCTTGGCAAGGTGGACTTGAAGCTGATGGTCCTTCATCCAAGAAGAAATGTCTGTTAGATAAGCTGAGATATGAACAACTATCTTTAGATCATCAGGATGGAGTGAGAGGTAGAGATGAGTGTCATCAGAGTACCAGTAATATGAAAAGCCATGTTTCTGAATCACAGAGCCTAGAGATGCCATGTAGACAAGGAAGATAAGCAGTCCAAGCACTGAGCCCTGAGGCACACCAGTAGTTAGATGTTGCAGCTCGGACACCTGACCTCTAAAAGTTACCTTGAAGGACCTATCTGAAAGGTAAGATTCAAACCACTGGAGTGTGGTTCCTGAGATGGCCTTTCTCAATAGTGTTGAGAGCAGGATCTGGTGGTTAACCTTGTCAAAAACAGCGGATAGATCCAGCAGGAGAAGTACTGAAGATTTGGAGTCTGCTCTTGCCAGACTCCATTAAATGTCCACTTCTGTTGTCCAGGAAGTTGTTCTGTGTGAGAAAAGGCAGAAACTTGGTTAAACACAGCTCGTTCAAGTGTTTTTGCAATGAAAGGAAGAATGGAAACCGGTCTGTAGTTTTCTAAAAGAGATGTTTAAGGGCAGGTAGTGTGAATATGAGCCTATCTAAATGCTGAGAGAAGGGCACACAAATAATATAGCCAAAACTATACTTGTAAGCATAGATATGTGTACATAACATGCAGACTGTGTTGACATATGAGTTAAGTTCACATTCACGGTCACATTATAGCAATTATTTTGCATCCTCCACAGAATATTTTCAGTTTTGTCTGTGGCTAAGGACGTTTCTTATTTAGAAGTTCAACCACAGCAAGCCCACTGCACTTAACATCATATTGAGCAAAACCCAACACATCAGTATTAGGATAATATCAGTTCACACACAGGCTTATCACTGCGTTAGTTGTAATGCGTGACTTACTATCCAGCTAGCTGTGGAATTAAACAAGCTAAGCTGTTTAACCTTATAATTTTTCATTGAAAAGTACATTGCATATCATCATTTTTTAGCGTGACTAATTTATTAATGATCCAGCATCATCTGTATTAAAGAGAAAGAATCACTTTATCTGATGTGAAAAAAATAGCCTTAACAGCCTTCTTACACATAAATACTCAAGCACAGACTCAAAATGTTTCTAAACTTTGTGTTTTACTTGCACAAATATTTTAAGTGCATGTACGTTCTATTCTGTACAATACCCTGGTTGAGTCTGAACTGTATGTTATGAATGCTTTCAGCTTGTTTTGCACACACAATGTTAATCAGAGCTAAAGTTAGCATGTTTCTGACGTGTCGGAGCCGTGTGAGTGTCTGAAGAGTCCTGCTTTCGCTCTGTTCGGGTGCCGCTGAGATCTCGCTCATGCTTTGGCCTCATTTGCTTAAAGAATACAGACGTGTGAGAGAAATGCTTTGAAGTCCCTCCGTTCTTCACAGAGGAGCAGCGGGAGGCAATTCGCCATGAGTTTCCTCTCCGTCACGGATATAAGGAACAAAAAGAGCCAAGTGGAGCATCCTCCAGCTAAATACTAGCTCTTACACCTACACTAACCTGCGCTTCGTCCTGCTTTCAGGGCAATCTCTAACAACACAGATTAGGACCTTATTTTCGGACCTTTCCATTTTTTTCCACAGTATTGATTTAAACGATTAAGCTCATTTAGCCACAAATTATCATTAATGTAATCCAATAAGTAAATAAAAATATTTAATTAAAATACAGTAAAAAATTGTGAAATATTATTGCAGTTGAAATAAGTGTTTTCTGTCTGAATATGTGTTAAAATGTAATTTATTTCTGTGATACGCTGCTGAATTTTCAGCATCATTAATATAGCATTTATTTATTTATTAACAGTTTTGGGGGAAATGTGATTTATTGCACAATGTAAAAACAAATTGTTTTTGTTTCATGCGAAATAATCATTCACAGTAATACACTGGTCAAAAAAATAAAGGGAACACTAAAATAACACATCCTAGATCTGAATGAATGAAATATTCTTATTAAATACTTTGTT
>JAUCMR010000001.1:1210868-1221950 GCA_032357425.1 Enteromius argenteus
ATCCAAATACACTTTATTGTTGGAATCCTTTCCGAAATTTGTCTTGGATCTCGAAGCGTAACCTATTCAATCTAGCATCTGATTTTCTCAACTTCTTGAAAACGCCTACAAAACTAAGTTAAGAAAACTCAAAAATCTGCTGAAGTTGGTCACCTTAAATTTTTAAGTTGGCTCAACTTTTTTATTTTTTATTTTTTATTTTTTTTATATATATTTGGACGTTTGATGCAGGTTATAAAATTCACTGTTCCCACTGTTCCGTTAACTGTAAACGGCACTGAACTATACAGAGAAACAGAAGATGATCATGAAGAAGCGTCTGATCTCTGAGCTGCTGTCTTCATCTCCAGGAGTTGTTGAGTGTGTGTTTGCTCTGTGTTTTCCCTCAGCAGACTCCCTGTTCAGCGGCCTGGGCCTCGGCGCGGTGGTGGGGCTCGGCGTGGCGGCTCTTCTTCTGCTGCTGGTGCTGGTGGACATCAGCTGCTTCTTCCTGCGCCAGTGCGGCCTGCTCATGTGCATCACGCGCAAGCTCTGCAGCAAGAAGACCTCCACCAGCGGCAAGAGCAAAGAGCTGGAGGAGGGCAAAGCAGCGTATCTGTGAGTTCATCTGCGTTCGTTTGCATGGGTGCCGTCGACCTCGGCCTGTCCGTCTCGCTTGTCATCGCACTCGAGCTTTCATTTGATGTGATGCATGACTGTTTGTGAGTATGCCAGTCATATTGGAACAAAGAACAGCTGGTCACATTGATATGGTTTGATAAATATTCGGCAGCTGGTCATTCTAGAATGGTTAAAACAGCTAAAACTGGCACTAAGGTTAGTTTAAAATGTTGTACTAACATTGTTTTCCTCATCGAAGCATCTCAAAACAGTTACTTTTTATTCATCAAGGATGTCTTAAATTGATGGAAAAGACAGTAAAGGCATTTATAATGTTACAAAAGATTACTATTTCAAATAAATAATCTATTCTGTTAACCCTGAAAAATAAAATGTGTAGTTTTCCACAAAAATAATGTGCAGCACAACTGTTTTTAACATTGATAATACTCAGAAATGTTTGTTGAGCAGTAAATCAGTATATGATAATGATTTCTGAAGGATCATGTGACACTGAAGACTGGAGTAATGATTCTGAAAATTCAGCTGAACATCACAGAAATAAATTATATTTTAACATGCATTAACAATGAAAATGGTTGTATTATATTGCAATAATATTTTACAATTTTTACTGTGTTTTTAATACATTTATTCAGCCTTGGTGAGCAGAAGAGACTAAGTAACTATTTACAGACTCACTGAGAAACACTAGTTGAAAAAATGTTAGAATAACGTTGTTTTGCGAGACTGTGTTTTCATCATTTAGCATCATTTCAATGATTTTATAATCATTTTAACATTTACATTTGAAGGGCTGCTAACGAAGTCATCATCTGTCTCCTCTGAATCTGATGATTAATAGAAACTGACAGTCATTAACTAATAATGAGGGTTGAATTCCACCCTCAACTTACAGTAAATTATTTCATAATATATCCCCATTACCATTAAACGCTATTAATAATATGCACATACAGATATGCAGTAATAGGCTCATTTAATAACGTTCTGCTGAGTGAGTTCAGTAAATGATCAGACAGATGGTTTCGTTTGCTTTAGCATTAGACAGACCTCGTGAGATTCATTTGCTAATAAAAGACGGAGTCTATTGATCTGTTTGCATTAGCGGCGCATTAAGTCCAGCGTCGGTGGGTTTACAGTCATAATCATCTTATGGAAGATTCTTTCAGATATTATTGCTCACATAAACAGTTGAAGTACTCGCTATAGTGTGATAAGCACTGAGACAGAAGTCAAAATAAAATCAATGGAGATTGAGATTTAGATCCATCTAACAGTGCAGGAAGACGTGAGGACATTATAACATGTCTTAGCATCTTTTAAAGCTTAAGCATCTTTAACAGATACATGTAGATGATTGTGTTCAGAATGGAATACAAGGTTTTAGAAATACTTCACCCAAAAATTGTATTTGCTGAAAATGTGCTCACCCTCAGACCATCCAAGATGTGGATGAGTTTGTTTCTTGGAGAAATTTACACTGTAAAAAAAAACTGTAAAATTTTCAGTAAAAAAATTTGACCATAAAAAAACGGTAACAACATTTTAGGTTTTACGGTTTTAAGTTAAAATACCGTAACAGTTAAATACTGTAATTTCATGAACTTACATCATGTTAATATACCAAACTATTAAAGTACTGAAATCTGTTTTGTAGCTTTGAAATACACTGATAAGCACCAAATGCAGGTGATGATGAGAAGGTCACATGATGAACCAAAGCCCATCACAAGCAGCTTTTAAATATGAACATATATAGAAGGAGCTAAAGATGAAACAAATCCAGCATTAAGATGTTTTAACTAAAATACGAGGCCACAATAACTCTTCCTCCAGTAAAAAAGTGTTCTGGTCTGAATCGAAAGAGAAATCTGCACAGATCAAGCCAAAACAGTCCAAAACAGCTCTAAACAAAGATGTGTGTGGATTTTGATGTGAGAGACAACAGAGACTGGAGTGATGTGGATTATTGTGATGTTTTTATCAGCTGTTTGGACTCTCATTCTGACGGCACCCATTCACTGCAGAGCGTTTGTTGCTGAGACACTGATGCAGAGACACATTTCTCCAAATCAGATGAAGAAACAAACTCATTTACATCTTGGATTGCTTGAGAGTGAGCACATTTTCATTTCTAAATGGACTTTTCCTTTAATGAAGTATATACTAGGTAAAACTAGTATGTAAGAAAGAGTTTTTGTTTGTGTGCCATTCTGAACATTCCCAGTGTGCACTTGTGTTGCAGTGTGTGTTTTAGTGTGATGGACACCTGCATGTGTGTTTGTGTGAGTAGGGTTGATGGCTCGAAGGAGCCCATCGTGGAGATGAGAACTGAAGAAGAGAGAATTACTAACCAGGAGGATGGCAGTCCAGTGCACGAACCCAATGAGACGACTCCTCTGACAGAGCCAGAGCCAGAGTAAGAGTTAGAGCTGAAATGTGAAGTGTGTCAGAGACAGTACAGGCAGTTTGGAGCATTACAACTGATGTAAGTTTGGGGTTGGTAAGATAGATTATTTCAAAAGAAATTGGTACTTTTATTCATCAGGGATGCATTAAACTGATCAAAAGTGACAGTAAAGACGTTTATAAAATTTCTATTTCAAATAAACGTTGTTGTTGTTTTTTACTTTCTATTTATTTGCAAATCCTGAAAAAGCAAATCTATCACAGTTTCCACAAAAATATTGTGCAGAATAACTGTTATTAACATTGATAATAATCAGAAATGTTTCTAGAGCAGCTAATTAAAATTACTTTTGAAGGATCATATCTGAAGACTGGAGTAATAATGCTACAAATTCAGCTTTGATCACTGAAATTGACCGCATTTTACCAAATATTTACATATCTGTTACATTTACATTTATCTTAACATCTGTTAATATATTTTTTCACATATCTGAAAGCAGCTATTTGTGGTTGTAATCATTTTTATTTTTTATCAAATAAATACAGTCTTGATGTGCAGATGAGCCTTAATTCATAAACATTAATTAATTGTACCAACCCCAAACTTTTTCAGAAGTAGTTTATGTTCAGTAGAACCCAAGATCACGATCTTTGACTCTAACCACTCTTAGATCTGTTCAAATACAACCAACAAACTTAGTACCATCCTTCAGTCTGTTCTGTCTTAGCAACAACTCTGAACGCCTTAGCAATGGTTAACTATTGGTTAACTAACGGTTAAAGGCATATTTGACCTCCAAACTACTAATATCTCCTTCAGAGAACATAAGTTGGCACAAACTTCAAGGCTTTTTAAACTTTCAGACGAGGCTTTATCAAGCCAAAAATTCAAAGCTTGTCTCGTTTAATATTCCTTTTATAGTTTATATCATATTTTAGTAGCCCTAAAAATGACTAAGGTAGTGTTTTTAAAGTAAAAATGGAAACGTTTTTGTGTGTAATATTGAATGTTCGTTTACACCACTATCCAGGTGAACCAGAAATGTTTTAATGATGCGACTCTTTTCAAAAATATGTTTACTTTAGTGTTTAGTAGTATTTAGTGAATATTTTTACTTACTTTAATAAAGACCCATTAATTGATAACTATAACATTAAGTAATATATATTACTGTCCCCACCAATAATGGTTTGGGCGAACAATAATGTTTTGTTTATTATACAGATTCCATTTAAATACTCAATCTGTTTAATTTTAGTAAATTCTGATTATCTGTCAATGTTTTTATTGTTCATCAGCCCCCCGTTAGTTACTGTTGCTATGTCCGACAAGCCATGCTGCTCGAACAATACATACTAGGGATGTAATTAAAATCAAAATCTCACAATACTATAATATTGCGATATTAAGTCCACAATGCAATATTTATTGCAATATTTAACAAAATTATAAATTTGAGAAAAATGCACTTTGAGAATTCAAAATTAAGAGCTCCAATCCTCCAAGTCAGAAAAAAGTCAGTTAATTGAATTGTACCTGAACTTTAAGAGGACTCAACCCTCTTTGTTTGTGATATACTGTCTCAGTCTAAATTACATTCACACTTGTAACTTGTAAAAAGGGATCACGAGCTGATCATATGAGCGAAGTGTGTGCGCTTTGCTTTGAAACATGCAGCGAAAACCGACTTGATGAAGGGATTAAGCCACATTCAGTTTTAGTTCGTTTGACAGATACTGTGCCAAAGCATCATTTTAAAGACCTTTTATGTTAGAAAAAGAAGCATAAATACGTTTATAAAACTACACATTTTGCCTAGAAAACCATATCACCACGTGACCATAATTATTTTGAGACAGTTTTGCTATCGTAGCATCACAATATTGCTAATATCATTACATCCCTAATAAATATAATTTTGTGTCCTTCGTATTTTACTACTAGTTATAGCACAAAATAAACATGAATGAACATCAAAAAACTTTATTTTAACCATGCAAAGACGTTAAGTCCACAGATGTTAATCTACTCTCCTGTCTTGTATATTTGTCAGACAAAACAATGGCAGATTCTGCATTACGATTGGTCAGATCACCTGTCAATCAAACTCTATTCCAAGGGCCAAATAGATGCCTCAAAATTCACCAGCCATTAAAAGGTGTAGAAAAATGTTAGTTTTAGCCCCTGTCTTTTTGCATCGACCTGATCAGCTGATGCACAGACGCCACTTACATTTTCAGTTTGTTGTGTGACTGTTATCGTAGAACATTTGCATGCTAATGAGATGCATGACCTTTCCAAAGTCCTGTCCTTCTGTTGTCAGACGTTCGGCCTCGTTTGTGTCAGAAAGCTTGTTGGATGAGAGAATGGTGACTAAATGCCACTGATTCTGACCGCAGGAAGCTCCCGCTGAAGGAGGAGAACGGCAAGGAGGTGTTAAAGCCGGACTTGATCGAGATCAAGGTCCACACGGACAACAGCATCCACACAAAACAGGATGACAGCAAAGCGTAATGGAGCCCGGAGACGATCCCAGCCCGAACAAACTCAGACCAAATGTAGAAAGCAGAAGATATCATAAAAGAGAAACGAAAAGAGAAGGAAAAAAGGAGTGTAAATATGTTCAAATGCAAACAGAGACTGCGTTTTTGTGATAAATCTACTGTCCTTTCTATTCATGATGACTCCGGCGCTACTTTTCGGTTGGCGTTTGCGTCTTGATGTTTTGGTTTGGCCATGAAGGATCTCAGAAATTAATTTCCAGACCTTTCTTCTACTTTCCAGGCATGTCGAGTCAGATTTTTTTCTGCCCAGTGGGACATTGTGTTGTATCTATAGTCTTGATGATTTCAGATTCTGGGCTTTCCATCTAAATGTATGGACGTCATCGGTTTTTGGCTTTTTTAATGTTTTGGTAGGACTTTTCCATGGGGGAAAAAAAAATCCAAATGGATTGGATTTCTTCATTTTTCCAGGCATGGTAGTCCGTCTTATGTATGTCGAATACTGAAGCTTGAAGACCTCATCTGTTCGTGTTTCCCATTTCGTCGTCATGAGTTTTAAACACAGGGGTCACTTCGCAAAAGAAACCGGCAAAACTTTGTAGTAAAGTGACTTTGTAGTTTGGATTTGCGCGACTGCCATGATGCCAGATGAAATGCTCTTATTCATTTATGTTGATTAATGTGTGCATGTGTGAGTGTATGTGAGAATGAGTACGTGAATACACGAACAAAGATGCAAATGTTTGACAGACGTGTTGCTAGAGTTTTCTTTCATTCGTTGTTCAGATAACTGCTGTGAACATGTCAGCAGTTTAATTAATTTGCTCAGGAGGATTATCTTCAGTTAGTCTATCATGATTAGTAGCTAAGCTGGAAAACGTTTCTGTTTTGTATCATTTTTATATATATAAATGACATTTTTTGTTTACATTATTTTCTTATTTATTATGTGATTTTCAAATTTTTTTGTGATTTTGTCATTTTTACTAGTTTTGTCATTTTTAGTTTTAGTTTTGTCCATATAAAATTAGCAATGCTGACTAAATTATATGTGTGTGTGTGTGTAATTTAGTCAACATTTTTGATTTTTGTTTTTATTTTATTTTATTTCAGTTTAGTTTTATTTTGTCTTTATTTTAGTTTGTTTTTATAATTCTAATATAATGTCATTTTTGTTCAGCTACTTTTATTTAGCTTTCATTTCTGCTTTTTTATTTCAGTATTTTTAATACTTTGGCTTAAATGTATTTTATTTTGCTTGATATTTTAGTTTGTTTTTGTAATTGTAATATAATATTTATATTTTATTCAATTTAAAGACATTTTTTACTATTTATTTATTCTTAAGTTTTCATTTTTTTATTTTTATTTTAGTTTTGTAATTTTATTATATGCTTTTATTAAAGCTTATTTAAAATTTAGCATCTTATACAGTAAACACAGTCTCACGACCAATTTGTATGTACGAGGTGCCAAATTCCTGCTAATTGTCTAAAACCCAAGTGCACACACACAGCAGTGAGAAGTGAACAACCACACACACACACCGGGAGCAGTGGGCAGCCATTGCTGCGGCGCCCGGGGAGCAGTTGCTGGAGCGGTGTCTTGCTCAGGGTCTCACCTCAGTCATGGTATTGAAGGTGGAGAGAGCGCTGGTTATTCACTCCCCCCACCCACAATCCCTGCCGGACCTGGGACTCGAACCCATGACCTTTGGGTTTCAGGTCCAACTCCCTATCCATTAGGCCACGACTGCACCTTAGGGGTCAGGTTTAGGTCATTCGTACAAATTCATACGAATTGGCAACTCGTAAAATATGTATGATTTAGAAGAAATCGTATGAAGTGGGGTCGTACAAATTTGCACAAATTAGCCACCTCGTAAAATATGTACGAATTGCTGTGAGATCAGGTTGATACAGTATATGTATTATTTAGTTTTTAGTTTTATCTTTAGCAATTTTAGAACTTCAAGGCAACATTTAAATTTTTTAAGCTTTTTTTTTAATCTAATATTTATGTTTTTTTTTTTTTTTTTTTTTTCAATTAACAAAAAGTGTTATACTTATTGTACTTATATACAACACCTATTGCCACAAGAGCGCATGTTAATTGTGTAACACACGTTTCCAGCGCACATGTCAGTCATTCGCGTCTGTATATTTGTGTAGCGTCAGATTCTGGTCGATGTTGTTGATAAATGCAACGTTTGCCACTTGAGCCACTTTAGTTCTTATTATATTTGATATATTTTACTATGGTTCACAGCTGTTTGTACATACATAAGTATGGCGTATGATGTAGTGTTCCAGTGTATAACACGTGTTCCCAGAACATTAGGAATGGAGTTCCAGATCAGGCAGAGTCTCTTCTGTGGGTCACTAATGGAGCAGCAGGGCATTATCTACCAAATCTGTTTTGTAAAGTGTTTGTAAAGCCTGTATGATGTCAATGAAACCAGTCACACCTGCTTATGAAGTTGCAAAAAAGACCCATTCACTTGTACTTTTGCTTTTTTTTTTTTTTTAGTGAAGACATACAAAACATCTGGATAGAAAACATCTGTTGCTATCTTTCTTCTTTCTCTCTCTTTCTCTCTCTCCAGAAGTCCACATATGTGAAGTACTGCATTCATTGCATTAAGCCAGAAATGACAAAAGATAAAAATGTTAGATGAATCACAAACTTCATTCAGAGACTCTTCTGTGTTTCAGTCTCATTCACATGAGTTTCTGTTCAAATACGCTATGCATTAGCAGAAAAGACTTTTGCTTTTTATGTTCTGGGTGATTGAAGCTCTTTTTCTTCCGTGTGTGTCGCAGGTCTTTAGTTGATGGAGAACATCTGAATCCTGATCTCACCACTGGAACACCTGTTAAAACTGTAATTTACCGCTGTAAATAAATGTGTACTAGTATAAGATGGTGCTTGTAACATATTCTCTCTGTGTCTGTTTATTTCCATCAGCTAGTCTAAAAAGTTTTCTTTAATGTTTTAATCTCTGCTGCTCACCAGTGCTGCATTTATTTGATCCAAAATACAGTAATATATTATCTCCAGTCTTCAGATCCTTCAGAAATCATTTCAATATGCTGCTCAGTTATTAATATTGGTTATTTTTATCAACTTTAAAAATAGTTCTTCCTGTTTTATATTTTTAATGAATGTGCAGACTGGAGAAGTGATGCTGAAAATTCAGCTTTTGTGACATTTTAACATATATTCACATAGACAACATTTCAGTAGTATTTAACAAAATAGTTTTTTGTTTTGTTTTTTTACTGTATTTAATTTTTGATCAAATAACTGCAGCCTTGATGAGTATAGGAGACTTATCTACAAATCTTTGTAGTAAATTTGAACTGATTGTATGAATTGTATTTAATTTATATTCAAAGCAGAAGTGGCTTATGATCCAGGATCGTTAACGGAGGCACACGACACTCGTTAATTTCCCAGATGGAGCAGAACAGCTGCACAGGTACAAATGAAACTGAACAGGAGGAACATTTTATTGTTCAAAGGTTGCTCTTTCACAGCTCACAAAATTTGATTGGTTTCTTAGTTATGTGTTATTTTGGCATTAACAGATTTAGCTTTTTATAATATTCCTTTTTGAGAAATAACAATAGACAGAAATAAATCAGGAAGTAAAACATTTAGGGAACAAAATTAAAGATTTAAATTTGTATGGAGACTTTTGCACACTATGATATATTAATGGATCTCTCTATTTTCTTTATTTCTCTTTATATATAATTTATAAAGTTTGCTAATTTTAGGGTTTTTAAAGTTAATTAATCTAACATTTTTTAATGTAATGTAATGTATTCATATTTTTAATAAGCTTCTATTTTTACATTAGAATTAGATTTTATTTTTATTGGATTTTTTGTAATTTTATTATGTGCTATTTGCATTTGTATTAGGTTTATGTTAGGTTTTCATGTAAATTTATTTCAGTTGTAGTATACAGTATTCAGTGCTTCAGCTTAAACTTATTGTATTTCACTTCATTGCAATATTATTTATTTATTTATTCTTACTTATTGTTCATTTGAACAATAGGACACATGAAATATACAACAAAAGTCACAAATGAATCACAAATCATTATGTTCCAATTAATATGTTTATAAAATCATGGCCTGTATTTATTGAAATCCGGCATCAACATCTAAACCTTTTTTAACATTGTTTTATAAGCGTGTAGCTGGAAAGAAATAGTCAATTCATAACCTCTAACATCTCAAATGTTTCTCCTACCAGTCAAACTGAGCTTTTTACTCAAAAATCTCAAACAACTCTCACAAAATCAAACCAATCTCACATTTCTCCTCTCGAGTCTCAAACTGATCTCGGAACTGCTCCAGACACTCATTGATTGATCTGAGCTGCTCATTGTATTTCTACATGACAACTGTAGCTAATCATTCGGCGGCTTTGTTTCTCCAGGAATTATTGACGATACATTTGAAATGTTTTCCTTTCAAAAATCCAGCCATGCTTTTTTCAGTCGACTGACACTCACTGCTGTTCTTTTCCAGCATCATCATGTAAAGGGCTGTAGAATGGTGGTTATTGAAGTGCTGTGTGTGGTTTCAGGCCGCTGCCTTCAGTTTGCACACATCTCTGTTGGATTCTCAATTAAAGCACACAGCGTAATACAAGAGCCTTGGGGCTTTAAAACAATCAATTATCTAGACGCACAGCGATTAACACGTAATTGTTCCATCGAGTCGTAAAACCATCTGAAGGTGACGTGGAGCTGGGTAACTTCTAGTGGTGCATCATGCATTGTTTCTATGATTATATGTCTTTTGTTGTGATGCGTGGAGTGCGTTAGTTATTCTAAATCATCCAGAGGTCGTTGAAGTCGAAACTCTTTATAAAGTTTTCCTCTTGTTGATTTATTGATCAATTCATGTGTGAGTTCTTATATAAGTCACTCCAGATTTTGCATGCGAGAGCTCATCAGCTCGACAGCGCTCGCTTTAATACTTAAGCCTAAAACAGAAAAGAATAAATATTGTGTGCCAGAGAAAGGCTTTTTTTTAAGCTTACCTTTAGTATAATATTGCTTACTGTTGCAGGTTTATAGGCCAACTTAATTAAGCAATTAAGATGTTACCAGTATGAAAGGTCATTTGTAATAAAAAAGCAATAGATTAATAAACCGCTGGATTCTCCTGATAATAAAGCTAAAGGTTGTTTCTAGATGAAGGTCTGGATGTAATTCCCTGCTGAATGTGAGAATTAATTAAGCAGGTTTTTAAGTATTACACATTTAGAGGAACTGAAACGTGATGAATATTCAGCGTAAATATGCTTGTGTGACTATTCACATTTAAAATGGAAACTTTTCTCCAATGCATTCTTGAAATTTTAATTTAGATTTTTTTCCTCATAAACAGTACTATACTGCACTAAATTAAATAAGTCAAGGGGTTTTATATATATATATATATATATATATATAGTGGAACTACGTGTTAACTATCCTTCATAAAGCTTCAAAATGGAAAGTGTTGTTAAATGCAT
>JAUCMR010000001.1:1221984-1233680 GCA_032357425.1 Enteromius argenteus
ATATTAAATTTAAGAATTAAGTCAATTAAGCATTGGACATGTATAAGCATTAAAACTTTTCTCAAATGTATTCCTGAAATAATTATTGATGGATTTCATAGACTTTCTTCTCATTAACAACATTTCACTGATGCATTAATTCAATTAAATTCAGTTAAATTAAATTAAGAATTAATTAAATTAAGCATTGCACATGTAAAAGCATTACAATTTGATGAATATCCATCATAAACACACTTGTTTGGCTAGCTGTTCACATTCAAAATGGAACGTTTTCTTGAATGTATTTTTCTCAAAAGGCATTACAATTAAATTTACACTGTTGCATTAAAGATTAAATGAAATTAATTCCCTTAAGTTTTACCTTAAGTCAATAAATATACATTTTACAGTAAATATGTGTGCATTCTGAGTGTATTCTTTAAAGTCTTTTCTCCTCATAAACAGCTTTACACTGATGCACTAAATGTCTTCAGATGCAAACTGAGTATAACTTTAGTTAATTATGACATTCATCCTCAGTAGCCAGCAAGTGGATGCATTCTATTTTTTTTTTTTTTTTTTTTGATTCAAAATCCCAGATGCCAAGCCATAAATCCCTTTTGGAGAGGCCCGGACTGACTTCTCATAGCGTGATCCTCGGTTTGATCCCAGCAAAGGCCAGTAAATGGATTAGAGAGGCGCGTTCCCACTGTTTGAACTGTACTGTTAGCGAGAAACACCGAGGGAGGAAGACTGAATCCCTTTAGCCGAGACCTTGAGGGTTGTGAGAGCGCAGATATGTTGTGTAATCCTCATGCTGGGCTTTCACGGGTCAGTCTGGATTGATGTTACAGCGATCTGGACACCACAACCTCAGACACTCGGGTTGCCAGGTCTTTGCTAAATGGTGAGTATTGCATCTTATATTTTCTTTTATCTAAATCTGACATAAACATTCTACAGTCTGCAATGAAATAGCATTTGCAGCTATTGTAGAGACTGATCAATACTGCATTATTATGGCGGATACATTATTTTTATGGTTATATTTAATACAAAAGCCATACAATGAAGGTACAATAACTACAATAGCCTATACTACGAATATAAAACATTATGCATTGAGGTTTTTTATTAACAGTGCTATTGGTATTCATACCCATATACTCATACAAAGTTGTTTTGGGCACTGTATTTTTATTTTTTTTTTAAACAAAGATGGTGGGAAATACTAAATACAACCAGAACCTTTGACAATTAGTTGAATGAGTTATTATTTTTTGTTTGTTTGATTATTTGTTAGTTTTTTTGTGATTTAAATAGCTGACATTTATTTTCATCCTTGTTTTGTGCATCTAATTGTTAAAGAAACATTTTAGAAAGCTGTTTGAAATGTAAATAATGTTAGAATATGTGGGAAAAACAGTTATATAAGATATTTATTTATTTATTTATCTGATTTATTTACATATATATCTGTATGTATGTCATATATCAGTCATCAACTGATTTCACTCTTATATTGTGTTTATCTATGTCGAGATATTATCCAAAGCAGCTTTTCCATAATTTCCACAGATCTCCTGTGACTCAGGTTCATTTGTGTCAGCTTTAATTGTGTCACTTTGACTAAACAAGAAGTGACACCATCTGAAAGATCTGAGGAAAATAGCACATAAACCCACATGAGAATATCTAATAAATACAGAGAGAAGAACAAACAGAGGATGGTAATAGTGTTTGAGAATGAATCTATTTGCAGAAATTCTAATTAACAATAACTCATTAACTCTGCATGAGCGCATGCATATGAGGGGCGTTTCTGAGAGACTTTCAGAGAGGATTTATGGATTTTTACATGTTGCAAAATGTGAGTGTGTTTGTCACTCATAAGACACTTTGGATGAAAGCATCTGCTAAATAAACTAAATGCATTGCCAGGGTGTTGCTATGCAGTTGTTAAGGTGTTTTGAGTGTTGTTTAATATGTCGTGCGGCTGCTGGGATGGTTTGGGTTGTTACCAGGGTGTTGCTATGCAGTTACTATGGTGTTTTGGATGGTGGCAAGGGTGTTGCTATGTGGTTGCTTAGGTGTTTCTAGTTGGGTTCTGGGTTGTTAGCATGTTGCCAGGTTGTGGCTTTTGTTGTTCTTAAGATGTTTTAGGTGGTTGTGAGGGTGTTGCTACTGTACGTGGTTGTTTAGGCACACAACAAATACTGACGTCAACCCAATCTTCATTTTCAACCAAAATGCAATGTCTGTTCGACGTCATGTCCAACGTCAGTCTGACTTTATATGGATGTCCGGTGCCTGGTGGGTTGTTTCTATATAGTTACTAGTAAGTTTTGGGTGGTGGCCAGGGTGTTACGTTAGTTTGATAGGAATTTGCTAAATGTTCTGAGTGGTTGCATGTTGCATTTCTGTGCTGCTGCTAGGATGTTTTGGGTTGTTACCAGGGTGTTGCTAGGCAGTTACTATGATGTTTTTGGATGGTTGCAGGTCATTGCTATACAATTGCTTAGCTGTTCCGAGTTGTTGTTAGCACATTGAAATGTGGTTTCTAGGGTGCTTTTTTGTCACCTGTTTAATACTAAATTTGCAGAGGTGGCACAGAAGTGCTGTTGAAGCTGAATTTAAGTGTTTACTCATATTGTTGAATCCTGCATAAACACATTTCTAATTTCCAATTTTGACTGAAAACTTTTTGAATATAAGGTCGGTCAGAGCAGGAATAATTTAGTCTGGCTTTTATGCAGCATCACATCTTGAGACAGAATTTTGTAAACATGTCTTAATTTGATGAGGTTCCACAAAGTGACGGCTGGATTCGTGCTAAAATTATGTACTAATGAGATGTCAGCAAAAGATTCAAGGTAAGTGTTTTTTCCTTCTCCATTTCTGAAGGCATTGAGAGGGTCACAGCGACCTGATTTATGAAGTGAAAGATTGTGGGATCAGTGTTGTACATCTGCATAGACTGCTGTATCACCTCATTCTATTGAAGCAGAGATCGCTCGCGGTCAAACATAACCTCAGTTCACAGTATTCATCAAGTGTGGCATCCTGTAAAGCTCTAGCGCTCCTCCAGACCTGCTGCAGTTTGGCGGCGATCCATGGTACATTTGGTCTCCTCCAAAAGCTCTCGAGTGCAATTTGGACTGAAACGTGTCCATTAAGCCCACTGGAACTCCTGAAGAGGGTCCATCAATCACAGAACATTGGAGACGGGGCCATTACACAGGAATTATGACCTCATCACGAGCTGAAAAGCCCTCGGACAAAATATGCTCTAAATGTTTGAATGTTAAATGGACGCCGTCTTTGTTCGGCCCGAAGGGTTTACAATGAGAGTTTATAGCCTGTCTGCATTATGTAAGCTCTTTTTGCTATATGTTTGATTAAACGTATTGATGTTGGTTGTTTCTTTTAAGTTAGGTATCGGTATTGTTAGTGCTCTTTACCAAAGGGCACCATAGTAACACAATAAAACCTTTAAGGGCACCAAAGTAACTGCATAGCAACACATCTGGATACCTTAGCAACTGCATAACACCACACTAAAGCCTCTCAAGACACCTTGGCATAGCAACACTCCATAAACTCTAGGGCAGGGGTCGGCAAGTAAGTTTGGCATAGGGCCAAAAAAAACTTTTCACCCCTAGATGGTGGGCCAGGATAATTTAAGAAAATAATTGATGAAAAATGTAACCAGTATAAGCCCATGTTGCGTCATGCTCTTAATGAATTTATGTTTTATTTCCTCTTTCCATATTGTGAATAATAAATGTGTATCATTTTAACTTGCTTGTTACACAATGGAGCCTAAATTATTTTAACTGCATTGTTTTCTTCCGCTCTGCCATCTCAAGATATTAAAATAAATAAATAAATGAACTTTGCATGCCATAGTTTACACATAACTTGCGGGAAATGTGCATTGATGCACCTCTGTTACATGTTACATGGTTTATTTTTCAAAGGATATGTTAACTGTTTTTGTGATGTTAACAGCACCTCTGCAGCGCGCTAAATCCTTGTTTTTCTGCACTAAACAAGTAAAATTTGCCAAGATATTTTCAGAGATGATGGACAAGATGTTATAAAATAATAATTTAATGAAAACCTAATTTTGACAAAAAACAAAATGACATTTAACCTATTTTTCGAATTTCCTGAAAACGTTCCAGCACGGTTTTCCCAGATCGTATCATATATGCATCCATGATCAATATTTTGTCTTGTCAATCTTTTTGATAAAAAGGAAGCTGAATTTGTTTTGTTATTATTTATGTGTTGGTGCTGAGCAAACGTTTCAGTGTTTCATTGATACTGTTCTTACTGCACATGTCATATTTAGAGGTGTGTATCGATCCACAGACCTTTTTCAACGTCTTTCAAAATTTTCTATTTAAAATAAAACATTGCTGCACTTTTTTTTTTCTTACTTTTACTTACTTTTAAGGCAAAATCACTAAAGATGAAGTAATTGTGAGTAACCGTTGCTGTCATGATCGATCTATTTTAGAACCAGACGGTATCAAAAAAAGTTTGCAGGCAAGGGCCAGATATTACTGCTGCCAGTTTTGTCCCACGGTACACCTGTTGCTGACCACTGCTCTAGGGGCACCCTGGAAAATGCATAACAACACACTAAAATCTCTCAGGACATTTTGGCAATTGCAAATTTCTAGGGCACCTTAGCAACGCCCTAGCAACCAGTAACAATACACATTCCTCAGCTTTACTTAGCCTTCTTCTACAGTTTTTTCCAGCGTTATTGTGTTTGTAATACAGTCGAACAGTCTCATCCAGCAGCAGATGCTGCTTCCACTTGCCTCTTGAGTCTGTTTGTCAAATAACACCCACTGAAGGGCAAATGTGGAAGAGCTGAATCATGCTTTTAAGACACGCAAAGCTTTATTAACTGAGACAAAAATAAATACAATTGATTCAAAAACTAATCTAGCAGAAGTACAAATGAAATCAGAAGCCATGAGGATGGATAATTACTGTTTACTGAATCCATGGCCGGCCGAGACGCTCATGAAGCCTTAAGACGGAGCGACTGAAACCTCCTGACAGGCCGAAACCAGACGTTTGGCTAAAAATGGCCCGGATTCTTTTCTCCTTAGATTCATGCAGAATTAATTGGCCACTTTGGGGATTATGGACAGAGCTAATTGCTTGGAAATTAGGAAAATGCTTTTCATTTTTAGAGAATCATACAGAGAAAAATGATCATTATTTCGTATTTGCAGACTCATTATGGAGACATGATATTCTGTGTCCTGCTATTTGTCATAAATTAAATTTGTTAAAACGTTTGTAGCAGGATGATATTAATCAATCACTGATTTATGTATTTGTTTGTTATTTTCTCTTTTACTGAAGAATGAATGCGGTCGACACGCTGTAATGTTTTCAGATGATGTTTGCGTCTTTGATTATGATAAAGCTGCGAGCGTTTACAGGACATCAGAGCAGCAGAAGCCAGAGATGATATTGATCGCGTCCACATCATTGTGATTGATCCTAATGGCTCTTGGTGTTTGTGTTGTACTTCTATGTGTCTGTACACAAACAAACTAATTAGAATAAGCACATCTGTCGCACTCGTTCACACTGTTTTCTCTTCTTATTCTGCAGCATCAGTTTGATGAGGGTGGCCTTGAAATAAACACTATATCTTAACATTAGTCCACATGACTTGTGCATTATATATTTCTTCTGTATCTTCTATGTTTTATTGAATTGCATTGCTGCACTTTCTCTTATTTTGCCTTCGGCTGTTCTTTTCTTTTAGCCTATTGTTTTAGTGGATTACGATTGTATATTGTACTTTATATATTTGTTCTGTTATTGTTTTATACTTTATTTTATCTTGTATTTATGCTTTGCCAATATTTTCTTTTAAATTCTGTTATTTTGAAACCAGCACTGTTTTTATTGCATTGTTTTGTATTAATGCTATGCCCATTTAAGTATATTTCAAATGCTGTTACTGTATATTGCAAATATTATTTTTTTTAAATCTTTTTTATAGATTCTTGGTCTTTTTATTGCATTGTATTGTGTTTCAAATTTAGTTTTTTGCCACTAGTAACACTTTTCATTGTTGCACTTTTATATGCTTTGTCAATATTTTACTGCATTGCATTGAACTGCAAAATGTTTTGATATCAGTACCATTTTCTGTCATTGTTCTTGTATTTTGTGTTGTTAATTTGCCATATATATTGCAAATTCTGTTATTTTGCCCCTATTTGTTCTATTGTTGTCAATGTTTTTGTATTGATGTTTTGGTTTTTGTTTTGTTTTAATTTTATTGCAAACTAGCATCACTCTTTGTTTTTTGTATTGATGCTTTGCTAATATTTTATTGCATGGCACTGCATTGTAAATTTTGTTATTTTGGTACCATTTTTTTCCGTCATTGATTTTGTGTTTTGCATTGATGCTTAGCTAATATTTCTTGCATACAAACTAGTCTCAGATCAGTGGCAATAAGCAGACTCCTGTCTAACACCATCCTAACTGACCCTCCCATCTCTTTAAGACCCTGCTGGCTCATACGAGGGGTCGAGGACCGGCGAGGGCAGAGGGTCAGACGCCCGTCGGGCTGGATGTGACAGACCCATCTGCTGCGCAGCGGACAGTGCCTTCAGCCAGCTGTGACTGGGACCCTGCTGTCATTGTGATGCTCCACGCAGGCTCAGGATTCAGCTCTAATGATGGATGAACAGCAGAAACCTCAACATTGCTAGCATGCTTTAGCACAAGAGTCAACACTCATTTAATACTACATTTATTTTATTTAATTATTTATACACCGTTGTTCAAAAATGTGGAGTATTTAGGAGATTCATATTTTTATTCAGTAAAGCCGATTAAATGATAAAACATTTATTGTTATTTCAAGTAAATGCTGTTCTTTTGAACTTTGAATTCTCAAAAATAAACAGCATCATAGATATTTAGCAGTACATTGATAATAATCAGAAATGTTTGTTGAGCAGTAAATCAGTATATTAGAATGATTTCTGAAGGATCATGTGACACTAAAGACTGGAGTAATGATGCATCATCACAAGAGCCGGTACTCAGACCAGCCCAGTCGTCTCACTCACCCACACCAGTCACTGATCCAGGACCTGTCACAATCACGCGATCGCAATCAGCTGAATTCTGAACACCTGTTTCCACTCACCTGTGCACCTTAAGTAGCAGCCTCACCATTCACCATTCATACCTGAGAGTAGGCCTGACCACTTACCTGCATACTTACCTCTGTGTTGTTCCATTGTTTCCTCAGCACTGTAAATAAACACTCACGTTGATTGAAGTTCTGTGTTGTAGTCTTCTCTGAGCGTGACCGATAACAGAATTATTATTTTTAACTGTTTCATTGCATCAATTTGTATCTATTTTATTGCACTACATTGCAATTTCTGTTATTTTTTTATATGTATTGCATTTCACTGCATTGCTCAGGAAAGTGTTTTTTTTTTTTTTTGTCACTACCATTTTTTTTTTTTCTAGTTTTTGTATGAAAATTAAGCTTTGTCATCAGAGGAACAAAATTATTTATTTAATTCAGTTTAATTAATTTTAATGCATCACATTGCCATTTATTTTTTCAATATAGTGTGATTTTTATTTTTTAGATTAAAATTCAAATTTGATTACAGGAATAAATGCCATTTTACAGTATATTGACACAGAAAACAGCTATTTTAAATTGTAATATTATTTCACCATTTTTTATTATTGATTTTGAGCAGAAGAGACTTAAAATCTTATTGGCTCCAAACTTTTAAACAATAGTGTACCTGAATGTTTATCAAACTCCAGTAATAAGTACAGAAAGCTCATAGAGATCTAGTTTACTTGCTACTAAGTGAAACAAATTCTGAATGATGTGCTGGTTTTTAGGCAGACTGAAAAAATTCCCGGTATCTGCCTAAATTCAGTCGAACGGATTGGAAATGCCGATTTTATGCTCAATATAGATCAGACAGTCAGTGATGGAGATGGGAATCCACAGAAACATCATTAACCAGAAGAGAAGCTCATTCCTCAAAAGGATGGAGAAAAGGAGCGACGGAAGAGATTGAACTCTGTCCGGACGCATGAGAGGCCGCTGATGGCGGAGGAAGCCGGAACGGCGTCATTAAATCCGCGGACCTCGATCGACCCTCGGCTTTGAAGTTCTCTTTTGTTCGTATGGTTACGAATGGCAGAAATTCGGTCTGACTCACGGCTACATTCAATAAAACTCATTAGTACTCGCAGGAAAGCAGAACAGACGGTTTTGTTCTATTTCTGCTCTGGTTTTCTGTTGAGATGCATTCATGAATAGCATGCTAATCACTTTATTGGGAACTATATGTGCAGAACCGCAGCTCCTTTGAAGCCGCGAATTATATGCTGATCAATAGACAGACGAAATTGGCCGAATTGCTGGCGCTAATAAGAGCATTCAGCTTAATTGATTTGTGTAATAGTGTGCCGTTCCCTCTGAGCTCAATCCAATCTCACGTTCCCATTCCAGCACAAACATGCCGAACGTCGCACTATAACTAATGTATGCAGGGAGTTTCTGCAAAAACGTCAGCCGAGTTAAAGTCAAACTCTCATGTGGTCGACACAGAAGAAAGAAAATTAATCACAGATTTACCACCGAGAAACTCCAACAAGGCAGAGATTTATCAGACAGATCCACCGCTGTGATGAAGTAATGCACTCTGATGAATGTGTTACATTATAAAGTGGAACTGAACTGTTTTGTACTTTAGTGTAACCCGATTTAATGAATGTGTGCTTCAGTGGCACAGCTTTCTTTTTCCAGTTGGTGTACTGTTTATATGCAAAAATGGACTTGTACATGATACGCAGTTGGTCGCTTTAGAGTTTTGGGGTAGTTTCCTATTATATGCATGTCAAACCAACATTATGAAGCTGCAGGCCCAGAAGCCCGACTGCCCTTCCAGACCTGTCGCTTTTTCAGACAGTGCCACCTTCTATTTGGAAGATTACCTAACCTGATTAAAAAAGATGACCTAACCTGAATTAAATTGCTGATAGTTTGCAACTTACACTATTTTTCTACTATAAAATATTACGCTATGACTGAATGCATTATTATATTGTAACGGTGGGTAAAGGACAGACTAAAGACGGTTTGTGTATCCTTGATTTTAATTAGAACAAAGAGCAACTGTTTACAGACGCGACAGCCGAACTAAACTGTCTCTCACTTCCGTGTTTTCCTGAACTACCCTGCATTAACACAATAACAACAGTTTCCCCATAATTATAAAGTCTGTTTTGTAAAATATAAAATATTACACATAGGTTATGATTTAATGCATTAAGTCTGATTTATTTTTATGAATTGTATTTGTAAATAGAAATTGTTCAGTTACTTAAATATTTTCATAGCCATTGATAGTTTTCCTAATTATCAAGGATTCATCACATTCTTTAGTATTGAGTTAGGGGATCACCTATTCCAAATATTTACATACATAATGAAGTGCTTTGAGTCATTTTCTCACACCAAACTTTATTTTGACTTTGTAAACAATGCAGAAAAAAGTTGTGAGAAAAAAGAATTGGGTTAATAATGTATATATTACTTATTTAATAACAAAATTTTGTCTAACTATAAATCTAAACTATCATTGAATACTTAAAGAGGATATTCGTTTGTTGGCGTAATAACATGTCACATTGATTTATGCCAAAAAACTTGGTAATTTTCAGAGATTGCTTTAATAAAATGAATAACCTTACTCACGTGTCCGATGTTGCTACTTGACAACATTTTAAAATGTCGGAAATTATTACAACATTACTACGGTACACACGCTACTAAACAAACATTCATCCAAACAGCAGGTGGCACTGTCAAATATCTTGGGGTATGGATGGAATCTAGAAATGCAAAGCAGGAATAAACATATCACTATAAATTATGGTAGTATAATATACGGATTTGCATCCGAATCATTACTTAAGAAGATTGAAACAATTCAGAATCAAGCTTTAAGAATATGTTGTGGTGCTTTTAGAACAACTCCCATTGCAGCTATGCAGGTTGAAGTTGGAGAGCTCCCGCTATATATTCATATATATTAAAGGACATAAAGAAAATCATCCAGTTAAAGCTGTGTTAGAAGAATGCTGGGAACATGGTATAAAAAATATCAAAAGCTTTGGATGGTCTGCTTATAGGGAAGCACAGGCTGCTGGCATCACAGATTATAATGTTAGTCCAGCTGTAATCATTTTTAATATACCACCGTGGCTGTTCCCAATGCCAAAAGTTGATTTACACTTACAAAATGTATTGAAGAGTGAGAAAGAAACCCCCAAGAATGTTGTTGTACAGCAATATTTAGAGCAGATTTATTCATCATGGTTACATGTATATACTGATGGTTCTAAAGATCCTGCTTCTGGTAGAACAGCTGCTGCAGTATATATTCCTAAATTTCAAAAATTATAAAGAAAAGGATCACTGATCACGTATCAGTATATGCTGCAGAATTAATTGCCTTGATGTTAGCACTCCATTGGGTAGAAGATACAAAACCGAGACTAGTGTTGGTTTGCTCTGATTCTCAGGCAGCACTGACGAGTCTTGTAAGTGGGTTAAAATCATCAAGGCAAGATATTATTTATAAAATTCTAGCAAGTTTGTTAAGATTAAGTTATATTAGCTTAATAATGTTCTTGTGGGTTCCTGCACATGTAGGAGTGGAGGCCAACGAAATGGTTGACAAACTAGCAAAGCAAGCCCTTAAACACTCAGAAACGGAAATAAATGTGACAAATAGCAAGGAAGAAGTTAAAGGGAAGATAAGGGATTTTATTAATAATGAATGGCAGAAAGCATGGAACAGTGATAATAAGGGTAGACATTTGTATAACATACAACAGCAGGTAGGTAAGGGAAGAAATCAGCTTGCAAATGGGAAAGAAAATATTATTATTACTCGCATCCGAATAGGACGTTGTGGGCTAAATCATTATTTATTTAAAATTGGAAAACATGAAACAGGCAAATGTAATGACGATCAGAAACAATAGAGCATGTTTTAATAAGTTGTAAAAAATATGAAAAAGAAAGATCAGATCTCATTAAGGTAATAAATGAAATGGGTATACATATTTTTAGTATATGTAACCTCTTGAAAGATAACCCTGAGCAATTTAAAGTATTTAGAGTAATTATTAAATTTATTAAAGAAAGTGGACTAGCAGGAAGAATTTAGAAGAATTACAGTATACATATTTTTTTTTTTTTACTTGTTGGGGCTCCACACTCCAGTCTGGTTGGTGGCGGTGATGCACCAAAAGTTGGTTTGCCAGCTGCCATAAAACAGTATTAGAAGAAGAAGAAGAAGAAGAAGGTGGCACTGTCTGAAAAAGCGACAGGTCTGGAAGTGCAGTTGGGCCTCCGGCCCTGCAGCTTCACGCTACTCTCTCAAACATGTGCATATACTGTGCACGTCTAAGTCAGTTTTTGCATGCAAAATGCATGTAAAATAAAAAAGGTGCTATTTATATGAATTTTCATGAGACCAGAGTATCTACAGACCACAAAAGAAAGAGTGACAGTAACTATGATGCTGGTCGCATCACTCGCATATTGATACGTTGTGTCTTTTTGTTTCTGGTGATGTTGATTTGAACTAAATAGCATGTGT
>JAUCMR010000001.1:1260264-1273020 GCA_032357425.1 Enteromius argenteus
GAGGAATGGCAGAGGATCCCCAAATCCAGGTGTAAAAAACTTGTTGCATCTTTCCCAAAAAGACTCATGGCTGTATTTGATTTGCACCATTATGCTGTTAAAGAGCATCTTTCTCCATTGACAACCATTCAAAATATATATAATAATTACAAATATTTCATTATACCACAGTCTATGGCTGTTCTTCTCTTGCAGCCTTTTAAAAGCATGACAACAGTTTTCTCTCTTCTCATCTGCAGTCTTTGTCGTTGACAAAATCATTTATATTCTTTATGTCAAGCTGGGTCATCAGCTGAATGTCAAGCTGGGTCATCAGCTGAGCATTTGATGCATTAAGAGCATCATGTTGGAGAATAATGAATGTTAGTAATATGAAATGAAGGCTCGCCTCCTGTTTTTGCGCAGTAGCACGTTATTTTGTTATTCTGCCAGCATCTGCTTTGGCGAGTGACCTGTGAGACGTCTCTGGTTGACATTTGACAGAAAATGTCATTGCTTAGAAGTACACTTCAGCTCAGCTCATGTGATTATATTTTGAAGAACAGACCAGAGAAAAGTGCTCAGTGTGTGTCCAAATCACTGTTTGTTCACAGCATTGACGCTTTCAGTGAACACACAAGTATTTTCAATGATTTTGATGGTGTCTAATTCCACTCTTGTGGATGTATACGTAACTTTTACAGTGATCATCATTATTCTGGCTGAATAAAGACATACATTTTTGTAGGCAGGGACTGTTTGGTTTGTTTAATTGTTGCAATGGAACGTGGAAAATAGAAAGAGATGCATTATTCAAGTTTATAGAGTGCACTTGTGCCCATCAGTGTGTCCAGGTATGGTTAAGCTGTGATGTGGGTTGTTAGTTAGAGCTAAAGCGGACGTTCACAGGTAAGTTTAGGGTTGATGTTTGTCTGAATAGTCTATTTACAGTGTCTGGATCACGTCTCGCTGCAGGCAGGCAGACAGGTGGCCATTAGCTCATGATGGAGCCGATGAAGGCTGTCTGCACAGATGACTGCCTCCTAGTTTGGGCTTCAAATGTCATTTTCTCCGCTACATTTCTCAGCCCCCGCAGACCTGGGCCTCTGTACCAATTTAGACGTCAACCCTTGACATTTCGCAGATTTTCCTCAACCCCACGGATCTCCAGTTGGGAAGGAATGGGGGGTTTCTGGCCGTAGGAAGACAGGTTGATCTGCTTGAGGTGTGGAGGGTGAAAGCCACGCACCTGTCATCTGTGCCTGGTTATCTGAGTAATTGTAGTCATCCAGACTCAATGCGTCCGTAACGGATTGAACCTCCCATTTAATGATGGACTGTTTTAAATACAAGTGTTTTTACTGTTCAGCCCATCATGCTCTGTGAACATTATCATACACCACAGGAGAAATCTCTTCATTTTTGCATTTTTTTTCCTGGAAGTAATTCCCAATAGTGTCAATTTACACCATCTCACATGATTATTACCGCATGAATGGCATCATGTGAAGAAAATGACAATGACGGAAACAACATACTGTAAAAGTGTTGTTCATATGTCTTGCCAGAAGAATTCAAATTTCCTGGACATACAAACATACATTTAATCTCACAATTCCACCTTTATATCTCACGATTCTGACTTTATTTCTCACAACTCAAAATTGTTTGTATGTCCTCCAGGAGATTTTAATTCTTCTGACATGACTTGCCTGGTTAAATAAAGGTTAGTAGGTTGCAATTCCAAATTTAACATTTTGCTCTTTAAACTTTATTTCTTGCAATTTCTGACCTTTAATCTCATACTTCCAATTATATATCTCACAATTCTGACATCATGTCTGACAATTTAGACTTTAGATCTTACAATTCCGACATCTGACTTTACATCTTCAAATTCTGATGTCATAATGATGGCATTTCCAACTTTACATCTCACCATTCTGGCTTCATATCACACAATTCCAACTTTACATCTCACCTTACATTTTACATTTTTACATTTTACAGTTACATCACTTTACTTTATATCTCACAATTTCTGACTTTATACATTGCAATTCCAACTTCATTTCTCACAATCAATTCTGAATTTATCTCACAATTTGGATTTTACATCTCTCAATTTCAACTTTACATCTTAATTCTGACCTCTGAACTTCATTTCTCACAATTCTGACTTTACATCTCAAAAATTCTGACTTTACATCTCACAATTCCAACATTTCAACACAATTCTGACACAAATTCAACAATTACGACTTTATATCTCACGATTCTGAAAAAGAGCCAAATTATAAGATAAAAAGTCATAATTAAAATGTTTAGTTTTTATCCTGTGGTGAAAGCAAGCTGCCACAGTCACATGACATTTGCAGCTGGACACAGAAAACGAGCCGGCAGAAGAACTGAAGCCCGCGAGCAGAGATGGCAGACTCTCTCTGTTCTTCAGCAGCTGATATTAAGAGTAATGCTGGCAGTCAGGTCTCTACAGGTGTTACAGCTCCTTGACTGAGAGTCTAATTCAAGAAAAAGTTAGTGAAACAGATAAAAGCAGCTTTAGTTCTCACAGACATTAATCATGCGGCTGCATTAATGAGTATCTTACAGGCTCTTTTATACCCAAGGGTTGATTTTTATTAAAACACGCAATGCCAACTGTGAAATTATTACTTTTTTTTTTTTCTTTTTCTACCACAAATGTGTCGTTTGCACCAGAGTTATCTAACCAAATGCATAATTGGAGATTTGGTGGAAATGACATTGCAGCAGATAAATGAATTCTCGAGTGGTCTCCATGCATCTTATTGGTCATCTGCTGCTTTCTGAGGTTTATTTTACTTTTTCTAAATTTACAGCTATGGTGTTGTTTTACACTGATGAAGCAACACTGACACCCAGGGGTCAATGGAGGTATTTCACACCCACGTCATCCCTGTTATCCAGTATTTCCATCATCTCATCAGGTATTTCTTAGTAAATGCTGGATGAAATAGTAAATCCATTTTTTATTAGTCTATAATATTAGTTTATCACAATATCACAGTCTGATAAACACACTTTTTATCACTGAATATGACTCAGCACATACTCATTGCATATAAAATGTATATTATTTGGACAGTTTTAACATAAACAAACTAATAAACTTAATCATTGTCGTTCAAACAGGCCAGATTTCTATTAACTATTTGCATTTATTTGATTTTATTTGAATTACATATTTTCAAAAATGTATTTATTCAGATTAAAATATGCCTAGCTGTGGAACAAGCATTATTAATTTAGGTAAAATCAAGTTATTGATAGTAGATATACAAAGATGGTTATTGTTCATTTAAAATTGATTTGAGGTTTATTACAGCATGATTATGGAAATCTGACCTGTTTCATTTGATGTACGACTGACAAATATGAATCACATTTGCAAAGATTAATCTTTTTTGTAATTTATTTATATTTGTTTGTTTAAAGGCACACAAATGTTATATTAGGTTCTTTAAAATCATAATTGTATTTATTTATTTACTTTTAATCAAGGCTATTTAATTTATCATTATTATTTGTATTGATTGACTGAGTGCATTAACAATAAACTTTAAAATCATAAAAAGTCAATAGTTAATGAGTTTATACCACTTTTTGTGCTACCATTTTGAGAACATTAATTTCTTTGTTTTATATCATTACTTTTTATATGCATTAATTTAGAATTATTTTATTAATTAGTTTTTTTATTATTTCTTGTAACCATATAATTAATTATTTTTATTTAATTTAATACAAAATACAAACTACTGACAATGTTGTGGAAAGACAGAAAGAAAAGAAAAGGAAAAAGAAAGACTAATTTAAAGGCAAGTAAAATTGAAAGGCCGTTTTATAATCATTTATTTACTAAGTTCATTGATTAGTCATTTATATTGCATTATATTATTATTTAATTATTTCTGTTAACTCAATGCTGTGAAGTGTAAAATACAAAATACTGGAAAAACACCAGTAAAAAAACATATGTGGAAAAATATATACAGTACATTTTTTTGTAGAGTCTAAGAATAAGAGCTGTTGATGAAGCGCTGAAACATACATGCGTTCAGTGAACTCAGCTCAGTTTTACTCTCTCATAATTACTTCATCTGCTCATATCTGGCTCAGCTTCTTGGATCTCTTTCAGATTTAATCTGAACTGAAGTTGGTCTCTTTAGAAACACTAGAAGCAGTCAGGACTTTATAAATCCAGGTCACTTTGGTTGTGTCCTCTATATATAACGAGAGTGCTGTGTATGTGTATGTGTATGAGTTTGTTTTAAAGCCAGTTTGTCAGAAAATAAAGAGGTGAAAAAGCGATGCAGGAAATAATGACGTGCGCTGGATTGCACAACATTTCTGAATGTGTGGTAATGTCTAGCTTGGCAGAATTTCATTCGCTTGTAACAAGAAGTACGTTTCTGATTCAGGCCATGTCGATGTAGTTTTCCCTGGTGAAGCATCTTGATTCAACCTCAGTTAACCATGCTATGTTCCAAAAACCAGTTGGACAGCAGAATACCGGGTTCTTAATCAGATCTTGTTGGTCAAGATGAACCTCTTTTTCTGTGTGTTTAGTCTTAACAGAACTATTTGTCAATCAAGCAAACAAATGTTCTGAAACTGAGAAAGCATGTCTGTTTATGACTAATAAGTGACAGTTTGGAGAGAGCAGTTTCACTTCTGCGTATCTTCTGAATATCGCTGTGCTGTTTATGCGGAACAGACTTATCAAATACGAAAAATACGAGTTAGAATGAGTCATTTAGCTCTCCGGGGATCCGTGTAAGTCAACTGTGAACAAAATTAAAGCTGTTTTTTTTCTTCTTCTTTTGTCAGTGCATGATGAAATGCTGAAGGTGGATGATGAAAATGTTCAAATTTAATTCTGCTTTTCATTTCCTAGGAATCTTGTGGATTTGAGGCTCGTCGATTGTCTGCGGGGTATTTCAGTGTGTTCAGTCACACACATCGAAACTGTCCTGACAAACAAACTATTCATTAAAGAGTGCTTAAACATTAACTGTAAGAGAATGAGTCAGTATGAAGGAATTGATACAAGCACCTTGTAGAAAGTCACTTGTTAACTTTCATTAACTCTTACTTCAACTATAATTGTTTGTAGGGTTTGTTTGTTTTTTAACAGAAGTGTATTTCAATAGAAGGCATTAAACTTTTAAACATCAACAATTGTTTAGTAGAGCATCCTGATATAACAGCTTCTGATTTAACCAATTATGTGATTAAAATAGACTTAAAAATCTATTTTATTTTTATTTTCAAAATTACCTGCTTAAAAATATAATAATAATCTATGTCTAATCTATGTTTGAGATGATCTGAGGTGCAGAGGATTACTATTACAAATATATTTCTTGTCTTTTTCTTAAACCCTTGTAAGGTAAAAAAGGCTTCTCTTTTTTAGTTAAATTAAATAAAAAAAATTAAGATATGTTTTATTTTTAATTAATTGTTTGTTTGTTTACTGTGAAACTCAAATAGATAAAGAAACAGCGACTTTTACACTTGTTGATTTCTGCTATACTGCATGTAAAACACTGAGGGTCAAAACAATAATAATAATCATAAAAAAATAATAATAATAAAATAAAAAAATGTAAGTTATCTTGAGCAGTTTTAAAACTGAGTTTGTGTCAAATCGACCCAAGAAGTTAAACTTGATTTACTCATATTAAACGATACTTTCACCCAGAATACAACCAGTTGGTTTAGAGTTACCACATCAAACGCTTATTATCAGGTCGCCTGCTGAAAAAACATATCTGTGCCTGCGTTTCGCTGCCAGCGTTGACACATGATCCTGTGTTTCGCATGCTCGAGTGCCTCGGTGTTCACTAATCACTGGAACTTCAGGTGTCAGGCAGACATAGGACACGCTATCACTCAACACTAATGATGTTTTTTTGAAACACTAAAGAACAAGTGTTAAGGGATTAGTTCACTTCCAGAATAAAAACCTCCTGATACTTTACTCGACCGCATGTCATGGTCTTTAGTTCTTCGGTGGAAAAGAAATGAAGGTTTTTTTGGTGGAAAACATTCCAGGATTTTACTCCATATAGTGGACTTTTACAGGGATTGAAGGTCCAAATGAAGTTAAAGGGATATTTCACCCAAAAATGCAAATGTGATGTTTATCTGCAGACCCCCAGGGCATCCCAGATGAAGACTTAGTTTCTTCAGTAGAACCATCGCAGTCTGTCAGTCATATAATAGAAGTCAATGGGTACCAAACGAGTCAAAAAACATACACAGATGAAACCAAATGAAACCCTGCGGCCCGTGACGATACACTGAGGTGTCTGTGCTAAAACTTATATTTATAGCATTTTTTACCTTTTATAATCTCTGACTGTCCTCTGCTCATTCACAACATTCGGCGCCTGATGCATAGATATATATACACATAGATATAGACATAGATCCTTATGTATCACGGCTCATAGAAACTAATGAGGTATCTATGTGTATATATCTATGTGTCAGCGTCATGCGGCGAATGTTTCATCTGTGCATGTTTTTTTTTTTTACTCTCAAAGCTTTGGAACATTTGGTTCCCATTGGCTTCTATTATATGACTGACAGACTGCGACGGTTTGAGTTAAACATCTTTGTTTGTGTTCTACTGAAGAAACTAAGTCACCTTCAGCTCGGATGCCCTGGGGGTCAGCAGATAAACATCACATTTTCCTTTTTGGGTGAACTATCCCTTTAAGCTGTAAAATGAGCATTTTTTGTGGTTTAACCAGTCATAAGGATCATATACATCATCTTAAAGCTGAATGAATAAGCTTTGTGTTGATGTGTGGTTTGGACAGTATTTGGCTGAGGTACAACTCTTTGAAAATCAAAAAGTATTGAGAAAATCCCCTTTAAAGTTGTTCTTAGCAGTGCACATTGCTAATCAAAAATTGCGGTATTTATGGTAGGTAATTTATAAAATATCTTCATGGAACATGATCTTTACTTAATATCTTAGTGACTTTTAGCATTAAAGAAAAATTGATAATTTTGACCCTTACAATTTATTGTTGGCTATTACAACAGTACCTGTTTATGACTGCTTCTGTGCTCCAGGATCACAAATTTGTACTCTTTTAGCAAATCACCAGTTGTTTATCTAGATAAGTCCAAAAATGTTTTCTTTAAACATCTTTTCTTGACCGAAGACAGAAAGACATGAACATGACATCGGCTGAGTCAATTATCAGGACGTTTTTATTCTGAACTTATCTTTCAGATTTCAGTGAGCATTCATAAACACACAAAGTTTTCAGTTTGATATAAAGTTTTTATTTTCACATTTCAAGGTCATTTTCAGTTTGGAAGAGTCCCAGACATTTCATTGGCAACATCCCAACTAACAAAGAGAACGCTTTGCTAACATTGTGTGACATGTTCTGAAAACATTACTTCTGAAGGATCCCAGGACCCTCAAGAGAGCAAGCATACGTCATTCATTTAAAATCCTTTATCGTTTAATCATTTCATTTTTACATTTAACCATATAATCATTTTGGCATTTCATTTCATTGATTCATCAATTGATTAGTCATTATTATCACATTATTGTTTTTCTTTTATGTTATTTTTCCATTGTTGTTTAGTCTGATTCTGTGGTTTGAAGGTTGTTTTGTCTTCATGAATAAGGGATACGAGGGAATGTTTTTGTAAAACTCATGTTGTTGTGAATCAGTTTGGTACAACAGCATTTGTTTGGTTTAGATGAGAAAAGAAACATACGCAACTATTCAATAAGCTCTGCTCATTTGTATCATCATCACTCTGTCTCTGTTAATACAGGTTTGGGTATTTTGAATGCCAGACAAGACTTGTTATCAACAGGTTTTGGGTATTAGGCAATTGTTCCAAAAACAACAACAAAAAAACAGATATCTTCTGGATCTGGCATCCGGGGCTGGATCTTAATTATGTGTCTAGGCGGCATGATCTAACATTTCAGTATGTTTTTTTTTTTTTATGTTTTTAGTTATGTATTCTGAAACAAGTAACATTTAAAAATGATGAACGTTTTAAAAAGAACCGAGTAAACAAACTTGCTCTTTGGGAAATAGTAAAACAAATGCATGTTTATGTTGCTAAGGACTTTGTTTATTCCAGGAAATGAAGCGATGGATCTAAAACATCCCACATCAAAATCACTGTACAAAACCGCTTTAAAAGAGCAATGAATGCAGGACCGAGAGACGGTTTACCCAAACACCCACAGAAATCTGGGTCAGTCATTCCTGCCGGATGACTACAGTCATAATGCTCTGTCAACACACACACACACACACACACACACACCTGGTCAGAATGAAACTGAATTTCAGCAAGCCAAAGCAAATGAGTGAATATCAGTGTCCGGAAGAGATATTGTGGTCAGTTTCAGTGGAATGCTGAAAAATATTTTCAGTTTTGAGTGAACTATCCCCTTAAATTCGTAAAATGTTATTTCACTAGTTCCCACTTCCTCTGCGATAAAATAGCTTGTTTGGCGGTCTGTCCGGGGGACAGGCAGGGAGCCCCTAGGAGGCTGGCGTTAACGGATGCTCGGAGCCCGGCCTGGACCCCGCAAGCCCCCCGCAGGAAGTGGAGAGCGAGGGCAGCGATAGACCGTTCCCCTAGTTGGGCTGCAGCTCAGGTGGTGGAAGGGGAAGGCGGTGGAGGACAAAAACATAGAAGCTGAGAAGAGGAAGTGAGCGGCATTTAAAGCAGCTGGGTAGAGTTTGGCGGGGTAATTAATAACGAGGGGATTGAAAGCAGCTGCGATCGTTCGTTCATGGTCCATGATTTGTTTAAAGGTTTAAAATCTTTTTTAATGTTATATCTGAATGTTATAGAAATCACAAAGGAAATATTTAATTTAGCAAACATTATGGGAACGTTGTTTTGAATGTTCTTTAAATCTACTCAGGTAACACATTTAGGTTTTAAAAAACGTTGTAAAAAAAATCCAGTTTTCTTGTTGTGATTTGAACACCATTTAAACGTTACAACAACGTTGCTTACAATATTTTTTTTTTGCACCTAAAATAAAACATTAGTAGAATTTATTTTTACTATTCTGTAAACTTTAAACTGTCCAGTTTTCTTGTTGTGATAAAAAATGTTTGTTAAATGGAACAAAAATATTTCTTTAATCCATTATGTGCAAATAACATCATAAGGATGTTTCAAGAATGATTTGCTCAACTTTATGAAAAACATAAATATATCAAAAATATTTTATTCGAACATACTTTAAACATTACTTTAAGAATGTTTTGTCCCAACAGTTATAGAACTTTTATAAAAAAAATCCATGGATGTTACTAAGTAATTCAAGTTTAATAGTTAGACAAGCATCCGCCATCCTTGAATGATTATCTTAGTGCTAACCATTTCAAGATATTATTAAAAAACAGATAACATTGAATTAACATTCTATGGATTTTTTATTGCAAAAATGTTTGTTCATAAGTTTGCGACATAAACTCAACATAAATGTATATAGGATGTCTTATAAACTTTGTTATTTTAGGTTTTCTTTTTTATGACAATTACCAAATTATCAGTTTTACTTAATTATAATTGTGTTATTGTAAATATGCGTAATGTACATCTTTGCTTTGGTTATGTACTCTCTATATTTATAAGAACACAGCTTATGCATGTGTACTGTAAGAGTTTATTTATTTATTTATTTTTTGCAGCATGTGAAAAGTCAAGCATAAAATATTTGGACAGAAAGCATCAAAGAAAACATATACATTATTATTTGCATTTAATCTTTTCTCTGAGGTTCACTCATGATGGACAAATTTTTGTTTTTGGCAACCCTTTTTACTTTAAAAACAACTGGATTGGTCTTGATATGAAGCCTTCAAACAGCAAAAAGCATAATAAACATGTTAAAGCATATGTAACTGTAGCCATTGGTTGGCATCCACATTTATAGATTATTTTACCTTTAAAGGGTAAGTTTGCAGATTTCCAACCAACTTTGTTACAATATCAGTAGTATAAGTAAATGCACAGTGTATTCTTTATCAGTGTGACCTATACAAGACGTCTGAAAACTACAGATTACACTCGTGCATTTTTGTATTCTTTAGTCATGTAGCGTTTTTTGGTTTTTTTAAGCGTTTTTATTGCATAGACAGCCAGCTTCTATCAAAAGCTTATTTTGTCGGCGGTGATTTAATAGATGGAGAAGTGTCATGAAATGTTTGTGATGGGTTAACAAGTGAAATAGGAACCGCACGACGTGTGTGAGCTTGTGCATTTTGTTGTTTTGTTTGTTGCATTTGCATTATAGATCTAGATCTTGCTCTGAACTGACAGCTGTTAAATGCTGCTCATAGGTGTTGCAACGGATGTTCCTGCAAAAGAAGAAAAACATAAATCACACGTAAAAAGCGGATTGTAGGCTCAGATTTTAATTTGAGTGTTTCAACCAACATCGAGGTGCCAGAAGAGTTCACGTTAAGCCTAAGAGCTTCTTAATGCAAGCTGCTATTTATTGTAATTGCTATGAACCAAGAAAATAATGGACTTACTTTTTATCTGATGTCTCTTCCTGCAAATAATTCCCAAGCACGCTGCAGCAATTATGATCACAATGAGAAATACACAAACTGAAGTTGTCACAGTGGTGCTCTGGCCATTCTGCTCGGGTAGTTGTTTTTGTTTTTCTGCAGAAACAACAGAGCTTCATTGTACATTTGTGTTGGAGTGGTGAAATGGGGTTTCTTATAGTCTTTATTCTTTTGGGTGCCAACCCTATAATCTAAGATGCTCTGCAGGGTAGCAGTGAAATAAGGTCTACAGCAAAACCACTGCTCCCATTTCCAGCCAGCAGACGGATAAACAGAGATAAAATGAGTATCCTGAAGGCAATAGTGAAAATAAAAGAGAAAGATTTCTTTATTTCCCACACAAGTGCTCGGAGACCTCACATTTAGTTTTAAAAGGCTCAAAGAGTTTGATGTATGATCTTCATGCAAAAGTCTATAAATATTGATTTCTGCCACAGAATTAAGAAAAAGAGTCTCTATAAATCAATATTTATAGACTTTTGCATTAAATTAAGAATTGAGTGATATAAAATCAATCGCAGTTGCAAAATATAAAGTTAGAATTGAGACAAAGTCAGAATTGCCAGATATTATAAAGCCAGAATTGTGAAATATAAAGTCAGAGTTTTGAACTTTTATAAAGTCAGAATTATGAGATGTTATAAAGCCGGAGTTGCAAGATAAAAAGTAAGGACTGTGAGATATTATAAAGTGAGAATCAAAAGATATAAAGTCAGAATTTTTAGATATTATGAAGTCAGAATTGTGATTTATAAAGTCAGAATTAGTAAGTCTGAGTTTTAAGCTATTATAAAGTCAGAATTATGAGATATTATAAAGCCAGAGTTGCAAGATATAAAGTATGGATTATGAGATATTATAAAGTCAGAATCACAAGATTCAGTCAGAATTATGAGATGTTATCAAGTCAGAATTACATACACAGTACTGACCTGTGACGACCAGATGGATTATTTCCCATGTTACCGGTGATCTCTTATAGTAACACTGGTACAGTCCCTGGTCTGACAGACTCAGTCTGTGAAACACAAGAGAACAGTTTGCTTTCAGCTTCAGCTCTGTTCTGTTCCTGTACTCGGATGCCGTCAAGTCTTCTTCTCCCTCGTCTCTGTAGTGATTAACTACGAGCGGCTGATCGACGGTGACCTTCTGCCAAACCAGATACGGAGGCCAGTCTGGAGGACACTTGCAGGGAAGAGATGCTGCTTCTCCATCCGTGCCCTTAACAGTGACATCAGGGAGGTCTGTGGAGGAAACATGGAGATCAACACCAACAGCCTGGTCTGATTTAACAAGTTTTTCAAATACTATACTACTAATTATATCAGCGACTATCAGGTGCTTTGAGATTCATAGCATGAATGATTTATCAGATAATAACATACTACTGTGGTACATGTTCAAACAGCGGTACTTTTGGGTACTTTTTTGTCAGTGTGTTGTGTTTGTGTGTGTGTGGGTGTGTGGTTGTACCAAACAGGCACATATTCGTACCCATCAGTAGATCAATCTGTCAAACCCTCTTTATTTGTTAGTAGGCTACTTATTTGTAAAAACAGTATAAAGGAAAACAAACAAACAAACAAAAATATATAGTAAAACTGCAGATGAACACATTTATAAATACATTTTACCATCAACTCTGGGAATATAAAATGCTAGGGGAAAAAAAACAATTATATATATATATATATATATTTTTTTTTTTTTTTTAAATTTATTTATTTGTTTATTTATTATAGAACAACTGCAGATCTTTCAAATATCTATCTATGCATTTTATTTTGTGTTGATCATTAAAATCTATTTTTAGATATAACATATATAACAATATATAACAAATACATAATAAAGTAATTTAAGAGTTATGATGACTTATTAGATTTTATTATTGCATTTTTACACTCACACCCACACATATAAATAATCTATAGCCTGTATATCACATCAGACTAACTATTGATCCATCTATAGTCAAACTAAATATATATATATATATTTGTAAATTAGATTTTGTTGTTTATGAAATGTTCAACAAATGATAACAACAAATCTTTTAAATGTATACAAAATAAAACATCCTTTAAATGTGTAGTAGTCAACTTTTGAAGTGGAAAAAAAGTTAATCAAAGTTGTCCCATAT
>JAUCMR010000001.1:1273120-1289112 GCA_032357425.1 Enteromius argenteus
CAAAAAAGATATTTTACAGTGACATTTATGGATAACACTGTCCCTCTTGATTATGTAACTCACCGCTGCACGAGCATGTCGATAACAGCATGAACACAAGTGAAAATCCTCTGAAAGTCATCCCGGTGATTTTCATTCAGTCCTGTCGCATCTCAGTAACTCCATGTGTTCCTAACAAAGCTGGATCTGGATCTGAAGTCTACATTCCTGCTGCCGCAGACACTTTCACTGACACTGAGCCACACACTTTCACTCGTGCTGAAAACACTCTCGAAAGCGAAAGTATTTCCAAAACCAGCTACAGATAACTACTGTAGAGTTATGACTCACCCCATCTGGACACGCGCAGATTTTACATAGGCTACCTCGGAAGGAGTGCATAAATATAAATAACAAATTTCAACCTTAACAACCTCCCACAAAAAAAAAAAAAAAAAAAAAAAAAAAAAAGCTCTAAGAACGTTTCGGACGTTCCATATTATATTTTATTAAATTAATATTATATTAATTAATAACTTCATAAATAAATAATAAATAACGTTAATAGAAGAACGTTTGCTCATTATATTCTGAGAACGTTCTGGGTGAACGTAAAATTAATTAAATTATATTGAATTTAATGTACAATAATGAGAGCATAATGTATCTCTCCTAAGTTATTTATTTATTATTATTATTTTAAATTACATTTAAAAAATCCTGTTTGTAACCTCAGCGTTTGTAGCGCAATCAGAGTCACGTTTGATAGACCAATCACAACACAGTCGCTGAGTTCAACCAGCCAATCAGAACACACCAGCGGAGTCACGAGAGCGAATCGAGGAATAAAAACAAACCTGTGAAGAGGCGAATGGAAGATGTGTGAAGGATCGTGTTTCTCTGTCGAGTTTCTCCCGGTCAAGTGGTTTGTATCGAACCAGATGCTTCATGATTTACGTTATATCCTTATAGCTAACTCAGTATATCCTAGAAGCTGCGATCCGCGTCAGAACAGCGCGTCAACACTGAGCTAACGCTAGCCTCGTGATGAATGTGTTGAACTGCTGTAATGAATGAGTGCGCTAACGCGACTAGCAGTGTTGACGTGATTTATGTTCACCAGAACACGCTAAATATATCGCTGTCAGTGATTTTACCATGGGAAAATGATACCAGAACATTTCTTTACCATGGTAAAACGCGCAACTCAACGTCCTCCAGTGCTTTGGAGTGATATATAATTTAATAATAACACACACACACATATCATATGATATATATCGTTATTATGCCAACAAATAAGTGTCTTATAGGATATGTATAAAACTATGAAAGAGCTGAGTTTATGTTTAAGAATAACTGCATGCTGCTCAATTAGTGAATTAGTTAATCATGCAAGTGATGACATCATGTTGCTTGGAAACCTTAAGATAATGAGTTCTATGTATACTTGTTTACACTTATCACACTAGAGTTTGCATTTACGAGTAATATAAGGTTGCCAGGCAGAATAATTGTCAATGTTTAGTTGTGCATGGCAAATTATTTAATTATTAAACATAAGCACAGTAATTTTGCATTTTCAAATGAGCTAAAATGTTAAATAAGATACAAATTTACCAAAAAAAAAAAAAAAATGCTTGTAGTTATGGAATTGTAATATGAAAATGTAATAAAGATTTCTTTATTTCTTTATCATTATTGCTGTCAATAAAGTATGAGTTTGTGTCTTTTTTGACATGGTTAAATTGCACATCTAATTGCATATTCATTAATTTAGCAGTGCTGAGTTATTATAAACACTGCGTTTAATATAATGCATGTGACCATAGACACAAAACCAGTCATAAAGGTCAATTTTTTGAAGCTGAATAGATAATGTTTCCATTGATGTCTGGTTTGTTAGGATAGGACGACATTTAGCAACTATTTGAAAATATGGAATCTGAGGGTGCAGAACAATCTAATATTGAGAAAATCACCTTTAAGATCTCACAAGTATTGTTTTTTTTTTTTTTATTGGTGTATTTGCATGTGTTTGTGGGTGTGGTTTTGGAAAGAGGGAGCGTGGCTTAAATGAATGCAGCTCTATTGCGTGTGTTTCCAGCACGTCAGCATCCAGAAGAGATGGAGGCGATGGGGTCCGGAGCCGGGGCCGAAGCTGAGGAGGTCCAGATGCACTCGGCCATGCTGTGGAGCATCCAGGAGGCCGTTCAGAGGCAGACGCTGCAGATCGGGGCCTCGGCGTGCGGAGCCACGGCGGTGGTGGACGTCCTGCAGGCGCTGGGCATCATGGTCACTCCAGAGACGGTGGATCAGTGCGTCAGGACGAGTCTGAGGAGGAACCAGGCGCCGCTGCCCGATTACCTGCACTCTCGCAGCCAGGCCGGTACGTCTGAGTCTGAGGCTCTAAACCAGCCAGCCCGGCTGCTTATATATTAATTATTTATCAAATGAAATGTAAGAATATTTAAATTAGTTTGCAAAGCAACATTTTTAAAATGTATATGTGTTTTAAGTAAAATAACTCAAACTAAAAGTAACATAAGAATAAAACTGTAAAAAACAAAATGACAAAAACGTAACCAATTGCTTAAGCTTTTTTTTAATATATTTTTTTCATTTATAATATAAACATCTATATATAAAATATAATTAATTTAAGCAAATATGGACTGATACAGATTTTAATTTGCTTAAATTTAAAGCTGCAGTCTGTACGTTTTTTTTTGTGTTCAAAATTTATATAATAAGCGAGTTTTGTTTAGTAGTGCTGTCAAACAATCACAATTAAGTGCATCCAAAATAAAACACTTTTGTTTACATAATTAACGTTTGTGTACTGTGTATATTTATTATGTACCTATATATAAAAGCATACACATAAAGTTTATATTTTTAATATATTTACATATATTTATGTTCATAATAATTATATTATATTAGTATATTTTGTTTGATTAATATTTCATATAATTTTTATACAAATTTAATATAATCATGTAATTTTATTTATTGATCATTTAAAATGTCATTTAATTATGAGCTTTTCCTCACCCGCTGCTCTAAACCAGCGCTCTCGTGCTCCTCCAGGGGCCACACACCTGCAGCTGGTCTCCGGGGCCCAGCAGGCCAGCGGGGGCCGGGTCGTGGGCCGGTTCTTTGGGCTGTATCCGCGGCGGAGGCTGAAGCTGGTGCCGTGGTTAGCTCGCTGGATTCGACGTGGAGCCGTTCCCATCGCCACCATGAACATGCAGCGGGCCGTTCCTGAAGGAGAAGAGATTCCTGACGCCTGGCATCACCAGCTCATCTTCGGGGTCGCACCCGGAGCTGTGTTCATGACCAACCCGCTGGATGTGGGTGTGTCCCAAATCACACTTCAGCAGGAGAAACAAAATCCAGAACCATGAGTAAAACTTAATGAATAAAGGCAACATTTCTCCTGTTCATTTAGTTTAACTTAAAATTACTAGTCCTAAAATAACTACAACTGAAATACTAATAAAAGCCATGTAGACATGAAAAAACAAACCAAACAACGAGTAAAATGACTTCCAAAAATACCTTTATCTACAAGAATACAAAATATTAATAAAAACTTCACCTTGATTTAATAACATCAAAATGTTTTTGTATTTTATTATTATTTTTGTCTTATTTATTACACTTAAAAAATATATATATATATATATATATATATATATATTATATATCATCTTTTAAATTGCGTTATTTGTGTTACCCTTTAAATATCTTTATTCATTAACTTAAAAAATATAAACTGTTTAAAAAAATTTTTTTAAATAATAAATAATGATTGATTATATATCATGGCTGTGTTATATATATTGTTAATAGTTATTTTTAAAATATGGTAGTTATTTTTTTTTTATATATTTTGTTATATGGTGTGTGTATATATATATATATATATATATATATATAATTTATATATATTTTATATTGTATTAAATATGTTTTTAAATAATGAGTGATTATATATCATGGCAGTGCTATATATTGGGAATAGTTTAATATATATATTAGTTATATAGTTTAAAATATTTTGTTATGCATATATAATGTGTATATTTAATATATATTCTATTAAATATTATATTGTTATATTATAAAATAATTTAAAAATGTTACTTGAAGTTGAAATAAAATATAAATATTACATGAAAAAGAATTTAGCTTAACATGAAATTAGAAATGTTGCCATGGCAACAGATTTGCATTTAAAACAATAATTTTACCAACTGAGAAAAAAACAAAAATAAATAAATAAAAAGTAATATAAAAAAAAAATTTAAAACACCAAAAAGTAAAATAAAAAGCACATAATAAAATTAAAAGTAAACTGAAAATAAACAAATAAAAACTACTTGTATAATTATAAATAAAAACAATTGTATATCTAAAATTGTATAAACTACTATTATAGCATCTCTGATAGTGTGCTATTAAAATACCACTGATACAGACACACATGAGTGGTATTTCTTGTTGTTTCTTGGATGCTAAGCTTGTTGTTGTCTCCTCAGTGAGTGAAGAGGAGGTTCACGAGCGTCTGTGCAGTGAGTCTGTGCTGCTCGTTCGGCGTGAAGACGTCCTGAAGAGACTGACACCAGACGCTCATGTATCACAGATCTCAGATCAGCATCCCGACCTGCGCTGGAAAACATTACACGTGGAGGGTGCGACAGTCCTAAAACACCCTCTGTTTACTGAATGACTTGATATAATGCTTCAGATAAACACACTGAGCTGACTGTGAGTGTCTTTCGTTTATAGATCAGGTCAGGCAGATGATCAGCGAGGAAGAGCAGAAGGATGAAGAGCATCCGAAGACCATGCATCTGATGATTCCCGCGGCGTACAGCTCTGGAGTCACTTTCTTCGCTCTGAGAGACTCAGATGTTGCTCAGGAGCTTCTCAGCAGCTCAGATCTGCCTCTGCTCTGATTTTGCACTTCATTAAGTTATACTTGACATCGGATCAGTATTTAATACTGAGTTTTTAAATAGATGTTGTGGTTTTGTGTTGACAGTGCTGATTCACTGACTTTTGTGTGCTTTGAGAGTATCGTGTTTATCAAATAAAAAGCAAGAAACACATGTTTCTCTGTTTATGTTTATCTGTCAAGCGTTACTAAGAGGGAAATTCTGAATTCTGAATCATTTCAAGTGAATTGATTCTTTCGGACAGTTCACTTCTGTTTACATTATTATAACCAACTAAAAATAATAAGCAATGCCAAAAAAGTATAGTCGATCTTTTTTCCCCCATGAATATGTTTTGACTTTTAGATGGTTAAGGACTGTATACTTCAGCATATATGTACTTATTTGCAGTACAAGATTTGTAGTAGAATTTCTTCAATTCTAATTCAAAAGTGCTAATGGAATCAAATATGAATCTTCTTGGATGCAAATTAAATCCTAGAGGAAAGTGATTCTTGTGGTTCAGTCCTATTAGATATGTATATATATATATATATATATATATATGTATTTAAGACACTTAAAAAAAATCCAGATTTATTTTTAAATCCCAAAAGAATCATATTCATATTGGGAGTTACGTTTTCCAAGTTCCAGTTTTCAGTATTCTGTTGTTCACATTAATCCTTAAGGATTTATTATGATTGAACATTTCTGCAGGAAACCTACGTAGGAAATTCCTCAAGGAGTCTGGGACTATATATAATAAGAAACTACATTTACCATAATTCTCCACGACCTGCGACAGGAAGTTGATAAAAGTGAAACGTCAATCTTCAAACAGAAACTTGAAGAGTATAAAAAAACTCCCAACCTCTATATTATATATTTACTTAACAATTCTCTAACTGAGTTCCTATGGATTTTCATTAAATTCCCTCTTTGTTTGGGATGTTTGTGTTGTGATGCGTCAAGAAGCCCGATTCACTTCGAGCGAATCGACTCATTCGAACAGTTTGCTTCAGTTCAAATGAACGATTAATTAAATACTGCTGTTCACAACTTTATTTTTTATTTAAGTACACATATTGCATGAAATGATGCTACTTTTGGGATCTCACCTTATTTTGCGAATAGATTTAAACAAACCATTAAAAAGAACTGATTCAAAAGAACGAATCATTTCCCGAATCGAACATGTGGCATGTGAATTATCAGTAAGTGCACGTGGTTTGTGGTGAGAAACACACGCTGGTCTTCTGTCCATCACTCATTCACGACCAGAACATCCCAGGATCCCGACAGTAGCCCGCTGTTCATCAGAAATCACGTAAGTCAGCTATTACACCTACAGAAACAACGAATGCATTGTCAGACAAACTAGTTGCATAAAATGCATAAAAGTTAATTGCCATAAAGTTGATCATTGTTTTTGCTAACTTAACGTCACCTGTTGCATCTTTATCTCTGCTCAAAATGTTTGTATGGTGTATTGTGCAGATAGGAAAGTTTTACACTCTTTACCACGGTACTACACAGGTTTGGAACAGCTGTACTGTGGTACTATTTTGTTTGTGTAGTCAGTACCACTGAAGTACAGTAGTAGTTTTGGCATGCACTTTCATAATGCTTTCCAGTAGCATGCACATCTGAATCTTACAACCGTGTCAAAGTACCATGGTACGAGCACAGTATTTCTTTCATAAAGGTTTTGTCTGAAAATCTTAGAACAGCAGAACATGTTCATGCATGTTAATTGCTCACACTCAGGCACATGCATATAGAGATCTAATGCATTATTATGCATGCATTTGCTTAAATACTTTCATAGTCGAAGTAAATGAGCAGCACACCCTGAATCTCGTGATGTGGGTCACTCATGTGCTCCTGGTTAACATTCTGACTGTGATTGTGTGTTTGCTCAGTGTGTTTGATTGATTTGATCATCACTTATCAGCATCCACTGTTACTCAACCTGAAGAATCCTGTCAGTGGGGTTTGAAGGCAAAGTTCAACTTAAAACAATCTCAGCTGATCATCAGCCTTGTGGTATTTTCCATGCAAGTGAAATGCAATGTTTTGTGTTTTTAATTGCATGCATGGTGTTTCAATGTTTTTATGTGGGGTTTTTTTATGCTGCTGGACGTTTATGTGTGTAGGGATTTAAGGTCTTACTGCAGCACTGAAAGGTCAGCGGTAATAGATGAGATCAAACTTGCATCGCTGCATCCTATAGGTCAAGCGCTTCATGCAATTAAACCGCCTCTTTAGAAGAAAGAAAAACAATTAAGTGTGCAGATAGTGACATTTTGAGGAGGTGACACTAATATATCAGAGATTATCGCTATGGCCCATAAGCACATCTGCTTAGACCGTTAACAGATGTGTGAGCTCTGCTGAAACCTGCAAAACTATTTATTTATTTTTATCAACAATTTCGGGTAATATTTTAAAGTAAGGTTCTATTTATTTACATTAGTTAACTCCATTAGTTAAGGTGAAACAACAATTTATTAACCACCTTTTTGATTTCTACATTATTAAATATTTACATTAAAAATAAAATCTTAGTAACTGCATAGCGATGCCTTACCAACCACCAGAACAGACAGTGCCCTAGCAACTGCCTAACAACCACACAGAACACAATAGAAACTGCCTGGCAACCACAAAGGAGTGCTGTGGCAACTGCCTAGGAACACCCTAGCAACTACCACAAACTACCTAGCAACCACATACAGTGGCAATGCCAAGAATACCCTAGCAACTGCCCAGCAACACCCTAGCAACTGCCTGTGAACAACCTAACAACCAAATACAATGCCCAAGTAACCACCCAGAATACTCTAGCAACTACCTAGCAAAACACTAGCAACTTCCTGCCAACACCATAGCAACCAAGTACAATGTCCTAGTAATCATCCAGAACAACCTAGCAGCTACAAAAAAGTCTGGCAATCACAAAGCAGTGACTGCCTAGGGAACATTCTAGCAACTACACAAAACTGCCTAGCAACCACACAATGCCCTAACAACACCCTAGCATCTGCCTGTCTGTATCTAACAACAAAATACAATTTCCTAGCAACCACCCAGAATACCCTAGCAGCCACGTAGCAACTGCCTAGCAACACCCTAGCATCTGCCCGTTAACACTCTAGCACCAAATGCAATGCCAACTACCCAAAACTGCCTAGCAACCACATAGCAATGCCCTAGAAACAACCCAGAATACTCAAGTAACTGCTTAGCAACACTCTTGCACCTAGCAACCAAATACAGTGCACTAGTAACCGCCCTGAACATCCTCCCGCTCCCATTTTCTTCAAATATCTTGTTTAATATTATTATTTAAAATGATTCACTTTATAGTTTTTTCATTAGTTTATTTATCGGAATGGATAAATGATTTTTTTTGATGCTGTAACTATATTACTAGGCTAAATTGTGACATTTATTTGATGTTTAGTCGTCATGCACGAGGTGTTAAAGGGGTAGTTCACCCAAAAATGAACATTCTGTCATTAATTACTCCACCCTTGTTTCGTTCCAAACCCATAAGACCTGCAAAAGTATTCTGGTAGCGTAGAGTCACTGACGTCACATGGACTGTTTTACTGATGTTTTTACTGTGTTTCTGGATCTGGGATCATTTCAGTTGCGCTGCTGTCTATGGAGAGTCAGATATCTCTCTGATATCATCAGAAATATCTTCATTTGTGTTTTCTTATGGGTTTGGAACGACATAATTAATGACAGAATTGTTATTTTTGGGTGAACGAACCCTTGAAGCGTAGAATTGCGTGTGTTTATGGTTTAGTCTCAGTTTTGACGCTAGTGTTTGTCCAGCAGACGTGATGGCGGAGCGTGTGCTGGTCATCGGCGGCGGTGGACGGGAGCATGCGCTAGCGTGGAAGTTAGCGCAGTCTCCGCACGTTCAGCAGGTGCTCGTAGCCCCCGGCAACGCAGGAACCGCCAACAACGGGAAGATCTCCAACTCTGGTCAGAGCGCTAGTCACGCTTTTCTCACGAATAAAAAGAAGTGGACAGTATGCATTTAAAAATACACTTAATGCACGTTCAGACTTTGTGTGTGCATGAAAGCATGTTCTAATATTTTTTTCATCTTGTTTTTCCAGAGATATCTGTGAACAATCATGCGATTTTAGCTCAGTATTGTAAGGATCATAACGTGGGGCTCGTGGTTGTTGGTCCAGAAGTTCCTCTGGCTGCTGGTAAGAGACACTCCATCTGTTTATTATCATCACGCTGATCGATAAAGAACAGTGCAAAATGGATGAAAGAATAGTTTTCATCTTATCAGAGACAAACTGATCATATTTGTGTGATAAACTGTGATAAACACCTGAAAAAGAGTCTAAAGTTTTTTTTCCTGAGAGGAAGAAAATATTACTTCATTTTATGAGTAGAGTTTAAAATATCAATACTAATTTATTAATTTAAATACATTAAAGTCATTCTGTGGCCCCTTAAGAAGTAACATCTGCTAAATGTTGATTTAGTTATAGTTTCTACACTAACACTAATTATATTTTATTATTATGATATTTAAAAAGTTGATTTAATAGAAGCATTAACAAACTCATAACAATAAAACAAATAAGTAATAGATCAGAATTTTATTTGGTTTTGTTAAAGAGTTTGTTAATGCTTATATTAAACTTTCTCAATTAAATTAAAGTACTTTAAAAATAATATATTAAATAACTTTTTAATAAAATGTTACAAATGATTAAATGTTGATTTAGTTTGTAGTATGCTATACCTGTAAGTAGTAACTGTAACTATCTAGTGAAAACATCTTGTGGATTTAAGTAATGTTTGCTAATAGATGATGTGTGTTTAATATATGTACAGTATCTGTAGTTTAGTGCAGATGTTTGAGCACACATGTGAGCTTTAAGCAGGACAATGTTGTTCTCTGCTGACCGTCTCTCAGGTGTAGTCGATGACCTGATGGCGGCCGGAGTCTTGTGTTTTGGTCCGTCGGCGAAGGCGGCACAGCTGGAGGCCAGCAAGAGTTTCTCCAAAGCCTTCATGGATCGTCACAACATTCCTACGGCACGCTGGAGCTCCTTCACCGACCCACAGGACGCCTGCAAATACATCCGAGGGTAAACACCTCCAACATGCAGCAAACCAGAGCAACTAGTTATACTACACTTCACTCGACTCCCGACTCGATTCCAAGTTTTCTCACAATTGTTTTTTTGGAAAAAGAGACTGAGGACATTATGCAGTAAAGGAAAAGATGTCCTTTTATTAGCCTATTGCTGCACGTTTAGTTGTGAAAAGGAAATATAACAAAACTAAATTGGAATTTTAAAACAAACCCCAAATCAACCCTGTTAGAAAAAACCCCCAGCATATGCTGGTTAGGTATGTTTTGATGCTGGTTTAAGCTGGTCCTCAGCTTTTTTTAGTTTGTTTTAAGGCTGGTTATCGAAAAACAGATCCAGTTTAGGTATTCGATAACATTCTGCTTTTCACCCAAAAATGAAAATTCTGTCATCATGTGCTCATGTCTGAATTTCTTTGTTCTGCCGAACACAAAGGAAGATATTTTGAAAAATGTGAGTCAGCAGGCTGTTTTGGAGTTTTTTGAAGTCAAGGGTGCCTAAAACAGCCTGCCTTTTTCCAATTATTTTCAGCAGAACAAAGAAATTATATACAGTATGAAACATGTATGTTATTTTTCTGTGATGGCAAACGAATGCAGCTGATTTAGATGCATGTATATTGTGTGTTTGTGTTGGATCAGCGCGGAGTTTCCCGCTCTGGTGGTGAAGGCCAGCGGTCTGGCGGCTGGGAAGGGAGTTGTAGTCGCTCGGGATCAAGACGAGGCCTGTCGGGCTGTTCTGGACATCATGAAGGTCAGTCTCTCTGACGGTTCACAGCGGTTCTGTTTGTGTCTGTTTGAAAGAATAAAATGCGTTCTTGAATGTTTCATGGTTTAGAAAATAATTGACTGATTCTAAGCGCTGAGACGTGGCTCACTGAGCACAAAAAAGATTTCAGACGAGTCTAAGTCAGTGCATTACTGCTGTTTAAATCCTTAAATATACAGGTCAAAGTCTTCACTTAATATGTAGCAATTCCTGAGACACTTTTGATTATATAAATATAAAAATAAAATGTGTATTTACAGCAATATTCGAAAATACATATATATATATATATATATATATATATATATATAATATAATATAATGTATAATAATAAAATGCAAGTTTTTGTTTGCATAATATATGTGTGTGTTCTGTGCAAGGATATTATAGTTTAGAATTTTAAAATTAGGTTTTATTTTTAGTGTAGTTTTCAAATTTCCTATGATTTCAGTTTAGTTTTAGTTAGTTTCGTGAAAGGTTTTGCTAGTTTTAGTTTTGTTTTTTTGTTCTATATTTTAGTTTCAGTTTTACTCATTATAGTTAACTGAGATAACGGAAAACTTTGTTTAGACCAAAGCAAGACGTTTAATTTTAGCAAAGTTGAATGTTTGCACAGTCTACAGCTAACTCATGTGCAAACCTCTTCATAATGAAAATAAAATAATTCTTTACAGTTGAACAAAAAACAAAAATATGCAACTTAAATGTATAAAATGTTTTCATTCATAATGATGTTGATATTCATTCATATTAAAGATGTAATCTTGTTAAACATCCCAAAAGTTTACAAACAACAAGCTAATCAAGGTTTACTAGAAAGCTACAGCTCATTGAGGTTTGATCAGGGTTTGGGACAGATTCTGTGCTGGATTCGAGGAAACCTGTTCTTTGTAATTGCCATTCGAACTCTGTCAACTTTATTTTTGTCCGTCTGTGTTTTCAAGGCAGCACATTACTGTTACTGTATGTCCTGTCTCTCACTCTATGAACGTACACAATCTAAAATGCTTCAAAACCTCATAGTACTCAAAAGTAAATGTGATTTTAAATGATGTGTGTGCTTTATTCAGTCGAATAGGGTGTGCATTATTATTATTTCCCTTTTCATATTTTGTAGTTATTTCCTATTTCATTTCCCTCGTCTGGTTATTTTAAATGCAAAAATGCATTCTCTGTGAATAACCGCTCAGGAAGGTATTTCCCTAAACATCCACCCAGCTCAGATCTTCTGGCACAGAACCTGAACTCACAAAAATAGTTATTTATTTTTGATAATTATTTATTTTATTTTAGTTCATTTTTCAGTTACTGTTGTTAGTTTGGTTTAGTTTTTCATTTATTCTGAAATTTTCATTTTGTTTAAGTTTACGAAAAAGTTTTTCTGACCATTAGTTTTATTCTGCTTGAGTTTCAGTTTTTGTTTAAGAAAATAGCCCTGTTTCTGTGTATTTGTATTGTGTATATATAAATACACACATACATTTATTTTGACAATATTTTGACCATTTTTACATGTATTTACAGGTCTATATTTACTTTCATTTTATTTATATTATAAATAATTACATTTAAAACATAAATATAACATTTTTTCTGAAATATACACATGCGTGTGTGAGTGTGTGTACGCATGCACACATATTTACAATTTAATTCATGCATTTAATCATTCCTAACTTAGTGGATTCTTTCTGTTTTCTCTTCAGCTCAAAAGAGCAGCATTTATTTGATTGAAAAACTGTGAAATATTATTCTAATGTAAAGCAGCTGTTTTCTGTGAATCTGTGTTAAAGTGTAATGTATTTCTGTGATGTTCAGCTGTATTTTTGTTCAGTTTAATGCCTCCTTGAGGGATAAAAGCAGTAATTTCTTAGTTTTGTTCTGGTGTTTCAGGACAAGGCGTTTGGTTCTGCGGGTGAGACGGTGGTGGTTGAGGAGCTGCTGGAAGGAGAGGAAGTCTCTGTAAGTATTTGTTGATGTTAACGAGTGTCTCGGATGATCAGAAGGCACTGAGCATCTCGTCTCTCTCAGTGTTTGTGTTTCAGTGACGGCGTCTCAGTGTCACCGATGCCTCCGGCACAAGATCACAAGCGTCTGCTGGACAGAGACCAGGGGCCGAACACGGGTGGGATGGGCGCCTACTGCCCCACACCACAGGTCAACACCCCATACATCTCACAACACCCCATACATCTCACGGGTCAATAACACTTGAGGCCTGCGGCTTTTTATACTTACTTCATGAGAATCTTATTGTTTAATCAAGAAAAACTATAATCAGATACACACATAAACTCTTCAGAGAAAGATCTTCAAGACAGCCTGTCCAAAATTAAAGGTTGGTTTAACTTGAAGAAATTGTGACAGAAGATATTACATTTTAAAAATAAATTGTATTATAAAGATAATATATGCTTCTCAAGTAATCATAATTATATTATAACTTTTTATTTAAATTAATTTTTAAATACATTTTCAGATCATTTTAAATGTTAATTATTCGTGAATAATAATATGAATTATAATTGGTATTTTTTATATAATATATATATATTATATAAATAAATACCAATTATAATTAATAATAAATAAATAAATGAATGAATGAATAAATTCTATTATAAATACACTGTATACTTTTAAGTAATACTAATACTACTACTACTAGTAAAAGTTTATAAAATCTAATTTAATATTAATTTAATCCTCTAAACGATGCATGATCTTTAACTTAACTTTAATGATTATTAACTTGTAATAAATAATTGTAATTATTAATTATATTTTAATTTTATTTTGTAAAATTAATGAAATTAATATATAAATCAATATAGGACGAAGAAGAAATAAATTGAAATTTAATTATTAATTATAATTAATTTTTTTTTTTTAAGGAATATAATTTATTTTAAAAGGTAACCTCTCTTGCATGGCAATTATGTACATCTTTAATGTTTAATTTGATTACAAACATTTTTCATATTAAATGTGTATTAAATCATAAATTCATTAGTTAAATTTAATTAAACCATTAAAAATGGTATCCAGAAATATTAAAATGGGGATATTTTATAGTGCCATAAAATGTAATTTATCTTGAAATCTTAATAGATTGTTGTTAATTTTCATAATTTAAATAAAGTTGACATTTTTAATTTTGACGATATTCAGAAATAAAATGAATCAAACTAAAATTTTATATAAAATAAAAAATAAATAATAGGTTCGGGAGACGTAAAGCTCATGTTTTGATTGTTTGATCATTTAACCATTAAAACAAAATGTGTGTCTGTGTGAAGGTTTCAGAGGAAGTTCTGCAGGAGATCAAGAGATCGGTTCTTCAGAAGACGGTGGACGGCATGAGAGAAGAGGGAACGCCGTATGTGGGTGAGATTAACACAAACACACACTAACTAGTACACTTAACCTCAGATAACCCTATATACCTGCTGATGCATGAAAAGATGGAAAAGATTGAGCTGATTTTCCCTCCATTATATCAGACTAGCCTGATGTTCAGCAAAAACAGATTTTGTCTCTGTTTGAGAAATCGTTCCATTTCTAAAATATTTTCCTGGTTATTATTTTATATATCAGGCTTTACAGGGTTAATAAGAGTGGTTAGAGTAACACGGCATTTTTAAAGTAACTGTAAAAGGATCGTTGCCATCATTTCATCACCTTCATGATTTTATAAACCTGTATGACTGACTTCTGCGGAACATAAATGAAGTCATTTTGAAGACTTCCCATGCAAGAGTAATTATACTCTTATAATTCATTAATCGCAAAATATTTTTGTTTACATAATGTGTTTACTGTGTATATATATTATGTGTATATAAATACACATACATGCATGTATATATTTCATTTTTTTATTTTTTTATATTAAATATATTTATATATAATATTAATTATTTGAAAATAAATAGGTGCATGTTATGTAAACATGTAAACATTTTAGGTGTGATTAATCTCTATTAACTGTTTGACAGCGCTTTAATTATGTGTCCTCTAATAAATATATTTTTCTGCTTGGGGTTTCAATATTCATAATAGGTATAATATATTATTAAATCATATTTAAAAAATAAGTGACATCTCTTAAAGAAATAGCAGCCAAAAACAAGCTAATAACCAGCTGCTGTGATGCCTGTTCATCAAGAATAAAAGAACGATCGATAACTTTTTATATAGCTGTAAGTATGTGCCTTTATTTAGTTTAGAATTTAGTGTTTGATAACTCTATTCAATTTCTGTACATTTCTGCTGAGGAGCAACATTTATTATAATGGGTTTATGTGAAGATTGTTTTAAGTTCACTTAAGTTAGAAGTTATTTTTAAAGTCTAATAGATGTTAAAATGGATAGTTCTTAATTCTAATGTAATGTTTAATGGCTATAGTCAATAAGTAAATAAATATGTATATATGTATATATGTGTGTATGTATGTGTGTGTGTTGTTAAGATTGATGGACGGATTTCTGTGGAACAGAAATGAAGATATTGGGAAGACTTTCCATGTAACTTCAGTAAATAAGCACCATAAACCGATCAGAACAGTAGTCCGCACCTCTCATGCACTATATTTCTTCAGGAGTCCTTCAGTATGTGTGCTTAAGAAACAGACACACGTTTATGTCAATAGTTGCTGTGATTGCATGGATGAGTATTATTACTGTTATAATCCTCCTCATCAGTCAGTCATCACTGGTCTTGTCTCTCAGGGGTGTTGTACGCCGGGCTGATGTTGACTAGCGAGGGACCGAAGGTCCTGGAGTTTAACTGCCGCTTCGGTGACCCCGAGTGTCAGGTGAGAGCACTTCTCTGGAAATCATCTGTTTGATCTGATAATGTCTGTTTTTGACATGTTGATCCTTCAGGCGAATTCACAACAGATCAAATTTGATGAGAAAATAATAACACAGCTACTGATTTAATGACATGCTGTAGAAGAAAGTAACTTGATTTAAAGGGGTTCGGAGAGGCCTCATTTACTCACTCATGCTCCGTTTGGGATGTTTATACATGTGAGACAATTATTTTTATAGTGAAATAACTGACATTTCTTTTTGTTCAAACACCCAGGCAAAAAAAAAAAAAAAAAAAATTATAATAATTAAATAATTCTATACTGTAAATTTTTTATTCAT
>JAUCMR010000001.1:1293604-1306156 GCA_032357425.1 Enteromius argenteus
CCCTCAGGGTTTTTTCAGGGTTGGAGCTAAACTCTACAGGACATCGGCACTCCAGGACCGACGTTGCCTACCCCTGTGTTAAATTAAAGAAATGTGTAATTTTTTGCAGTCAAATTAAAATAGCACTTTAATCTAAAATCTTATTTACAAAAATGAGTTAAGCTTGGGATTTAATGTTATCGATTTTAGATATTACACCGATTTCTAAAAACCTTTTTGTGGCCAGTTTCAGCATGAGACAGAATTAATGCAAAATGATTATCTAAAGAATAATCAAATGGGAACAAAATGCACTTTTATTTATGTGTGTGTGTGTCTTTCTCTCTCTCTGTGTGTGTGTGTGTGCAGGCGGTGAGACGGCGGAGATGCCGGGTGTGTACGGCCCCGGTGAGTATGATCTGGCTGGGTTCTGCGTGGGAGCCGTGGAGCGAGGAGTGGTTCTGCCCAGACTCAAGGACATGATGGAGGGAGATCTTCTGATCGGCGTCTCCTCGTCTGGTCTTCACAGCAACGGCTTCAGTCTGGTGCGTCAGATCCTGCAGCGCAGTGGCCTGCGGTTCAACTCGCCCGCTCCGTTCGGACGCCCCGGACAGACCGTCGGTACGGGACAGTTACTTTTAACTTTTTATGAAAGTAATGTGTTACATTACTTTTGAGTTCTTTTTTAAATCTGGGCAGGGTTACTTGTTTGCTTTTTACTATAAAGTTCTTCATTTACAAAAAAGCCCTTTCACAGCAAAAGTGATATGAATCCATCTCAGGCTGAAGGAAATGTAGATTCTGCTCTGTACAGTAGAGGACGCTGCTCAAACTAATCACATGAAGAACACGACCAGGAGAAGAGCCTTCAACATCGTTCAGCAGTGACAAAAAATAAACACACGTGGCATTTTTGCTTATTAGTCTAGTTAAATTAGATCGTCGAAGGTCAGCAGCTAAGATATTGTTAATAAAATGGGAATAAATACATAAATCATATTTGTTTTATGTAATATATTTAATTATTACAGGTTTGTATAATATTCAGAGTTTGCATTTGACCGTTTATTTTTTCTTTTGAGGAACGTTGAATGTGTTTTTGTTCAGGTGAGATGATTTAATACTAGCGCTGTCAAATGATTAATGGCATCTGATTGAGTAACCCGCGTTACTCCCAAAACCGCTTCAGACTAAATGCAAAAGCCTGCCCGGGTGAACGCTGTGCTCTGCTCTGCAGGAGAAGCTCTGCTCACTCCCACAAAGATCTACAGCCGTCTGCTCCAGCCCATCCTGCGCAGTGGAGCCGTGAAGGCCTTCTCTCACATCACCGGAGGAGGACTCCTGGAGAACATCCCTCGGGTTCTGCCTCCGGAGCTGACCGCGGAGCTGGGTGAGAACATCCGCTGATTCAGAGAGGAAGAGCTTAGAAACACAGCACTAGATCAGAGTTTCCTTCTCTAGCTGATACACTCGCTTTCTGTGATTGATATCTGTGTCCCTGAAGCACAGAAGCAGTCGTCAGCAGCACAGCTATATTTGCAGCTATAGACAACAATACACTGTATGGATCAAAATGATCCTTTTTTCTTTTATATTAAGTAAAGATCATGCTCCTTGAATATATTTTCTACATTTCCTACTGTAAAGAAATCTAAGCTTCATTTTTGATCAGTGATATGCATTGCTAAGAACTTCATTTAGACAACTTTTTAAAGGTGATTTTCTCAATATTTTGATTGTTTTTCAAATAGCTGTATCTCAGCCAAATATTGTCCTATCCTAACAAACCAGACACCAATGATTATTTATGCTAATAGTAGCTTATTTATTATGGTTTTGTGGTCACATGATTAAAATACAATTAAAATTAAAATACTAAAGAAATGAATTGTAATTGAATGTGCATGATGAAACAACAAAAAAAAGTTTTTTACAATTTTTTTCTCCCACATTTGAATGTAATTAATAACTGCTGATAAATGCAGTTTAAGTCCTGCTTTGTCAAATCAATGTTTTTTAAACTTTGGAATAAATTAATCCAAATAATACTTTATTGAACACTTAACAGTCCAAATCTGTGAAATTTTTATTATTATTATTAATAATATTGTTTATTTTTATTATATATTTAGTGTAATTTAATTACATAAGTTTTTCATTTTAGTAATTTATAACGCTTTTTTTTTCTGGAAGGGTTGTAATAGTTACCATGTTCACGTCGGGGAGTGTGTTTAGATGCTGTGATGATGTTCTGTGTTTCAGACGCGTGCCGCTGGAGGATCCCGGCCGTCTTCTCGTGGCTGCAGCAGGAGGGCGGTCTGTCTCTGGACGAGATGAGCCGCACGTTTAACTGTGGTCTAGGCGCTGTACTGGTGGTCAGTAAACCGGACGCCCAGCGGGTGCTGCGTCTGCTGCAGGCCCAGGAGGAGGCCTGGCTCGTGGGTTCACTCACCCACAGACCGCCCGGTGAGACATCATAAACATAACTAAACATAATTTTTAAAATGATATTATAATGAATGCAATAAATCTGAATTTTCTTTAAGCTAAATTTAAACAAAAAATATATATTTCTGCTTTATTGTAGTGTTAAGTGATAATCTGGTCTTTTCATTGTCAGACTAACTCAAACTGGACCTCAGCTTATATTTGCTGTTTGTATTGTATATATGCATGTATTCGTGTGTTCTTGACACTGCATGCTCTTTTAGTTATAATGCATTGGCAATGTTAATGAACCGACATTAGACTAATAGCGTGTGTGTGTGTGTCCAGGCGCCGCGGCGGTGCTGATCAGGAACCTGGAGCAGAGTCTGAAGGACAGTCCGAGTCGCTTGCTGGACACCGGCGCTCTGCAGAACGGAGCGGATCACAGAGAACAGGCCTCGCGCCGAAGAACTAGAGTCGCTGTCCTGATCTCAGGAACCGGTGCGTATCGCGCTTGGAAATGCTGGGGACTACTTTCAGGTGCTGCGTAATATCACTGCTCCTGCTGCACTCATGGAACGGCTGCAAAGTTCCTTGACTATTACGCCAGAATGAGAGTATAGTTCCTAGCCATATCAATTCTAGTAGGGTAAAATGTAATTATGCTTTCGAGGCGGTCCGTTTTGGCCTGCCATCGTTAGCTGAAGCTGTGTGTCCGACGCAGCCGGTTGGTGATTTAAAGACTCTGCTGTCTGACAGGAACAAACCTGCAGGCGCTGATGGAGCAGGCGAAGAAACCCTCGAGTTCAGCTGAGATCGTGCTGGTCATCTCTAACAGACCGGCCGTCGCTGGACTGAAGAGAGCCGCTCTGGCCGGCATTCAGACACGGGTCTGTCTCACATTCACCATGATTCAAGTTTTCAAAACTACATTTATTTAAAAATCAATTTACATGTATTAAATGTACGCCTAATCATTCTTAACTCTTATGTGGGAAGCTGGAGTTTACTTCACTGTATTACAAATCAATCCTAATCGAATCATGACTGAAATTAAAATAGAGCCGAAAGAGAAAATTAAGTTATGAACTCAAGTACTTTACATGAATGAAATTAATTTATGAAATTAATTAAACCTATTCTTAATAAAAAACTAATTATGTAATAACTTATTTAAAAAATTAATTAAATCAAACCAAATAAATATATATTTTTTTTTTTTCAAAAATACATACATACATAATTTAATAATACATAATAATTTAAATTGTATATTATATTATTATATCAGGTGAACATGAATATTGATAAACATGTTATGTATGTAATGTAGTGCAGGTATTTTGAAAAATGCTGCCCTCTAGAGTAATATTTCTAAACTTTAGTCAGATGCAAAGTTATTACAATTAATTAAAATTCAAATGACAAAAAAAAATCATAAATAAAAATAATAATAAAGACATTTTCACTACTTGGATGAAATATAATATAAAATAATATAAAATAACTTAAAATAGAATTTATTCCAGCTGGTTACCATGGCAACATTTCTCATTTTCATTTAGTTTTATGTGATGTACTAAAACTAAATAAAATAAAACCAAATAGACGTTTTAAAAAAGTAAAAAGAAAAAAAAGTTATAAAACAAATACAAACTACTTAAAAGTTTGCTAAAATTTAAGTGAAATGTACAAATAAATAAAAAAAAATAATTTAAATAATAACAAACTATAACTAAATAAAACCAATAAATGAAATTTAATTTAAAAAATTAAATAAAAAATAAAAACTACTAAATATTTTACTAAAATTGAAGTAAAACGTACAAATCAATAATAAAAAAAATACAAATACTGACAAACTACTCTAATATTTCAGTCAGTATTAATAGTAACGCTGTAGTATAATACAGGAAGCACAGAATAAGAGTGTTGATGTTTGGCTCAGGTGGTGGATCATAAGCTGTACGGCAGCAGAGCAGAGTTCGACGGCACCATCGATAAAGTCCTGGAGGAGTTCGGCGTGGAGCTGGTGTGTTTGGCCGGCTTCATGCGCATCCTGACGGGAAACTTCGTCAAGAAGTGGAGCGGTGAGTGATTCAGTCTGAGATTGACACAAACCAACTAAAACAAACATCAGGTACACTGAGAATACTAAATATCTTCTTTTTCTTTTAGAATATTTAACTCCTGAAGAAATGAAGCAGTTGTCTATTTTCTGCGTGATTTGCTGTGAAGATGATCTTGAAGAGTGTTGTTTGTGTGTGGTTGATCAGGGAAGATGCTGAACATTCACCCGTCGCTGCTGCCATCCTTCAGAGGAGTGAACGCTCAGAAACAGGCTCTTCAGGCTGGAGTCAGGGTCACTGGATGCACGGTGCACTTCGTGGCGGTCCGTCTCGCTTCACCTTCACTCACACACTCTTACAAACATTTGCTAGTGTTTTACAGTTGAACTTATTTTAGGAAAATATTTTTGTTTTCACTTTACTTTCAGTTGAAGTTTTAGTGATTTTATGTATTTTTGTCACTTTTGGCAACTAGCTTGTTTTAAAATATTTTATTGTTAGTGTTTCCCGTTTAAAGTGTTTGTTTTACACACATATATATTTAAAATGGGTTTTAGTTTAGTAATAAGAACCCTGGTGGCATTTTTAATGAATGTTTCATTCTGACAGATCCAGTTTACTTGTACGTGACACGTTTCATGGGTTAATCTGAAATCAGTGATGCCACAATAATAGACCAGCATGCAACACATTAAAAAAAATAGTTATGAATTTATTCGTTTTTTTACCTTTAGTTTAATTTGATGTACTAAACAAAACAAAAATAAGAAATGAAGGCAGAAAACTATTAATTAAGTTTATATTATATAATTAAGTTTTATTGATTTTTAATTTTTTTTTTTTTTTCTGTCGATCCAGAAAATGCTAAAGATTTGGGAGTGCTGATGAAAGCCATCTACTGCATCTTTGCTTTGATAATATTATATGATCCAGATGCAGTATTTGATAAAAATGCGATTTTTCTCAGCTTTTTGCTCAAAAGGTTTTTTTTTTTTTTTTTTTTTAATTGAAACCTACCTACATTCAAGTGTTGATTTTAAAAACAACAAAACAATGCATGAAGCTAGAATGAAACAGATTTTTTGTTTGAATATACAGGGTCTGATCTTTATTTTGATGTATTCCATGTTCAGATATTCATATGGCACACTGTGACAGGGAAAGAGTTAAATGTCTAGAGATTAGATTTTTTTATTTATTTATTTAGTTATACAAGTTATTTTATTTATTTACTTGTTTTAGTACTTTATTAAATGCAATGAAATGAATCGAAATGGCAACTACTGCTTCCTTGACTGCTGTATTTTTGGTCCAATCAATAATGTTACTTCACTGAACATTCGGTTGATGATCGTTAGGAGTGTAGTACGATGCTGAGTTTGACTCGGTCATGTGACTGGTTTCTCAGGAGGAAGTGGATGCTGGAGCGATTGTGGTCCAGGAGGCGGTTCCCATCCTGGTGACTGACACTGAGGACAGCCTGTCAGAGCGCATCCGGGAGGCGGAGCATCGTGCTTTCCCAGCAGCCCTAGAGCTGGTGTCGAGCGGCGCGGTGAAGCTGAGAGACGACGGGAGGATCGTCTGGAGCCAGAGCGCTCAGGGATAGATCACACATATCATAACACTACTGTATTCCACAAATACACATTCCTTATAATGCTGTGAGACTCTCCGATGAGGAATAGTTGCTTCTGCCTGAGAGTTATTAATATAGATGAACTTCATTCTGTGCATGTAACAGAACTAGATCAGTATTTGCTCTTGGCATTAAACTTGCACTGCTCTGACAAACCTGATTATGATTATTTCATTCCCACTCGTTCATGAACATTAGATTTATAGAGGTTTTCAAGCACAGATGACATTCAACACCATGTCATGTAATACACAAGCTTCTGAGATCATTTATCAAGCAGAAACCTAAACACAAAGTACATGACTGAAATTATTCTCATTTTCACAAAAACTAAATATTACTACATAAACCAATACAAATAGCAAAGATTGGTTTTATCACAGGACTCTTGACAGATGAACTGAACTCACATTAAGGACAAATATTAAATCACAGACTCAAGCATCTTATAATCACTCTGCAGGTCTAGACATAACTGCTTTGGTCTAGAAATCCTGTTTATCTTCTTTAAATTCAGACCTGCTGTTAAAGTTATTGATGAATTTATTTGCATATATTTCTGTTCAGACATCAGCATGTTTTTTTTCCAACGATCTGAAAGTCACTGCATCACCCTCGTTAATAATCCAATGTAAATATCAGTATTCACATCTTTCAATATGCCATCTTTCAATTTAAGGCTTAAAAGATTTAAGTTTTGGAGAAAGTCCATTTTTAAAGTTTTTGAAAAAAATATGTATAATGGGTGAAACAAAAATACTGCAAATTGTATTTCACAAAACAGAAATATTGACTATTTTTGATCAAATAAATGCAGCCTTTGCGAGAAGAGACTTAACTCAAGAACATCAAAACATCTTTATTCCAAAGTTCTGACTGGTGTATATATAATATAAAATTTCTTTTAAAAAAAACATTTGAAATAACTATATAGACATCTAAAACACCAAAAATCCACATTTAACTTCATTTTTGGAAGCAAAAGTATTAAAGCATGATGGGAACATTGGAATTGGTGTTACTTGTTTTTTCGATCAGTTTGATTTTTTTTTATTTTAGTTCATGTTGACACTCATGTTGAAACACCAACAAAAACACAGTAACTTTACAATAGCGCGTCTTGTAAACAATGCATTACAATGAACATTTATTACACTCTTTATTATCTTTTTTAATGTTAGTTGCTAAAAATACAGTTGTTCATTGTTAGTTCACAGTGCACTAAGTTGAGATTGTATTACTGCATTAGTAAATGATGAAATTAACATTAAGCTGCAGAAGCATCATTCATTATTAGTTCATGTTAACTAATGTAGTTAACTAATGAACCTTATTACCGAAAATTACTAAAATGTTAAGTAAAAATCATTACAAGTATCTCTATTTTATGAGAAAAGAAACATTTTTTGTTATTTTAGTTGGTCGACTCCTCTCTCAGTTTGTGTAAAATGGAGCTTTTATGAAAAAATTACCAATACTTAATGTTTAATACAGTGATTGATGAGAGTGGCGTTCTGGGTAGTGCCACGCGCTCAGTACCCTCGATAGTGAACGTGCTGCTCAGAAGAGTCTGTCAAACACTCGAGGATCCGTCAGGAGTCACTAACTCGCTTCTTGTGACTCAGGTGTTGAGCTCCAGGGGCGGGTCAGCTGGGTCAAGATCGACTGAAGCACAGTATAGAGAGTGTCTCTCGTCCAGCCCGACGGGTCAAACACACCTCTCCCTTCAGTCCTGATTCACCCAACACATCCACGATCTCATCTACAGGACACAAACACCAGTCCAGATCAAAGCCTGGACAGATACTGATATATATATATACACACAATACAACAGATTTAACATGTCATCACAAACTTCATCAGACACCGAGGGCAAGAATATTATGTCAACTACACGAGTTCACAATAAACTCAGTGTTATTTATTTTGCACATTCAACTACAATTTATTAATTGATTAACTTTGAATTCAAACCACATGTGTGACCCTGGAGCACAAAACCAGTCATAAGGGTCAGTTTTTCAAAATTGAGATGTATACATCATCTGAAGCGGAATAAATAAGCTTTCAGGACAATATTTGGCTGAAATGTGAAAATCTGAAATCTGAAGGTGAAAAAAAATCGAAATATTAAGAAAATGGCCTTTAAAGTTGTCCAAATGAAATCCATAGCAATGCATATTACTCATAAAAAAATGATGTTTTTACGGGAAGACATTTACTAAATATCTTCATGGAACATGATCTTTACTTAATATCCTAATGATTTTTGGCATGAAAGAAAAATTCATAATTTTGACCCTTACAATGTTGTATATTGCTACAAACAAACCTGTGATGAAATATACCTACTGATGACTGCTTTTGTGCTCCACCTTATTTCGGCTAGCTGCCAAAGTAACCTGAAGTACTAAAATGAAAAACTAAATCTAATAAGTAAACATTTATACAAAAAAAAGAGAAAGAAAGTAAAATAACACCCAACAAAATGACTAAAGCTTTAACTGTGATTGTGGTGAAACACACCTGGGTCGTTCTCTGACACGGTCACCAGATAGAACAGGCCCTGATCTGACAGCAGCTCTGGAATCATGGGAAAGATTCGATCCATCACCTCTCGACCGCGGATCCCTCCGGCCCATGATGCCTCGATCCCTCGACTGCCCACCTGAGCTCAAAACAAACAGGTTAAACATCACACGCCATATAAATATAGAATATATAAACGCATCATTCATTCTTCATCTAGCAGCTCTTAACTAAACTCACATAGACTGAGCATGACAGAGTTTAAGAAGAATCTCACTCAATTTTATCGCTCTTTTAAAGTAAAGGGCTTTTTAACACTTCACACTTGTTTTGTTAATTAAAAAAAATTAAGCCATAATAAAAAAAAATTTTTTCCTAATATTTATAACATTTTTTAAAAACATTTTAAAATAAAAATAACGAAAGCAGATCTTTTAAACTCTGATATTTCTGATTCTGATTTTTTTTTAATACACCCTTAGTGAGCAAAATATTTATTTTTGACCAGTATATATATAAATAAAAAATTATTGAAAGTAAATTATATATTATATATAAACCATTGAAATAAATATTAATAAAATACATTATTTAAAATAAATGAATAAATACATGAATATGTTAGTTAGAGTTAATTAAAAATATAAAGAAACAGCTAATAAAAATGACAAAAGCATTTTAAATAAAGAAAATATATTGAAAATATAGAAATATAAGCAAATTCAAATATTAATAAATACTAAAATAATATTTTATAAATAATAGTAAAAGAACACTGCACTGATAATGTTGTAAATTGAACTGTACGTGAAAATAAAACAATGTTTTATTTATTTAAAATATTGTTTATTTTAAGTCATGTTTTATTTGTTTTGGTTATGGCTGTAGTTTTCATTATAGAAACCCTGGTTTGACTATAAAGCATTACTGTGTCATGCCAGACGGATGTTTATTATTATGATTATTTCTGCAGCTGTTAGGAATGTTTTCTTCACACTCACTCGTTTACCTCCTCTGATGGAGTGACGACGTACGGCGGATTGAAAACAAGCACGTCCACCTTTCCATTCAGCCTCGGCAGAAAACACTGAACCTGTGAGACGAGTCTGTGTGCTTTACAAATGCTTCGTTTTTATTAAATGTCTCTGGTTTTCCTTCATTCTAGTTTATTCATTTATTTTTTAGTACATCAAGTTAAAACAAATGAGAAATGTTGCCTTGGAAACTAGCTAAAACATTTTTTAAAATGTTTTACTTAAAATGCTTAAAAAAATAATAAATAATAAAACATGACAAAAGCACATAATACACCCCCTAAAATGAAAACTATACCTAGAGAACCTATACATGAGAGCCTCAGAAACAGCACTTCTCTCTTTATATTATTAAATAATAATAATAATAATAACTCTAGTATATAGCGAACACAAGGTGCCAGTGCGTGTCTCACCAGGTCGGTGATGACTGGCTGCAGCTGCAGGTGATTGCAGTGAGCTGTCTGGAGTGTGCACTGCGCAGCCGCTGGATTCACATCAGTACAGCTGCAGAACAAACGTAAGCGTCACTGTCATTATTACACTCAGACACAAGCCCACCTGATCCAGCTATACTCACAGATACAGCGCTTCAGGCCCGAGCACAGACGCCAGGAAAGCTGAGACCACTCCAGACCCGCTGCCCACCTCCAGACACACAGACGGCCTGATAAGACACATCACAGACCTGCTCATAACACATTATTATTACCAGAAACAACCTTCTAGAAATGCTATCAGTCTCACTGGCTTCCAGCTAACTGTATAAAACCGCTCATGTGACCCTGGGGCACAGAAGCAGTCATAAGAGCACAGGTGCATTCGTAGCAATAGATAACAATTCACTGTGTGGGTCAAAATTACACATTTTTATTTTATGCCAAATATCAAGATCAGGTCCCAGGAAGATATGCATTGCTAAGAACTTTATTTGAACCACTTTAAAAGGTTGGATTTTTTTGCACCCTCAGACTCCAGATTTCAAGAAATGGACCCTTCTGACTGTTTTTGTGCTGCAGGGACACACACACACACACACACACACACTCTGAGTTTGTTCGTACGCACACAGCGAGTCACCTGCTTCCCTTCAGCCGCTCGGCGTCTTTCTCCAGAGCGTCCATCAGCAGGAACGAGTCTTCGGCCGGTTCGTACACGTCTGTGAAAGCGCCGCGGCCGGCCGGAGCGTACAGGGGCGTCGGGTACATGACAGCTGCAAGGCCTGATGGGAACAATGGATGCATGATTAATTAGGGAAGCCAGTTGAATATCGGTTCAAGTAAGTGACGATTCAAATCAGCTGAGATGCCAAACAAATCCCGATATAATTAGGGATAGGGGTTTCTCTCAGGTAATAATTTACATACTGGGTACAATTAACTGTTTATGTTTTACCGTCCTTCATCTATTCTGTAACCAATTCAAGTGCAACCATGCTGTTATTAAACCATTTCAATTATAAATGATGTGCTAACTAGTCTTGATTTATAATTAACATTGAAGTGCTACCTATCGCAATACAATATAGTCACTTAATAGCAACGCTCTCCCACATGTTTAGCTATTCTAACTGCACTTATTTCCATCACTGGTATTAGTGGCATTGGCTGGTAATACACTAGAAATGTACAGTATTGTACCATCATGCTGATAACCACTGTAGGGAAACCACCCTTACACTTGCATTCAGTCTGTTGTTTTTGTTTCATGCTGATTTTTTTTTTACGTATAGTTTCACAAAACTAACCCTGTTTTTGCTTCAAATTTCTAAATGATACTAAACTTATACTAGATTAAAAACTGCTATGCAGCATCTTTGGATTGTGATTAAAACGCAGTGGTTGCCTTTTATTTTAAATGGAAAGAGCACAGACAAAGCCTTAGATTGCTTCTATGAAGAGACTTCTTTCATTTAATGTTTATTTTATATTTTCAATTGAGTTTTTTTGTATTTCAATTTCACAAAGAAATATGCAACATTTTGTCCAAGCAATAATAAAAGGACACGTTTTCAGTCAGGTGTAATGTGTCTTAAATCTCATTTTGTTAAAAAAAAACAAACAAAAAAACATGAGAAAAATGAATTTTGAAATCAAAATCAAAGGGTTAAACATGGGTTGAAACTCTTAATTTTGAACTCTCAAAGTACATTCAAATTAACTATTCATTTCATTTGTTTTATTTTCATTTTACAATAAATATTGTACCATGGACTTTATATCAAGATATTATTGTACCATGATATTTTGATATCATTAGATCCCCAGGAAGAAAATCCTGCGAGTAGTTAATGGGGTTCAGAAACGATGTCTGGTTGGGTGGTCAGATATTTCTGAACAGATTTCATGCACCTCACTGAAATCTGGTTTTAAGTGTTGTTTCACACGCAAACGGCTTGATTGGGGCTTTTATGGATGTATTTTCTGAGCTCTGGCACGCCGGAGCGCTCGATGGTGTGAATGTTAAAAGCCTGGAGCGTGTGAACTCTGCTCTGAAAACAAGCGGATTAAGAGAGGAGAACTTTACAATGTCTTAATGAAGTCTATAAATGAAGCAGCATCCGTCTGAACACGCATCCCTCCATCACATAAACCAGCTTCCAAACATCTGGAATACTTTCTGTCCTTTCATACAGCCAGCTTACAACATACTGAGCTAGTACCGTGGTGCAGTGATGGTAAAACTATGGGACTTTGGTATTAGTGCTGTCAAACAATTAATTGCATTCAAAATAAAAGTCTTTGTTTAAATAATTCATATTGTGTGTGTTCTGTCTGTTTATATATTATGTACATATAAATGCACACACATGCATGTACAATATATATATATATGTGTGTGTGTGTGTGTGTAAATTCATGTAAATATTTATTAT
>JAUCMR010000001.1:1306256-1316907 GCA_032357425.1 Enteromius argenteus
GCCATTATTTAGACTATTTGTGTGTTTTTAATATTATTGTTTATTTTCTTTGGTACAAACTATGGTACTTTAACCTAGCATGGTACTTTTAAAAGGAAAGCATTCAGCGGTTTTATAGTTTTTTAATATATATCTCCAGTACATAACATAATTATCATATTAATGTAACGTCACATTTGCATGATACACAGAACAGCAAAGGTATTATTTTAATACTTTGCTTTAACCTGTAAATCAAGCAACTTGGTGTATGTCGGAATACTATGGTATTACCACCTTTTTTTGTAAAGAGGGGACTAACGCGCACTCGTTTATCGTTATTTATAATATTTTAGACTTTTCGACACAGACATGTGTTTTAAACTTTATATGATATACGATAATGAAGGTGTTTCTTACCCTGTCTGCTCCAAACGCATGGTTTTCAAACACAACAGAGCGTGGACTCGGCACACAGCACTTCCGGATACGGACACAAGTGCATTATGGGAGTCGTAGTTTTTCAACATGAATTCGTATTCCATGCTTGTATGTGTGCATGATAACGGAAATATTATAAAAACAACTTATAATCGATAATTTACGCTTTATGGTAACGTGTAGACATAGAGTGTATATAGTAAATCCCAAATCAACGACATTGAAAACCTGTTTAGAAATTTTCCTCAGTCCACAATTCTTGTAAGTGCAATGTTATGCATATATTGTCATATACATACATCCCAGCTAAAGTATATATCAGAAATAAGTACTTTTATTTTTTGTCCGTGCAAACGTGAGGCGCTCCAGATGGCCCTGGTTAGAGCGTCCATGTGCTGTTTTAGCTATTAACAGCCCTGCAAACTCTCAATTATATACAACAGGGACTCATAAAAGACAAGCAATAAAACATGCAATTTTTGCATGCAGCGAGTGATAAGGCAAATGACTCATTTTAATTTAGGCATTCCTGGATCTGCAGAAAGGCCAGAGCTTTACAGGGGCCACAGGGGCCAGGATGGGGCCCGAGGGGGTGGAGCCTGGAACTGTCACTCCTTAGAAGTCGACCAATGGGGTGGAAGTAAGTGACCAATACTTTGACCCCTGAATTGATATGTATGTATGTATGCATATGTACGTATCATATATTTTTTTATAGTAAGCCTTTTATTTCTCTTCTGCTCACCCAGCATTTATTTGATCCAAATATATTTTTAAAAATGTAATTTATTTCTGTATTTTCAGCATTATTACTCCAGTCTTCAGTGTCACATGATCCTTCAGAAAACATAATATGATGCTTCGTTGCTCAAGAAACATTTCTTATGATGATCAATGTTAAAACAGCTGAGAATTTAATAAAGTTACAAAGATCTGATATAAAAAAGCTTTTTGTATTTTGTCTGTGTAAATTGTTATTTATTTATTTATTTATCTATGTGTGGGGATTATAGGAATTATTACTTTTGTAATTAAAAATTAACTTTTATGTAGCAAGGAGGCTTTAAATTGATCAAGATGATAAAGACATTTATAATGTAAACAGATTTATTTATTTAAAAAAAATATATATATATATATATATATATATATATATATAAATAATAATAATTCTTAACAGCATATATCCAAATAAGAACACATAATATGTTGAAAGACATAACGAGGAGAAATGTGTTAAACTCTCAATAGATGGCAGCATTGATCTATCTGTGCTTTTCTTTCAGGTTCATGATGGGTTTTTTTTTCTCCAAGTTGAAATTTTAAAAGCACCGTTTGCCAAGATTCATGCCAATATCAGTCGATATCACTTTAATCTTCATTCTGAATCATACTTAAGGCTCTGTTAAAATAAATAATCCGACTGGACTCGTGGAAGCAGGACTGGTCAGTCTCCGGAGCACAAATACACTCAGGAGCTGCTGCATGTAAACCCAGCCATAAGAAAAACAGCTATAAATCAACAGCGTACAAAACACCTTCAGATGACTCTTATTTCATTCACGCCTTCAGCTCCAGGTGTTAAACAAATACAGAGCGAGAATTAATACTGACACTAAACTCAGCAGCTGACACAGTTCACTGGAAATCTGCTTTAAAGCCAAAAATCTGCTCATGGGTCACAGACAGCAGGGAAATAATGTCCAGATACAGGTGATCTAATATAAATATACGTTCATTGTGCAAAACAATAACGTTTATCCCCAGCTAACAAACACTAGCATAACGTTCATTCAGACTCTCTGGTCTTTAGTAACAATGTTCTCAAAATGTTAGCACAAAAATGTTATTTATACATCAACTAGATTAAATATGTATTTATTAAATGTTTTATTTGGATGTTCATGTAACATTTTTAAAGTTTTTTCTTTGGTGTCTGAGAGGCCTTCTGAGGGAAGGAAGTGTTCATTCTGAACATTAAAAATGTACTTTTTTTTTTTCTGGTTATGTCAACATTAAAGGAACTTCCCATTGTATCATTTTGCAGACATTGGGAATAAGAATGTCACTTTTGAGTGAGATCCTCTTTATTTTTCACTTTATATTCTGCAAATTGCTTTTTTTTTTTTTTTTTTTTGCATAGATTGCAAGGAGTGTCCATGCAAAAGATGTGATTCACTCATAAATAAAAATTCTGTTGTTTCAAACCTGAATGATTTGAACTTTGTAGTTGCTTTGTAGTCCTTTTACATGTTCTTAGCTAAAAACATATCACTAAGAAGGTTGCTAGTTATGAAAACATTCTCTGAATATTTAAACATTCATCTTTTATTTGTATTTTTATTTTTATTTTTTTTATTTGGTTTTTTTTTGCGATTCAAACATTATCAGAAACATAACATTTTGTTTAGAGAACATTCCCATAATGTTTGAACAATTATAAAAATGAAATATTCCCTTTTGCATAACCATAATAATAATAATAATAATAATAATAATAAATTTTCATTCCTTCCTTTCTGTTTTTTTCTTTTTAATTAATACAACTTTTTTTAGAGCATTACAGAACATCCAACATCCAGACAATCATCCAATTAAAAAAAAAAAAAAATGAATGATGTATAAATAACTTTACCATTTTGCAAATGTTATTTAAGACAACTTATTAATGAATGCGCATTCATAACTCAAGTCATTTTTTCTTTTTCTAAAGTGCAGTGTAATACAGGTTCAGAATGACATGTGCAAATGAAAACGGAATATAAATTTCTCAGTAAACTTCAGAGATTCAGCATCTTTCCACTGGCGTGTGACCTTTCAAAGAGGTTCACAGGAAGAACTTAAACTGTAAGGAACTGTAAAATGTGTGCAGTTCTCCTCTGAGCCAAACGTTCGGTTCCTAGATCCGTTCTCTGCGGTCGCAGCAATGCTTTTATGAGACTGGAGTTATAACTCGGATTAAACGAATGAAGTGTCTGACTCTCTGCATTAGAAAGCTGCGCACGTTCATTGAAGCCAGCTGCGTACTTCATTCAGGACGCTTTGCTCAAGATGTTCTGCTCTTCTCTGGAGACGCTGAGCTGTGTGGAGAGCTTTATGAGAGATCGGCTGGCACTGAGACATCAGCAGAACTCCTTCTGAAGCTCATAAACATGCTCTTCAAAGCCCTTCAACAGCACAGACACTTCTTTAAAAGGATTTGTACTTGTGAAGCACAAACTGAACGTTTACTCTCTCATCTGAGATTCTGTCAACATAATGGGAGTGGATTTGCTATATAATATAACATAATATAGTATAATAAAGTCACATTTCAAACAGCTTTATAAATAAAAGTGTAAGTGCAGTCAAATATATGCATTATATATATATATAATATAACATAATACAACTGATATATAATATGTATGTATTTGACACTACAAAGAGATCTGTGGGTGAATATTTATTATTGTTTAATATTTAATATGAAAGCATTTTGCTGCTAATCTCACTATTTAAAAAGCTGTGTTCCTGACAACAAACAAACAAGCAAACAAACAGACAAACCAATAAATCAATAAATAAAAAGCTCTGGAAGTGGATTTACAAGTTTCATGTAATTTTACATCAAATGCTGTTAATTGAGAAGTAAAAAAGAACGAATTAACATATACTTTACAGTCAAAACATGAACTGAAAACAAAAACTGTTATTTCCAGAATTCCCTGCATGACACATTTTCTTGTTTGTTAATTACAGTTTTATACTGTAAAATTTACAGCTTGTGCCATAAATGTGATGGCTGTTTTTTCAATAGAAAAAAGCTGCCAAAACAAGCTGTGATTATTTTTTACAGTGATAATATAATATAATATAATATTTTAGGTAAAAAATGTTCAGTCAAATGTATAATAGTCAAAATAATGCTGATCTATAATAAAAAAATACTACTACTACTATATTATGTAAAACTGATACAATAGGATTTTTCATGTTTAATTTATATTTTATTTAATGCAATGCAATGCTGCAAAGAGATCTGTTAATGAATATTTTTAAATATTTACAAAAAATGCAACATTTAGCAATCAATCTCACAATTTTAAAAGCTTTTACTGACAACAAAATAAAATTAAACATCCGTCTTAAAGTAAATGAATGAATAAATGACTGCAAAAGTTTTTGATTAATAAATTGTGTCTGGTACGTGGGAATGGCTAGAGTTGCTGTCATCATAAAACTTGTATAAAATCAATTCCCAACAACCTCTTTTATGGCAGTTCATAAACGTCAGTACTGTAGAAATATGAGTAACGAGTACAAGTATTCCAGTAAAATTACTAAAATGTTACACATACTGTCACGAGGATTCCAAAGAATGCAGTTAATGCCATTTTTGAAGCATCAGCGCACAGATGTCCTGATTATTGGACGCCCGCTGAGGAATATGACTGAAAGAAACCGGTCTACTCACTTATTAAATTATTATGGGTCCGCGAGGGAAACCATCAGATAGATGAATGGGGTGCGGCTGGAATTTGTAGTAATTTTCACAGGTGATGTCTGTGGTTGCAGGGATTGAAGTCACTCAGGGGTGTTTGTGTATAAACGATAGCTCGACGGGGCCGATGGAGCCAGATTTACAGCGGCGCGGAGCCCATGCTGCACACAGGAGTAACCTATACTGTGAATTTATCACAGCGAGCCTCTACGAGCTATTGGATTTATTGCACCCTGCTGTCCATCAACTTGAGCAGAGACGGAGAAAGAGAAGGAAAAACTAGTAAAGCTTGCATGAAGGCATTTTTAGTGCAAGTGTTGCTCAAGAAGATCTTTGACACTTGAAGAAAGCGAACCGTTAGCGTTCCCAATCATCTCTATTGTTGCTCATGTAATTGCAGGACTCAAAGAGGCCTGTGTGACAGATTATGCGCTCTAAAAAACAGGGCCTAAAATGTACTGTGCTAATATGAAGACATTTTCCATATAGATTTGTTACCTGTATTTTAAATGAGGCGTTGCAGTGTTTTGGGTTGAAGGAAATGTTTGTAAACTTAACGGATAATGTCTTTGTAGCTTTTCTATAGAATATTTTTTTCTATAGAATTGCTTTTTGCAGTGCAATACAATATATTTTAAGAAAATAAATGAAGGTCAGGTGTCCAAGTTGCAACATCTAACTACTGGTGTGCCTCAGGGCTCAGTGCTTGGACTGCTTCTCTTCTCTGTCTACATGGCATCTCTAGGCTCTGTGATTCAGAAACATGGCTTTGCACTCTGCACTGGCTACCAAGAGCTGCTTGCATCAAATTCAAGACATTAATATTTGTCTAGAAAACCAGCTCTGACTCTTAACCTCTTTACCTCATTGCTTCAGACTAATGTGCATCTAGAAGCTTGTGTTCAGTAAGTGAACGTCGCTTTATTGTTCATCCCAAAGAGGCAGAAAATCTTTTCCATGGCTTTTACATTAAACGTTTCCTCCTGGTGAAATACTTAAAAATATTCAAATAATTAAACAGCAGTTGCAAACTATTTATCTTAGCTACATTTAAATAAACCAGTTTAGTTAAAAGTTAGTCAATCTTGTTTTGCTCTGAAAAATAGGGCTTAATATGTACTGTGCTATAAAGAAATTTTCCATATACACTTTTTACCAGTATTTTAAATTAGGAATTGCACTTGTAGGGTCAAATTAACAAATAGCTTTTCTATAGAAGATTTTCTTTCTATAGAATGTTAGTTAATATTTTTTTTCAGTGTATTGGTTATCATGATGTGTGCTTTATAACTAAAACATGCTTTCATAAATGTAAAAACGGCCCTGAAAATCTCCTTAATACTATCCTAACTACTCAGTATGAGGATTTTCCAGCATATTTATTCTGTGCAGGAAGTTTAATGCTCAGGTCAGGGGTTTGTTTAAATCTCTGCCCCTAACATGAGCAACAGTGATGGCTGGCTACTAATTAAGAGTTATTAAAGGAAGGAGGTCAGATGAGAGGTGAGTAAATTTATCCGTCTGTAGGGAGTTTGAGCGTTCCTTCTTCAGCTGCTGCATGTTAAAGTCAAGCCGGCATTATACTAGCACTGAGAGAAGATACGCCGAGTGCTGAGAAATGGCTCAAACGCTCACTTTACTGCCTCTATAAACAGCAGTTTGGCCTACTTCCACCACAGGACTAATAAATGGCAGAGCGGCCTATTTTGCTGGTTAATGATGGCGTGTGAGGGCACAGGGTTACAGAACCGTCCTCTGTTTATGATGATTCATGATTCATGTGTGTACATCAGTATCACAAGGCATACAGTGCCGTTACTTCTGATTATTAAGAGAAATATCATGATCAATAGTCATAAAAAATATTATGTGTTACCATCAATTCATTTAGATTTTACATTTGTAGAAAGCAAAATACTGCTTGTTTTAGGGTTTTTAGCAGGCAGCACTAAATAAATATAATTGAAAAACTATGACAATATCACGATAGCAAGACCATTATTCATCGCTCTCATTCATTATTCAACGCTCTTAAAGAGAACTTTATTAATGCTTGATATACATTCTCATAATGTTGAGAAAATGTTCTGAGATTAACATTCATGATATTCTAAGAAATCTAATTTTTTTGTAACCTTAATAACTAATCACAACAAGAAAACTAGTCACTTCAGCGTTTTAGAAACATTTCAAAACAATCTTCCCAAATATTTTCATAACCTAAAGTTTTGCTAACGTTCCCATAAAATTATAAAAACATTGTTTCTGAACATCCAGTTTCAAGAACATTTTTTCTTGGTTATGCAAACATTCCATTGTATAATTTTGCAAACATTATATGAAAGCATTGCTTTTGTGTGTTCTCAGAACTTTCTGAAACAAGTAAGTTAGAAAAGTTAGATAAACATCCAACTAAAAGTTTTCAGAAATAAATGTAGAAAAGGTAAATGATGTATAAATAATGTTTTTGAGAGGTGTTTAGAGAACATCACTGCAGATCAGATGACTTTGAACAAACATTCTAAACAAATGTTACTTGGAAGAACATTAGTTGAGAGAACATTGACAGAATTCTATGAGCTGGGTCTAATAAAGCAGCAGAAGGCAGCGATGGAGGTCTGGAAGAGTTTAGCTGAGGTGTAGAGGTCAGGATCACACAGGTCAGGTGGAGGATCTCTGACATCGTTGAGGTCAGTCGATGGAAACAAGAGGAAATCTAGCGGGATTGAGGAAATCTCTGCCTGCGGCGCTCAAACTTTACGGCTACAGTCGCTGAGCTTCACACAAGCCAGACTAAAGTGTGCTTTACAGCCTGTCAGGAGCAGCCAATGGGCTCGTTTGAGAGCGGGACATCAGATGGACGCGTGGGAACTGACCATACATGGAGCTCGACGCCTTCCCAAGAGTCCACTTCTGTTTAGATGCATGAAACTGACTGTGTTTGGACAGGGAACAACGTCCATATATAAGAGTCACAGTGGTAATTTTAAGTGATTTACAGAAAAAAATTCATAACTAAAAAATAAATAAATAAATAAATAATCATAAAGTAATAACAAGAAAAAAATTTAAAAAATTATATAAAAAAGGTTATATACAATATACAAGTAATTTAAAATGTATTCAGAGCAAATAAAAATAAATGAGAATCAATAATAAACAAGCCAAAGTGCTTTACAAATAAATCAATCATTAAATAATCCTAAGAAGAAAAAAACAACAATAAATAGTAAAAAAGATTTCAAATGTATTAAGAATGAATACGTGCTTAAATAATAAATAAAACATAATTGCTATTACATTTTTCCCATTATATTATTAATGTATTTTTATTGGTGTCACTAAAACATAAGATTATATTATTATATTAATTAATTGCCGTTGTTACATTCCGGGTGATGAAACTCAGATTCTAGCCTCAGAGGACCTTAAAAACCACATAGCAACACCCTGGCAACCGTCTATCACCATGGCGATGAGTTTTGAACTGACAAGCATCTCTCACATTCACTCTAGTTTTACCTTCAGTATTTTTTCATCATAAATATCTCAGTTTTGGCAGCGCAGATGTTCTGCCGTGTCTTATGGGTTTGGACACACCATGTCCAGCTGCGGTTGAACAGACTGTCCTGTTCCTTCAACAGTGTTTAACAGCATGCTTTCTTACACAGATCAAAAGAATATTTTCATCAAAACACCATGAAGTCTGGAGAAAAGGATATCAAAGTAGATAATGGCACACTTCTCTGTCTCAGTAATGGATGTGAATGGGTGCCGTCAGAATGAGAGTCTGATAAAAACATCACAATAATCCACAGCACTCCAGTCCATCACTTAACATCTGGAGAAGACAGAAAATGAAACTGAACACTAAGATGCTTCTAAACTCAAACCATCGAACCTTGCCAGTATTTAGGCAAAAACAAGAATATTTTTGTCGAGCATGAAGGCTAAAATGAAACTCTGTTTTCTTAAATTTTGCGCCTGGGTTTACTGAGAATTATTCATTGATGCATTTAAATCATACTGACTTTAGAAATGCTCATTTCTGAAAAAATATGGTCTGTTTTGTTAATGTTTTAACCTCTTTGTAGCCTGCTGTCTCATATGACATTATATTTTAGTGAATTTCTCAGAGACTCTACATCTCACAGTTATAAGTCTGGATGTTCTGTAAGAGAACAGAGATTTTTCAGAGAAACCCATTTATTGGATTCATCATGATCACTCTCTCTCCTTGGTCTTCAAAAATGTCTGAAATTAATTTAGCGAAACTCTTATGGAAATTTGATAATATTTTGTACTTCCTTATTTTTAAATTGTGTGTCATAAATCAACATCTCAGGAAAATATTATGAGGTTTTAAATCAAAATATGAGTTTCTGTTATGAAACAGGACGTTGATTTCATACATGCCCTCATATGAGGACACTGGGACTAAAAGCATGTTTATTAAGCATTTTGGGAGACATAACAAATGAATAGGGAAAGAAATTATATTTCAATATTCTATTAAATATTATATATTATTATGAATATCTGATCAATCATTAGTGTCATTATTACCCTTCTTTTTTCACTACATGTTGCCCCAAAAACACATTAACATGCAAATTAGATTTAGTTTATAGATATATTGTCTATAATGAGAAAACCCATTTATTACCATTTTACACACATTTTTTAGAAAGAAAAATTGTATATCAAATAATTCTGTTATAACATAGTTGAGAATCATCTTTATACAAAGTTTGGTTGAACGTTAAGGAATCATTCCGTTGTATCGTTTTGCAAACATTATGAGAACGTGACTTAATGTTCACTGAACATTCTAAAAAACAGTCGATACGTTTAAAAAAAGTTACAAATGTTACAAAGAATTGTTTCAGAAAAGGTTCCATGAATGATACACGAATAAGATTTTTTTGTGTTGAGAACATTAATGAAGTCTATTAACGTTACTGAAAGAACATTTACTCTATGAATATTTTACAGTACAGGAAGTAATGTTCAGGGGATGTTGGAGGAAATTCTCGCCGGATAGCACATGTAGCTGGTCTCCAATACGCATGAGTCCAGTAACATGATGAAGCCCTGATTTATCCTCCAAAAGAGAGAATATGCACCTATAAAGCCTCTGGGTAATGAACTCCACATTACAGATCTAATGGCAGACTTCAGACGAACGGCTTTCCGCCTCCACTGATGAGAAGGTCACGTTTCTAATTCATATCAACAAGCCTGTGTTTAGCGAGGAAGTCTGTGGGAATGGCTCTGTGATTAGCGGCAGGCCGCTCGCTTAACTTATGGCCAGATAAAGGTTTAAGTAAACTTTTTAAAAGTTTGGTCTTCCGTGGAGCTTTTCATTTACACTGCAAATAAGAAACAAGAGCTTTGTGCCTTAAAACAATCTCAGAAATCACTTGTGATAAATGGATGAATTAGTTTTTTTGGATAAATGTAAAATAAATGCATAAATAAAATTAAGTATATCTTCTGGAATTTGGCTCAGTAAGTATATAAATAAATAAGTAAATAAATATATTCATAAAAATATTTCTTGATATCTTAGACATTTGGCTACATGCTAAATAAATAAATAAATATTTGCATTTGATTATATCACAATGTAATGTTGTTATATTACACAGAAAATAAAATAAATAAAAATGTCAATCAATCAATCAATCAATCACTTTTATTTATATAGTGCTTTTAACAATACAGATTGTAGCAAAGCACTGAACA
>JAUCMR010000001.1:1360039-1370725 GCA_032357425.1 Enteromius argenteus
TTCTGTTAGTTTCTCAATTTGGTGTGTTTCACCTGGCTGAGAAGAAATATAGAGCTGAGTATCATCAGCATAACAGTTAAACTGATGATAAAAGTAACTTTAAATCTATTGATTACAACAATAAACAGTCCAAGTGAACACATCAACATGAGGCCACAAGTGCTTGTTTGGAATCAGTCAAGCATTTTTCTGATGCTTCCCTTTAAATCATGATGGTAATGTTCATGTTGAAGAATGTGCATTGGAAAAATTCATCGCTAAAGCCAATTCTCTTATTTTGCTGAAACATAGAATTGCTTGTGTGAGATTGTTTTGTTTTAACATTTTCTTAACAGAATAAATAATGCTGTATTCTGTTTGCTGGAGTCCTCATCAGAGACAGTTACTCGGCTGAATAAACGGCTGACGTGAAAAGAAAACAAAGTGGGTTTTATCTGCAAGACTCCAGGACATTGTTGAATAAAGCTCTTGTTGGACAGGTTCACTTCAGACTCAGACGACACATGTTCTAGTGAGAGGTGCGTTCAGGCCAAAGAAAACACAGAGGAGTACAACAGACCCCTCATGGCTATACCTGTCAGAACCAGTAACTCAGCACCAAACACATCTCCAGAGTCACCCAGGTTCATTGTGTTGTGATGTTATCTTTGAAACAAGACGCTACGCTCACCGGCTCAACAAACACAACAATAAAGCACTGCTCACACACACACACACACACATACTTACTTCTGGTCCGGGTGCATGTCTCAGTTTTTAATGTCAGACACACACTGTGGACATGAATAAACATTCAATTTTGAAAGGCTGATTAGATAATAAAACATGCTCTAGGAATGTTCTGATAACATTTCTATTAAGCTGTGAAAGTGTTATTTCTCATTGAGTTAAATGTTTAAAAATGCATAAAATACTGTAAGAGCACATTTCATTATATAATTTTGCAAACATAACCTAAACAATATTTTTTTATGCTCTCTGAACATTCTGAAACAATTAGTAACATTTAATAAACATTAGATGTAAGCCCAAATAAAAAGTTTCAGAAAAACGACCCATAAACAATGTATGAATAATGTTTTTGTGCTAATACTTTGAGCAAACATTCTATTAATGTGACTAAAAGAATGTTTCCCTAGTGCTAGTGATTTGAACCCAAGCAAGGGCAGAGCTCGGCGTCCGGCTCGGACCCTGCGTGCCCCCCGTGAAGGAAGGCGCGAGACGGATGGAGAAGGGGCGGAGGAGCGGTGCGCAAAAGACGAGATGTGGAAGGGAAGGAAATGGGTTTATTTATAGTGGGTATGATGGATCTGATTGGACGGATGAAATGAGGTGGTTGATTAGATAATGCGGCGCCTGCTGCGGTTGATTTGTACAGGCTCCTCCCGAAACTAGTTTGCAACATCACGTTGTGAACATGATGATATATGTGCACAATTGAGAAATTAATATTACGCTCAATATTATCTCAGCCCATTTCTCACAAGGTAAATATATAATAAATAAAAAAATCAATGTGATGCAATTATTACAATTTTTTTTTTGAGAAATAAGTAATTTGGGTCAGTGGAGTTGTTGGTGAACTGAAAAGCAATTTTTTTTATTTATTTTAACACCCTGCTTGAATAATTTCTTTGTCTTTTGGATATTATTAGCATAATAATCTGATGAATTCCACAATTAACTGTGAAACTTTATTATAGCTCATAGGCTTAATTTAATATCTTTAACTAAATATAATTTCAAGGTTAGTGAAAATAAATCGGTAGTGCTTCATTAATTGTCAAAATAAAATGCAGAATAATCCCAGTGAATGCAAATCTTAGTGGGTCTGTCACTTTTTTGAGTCCCCTTGAAACATTTCCGTTGTGGTCCGCACAATATGCAGCACGTTTCTTATTTGCAGCACTTGTGCTGTTAACTTTTTGAAAATGTTTTCCTAATGTGCTGGTGTTTTCTCTATTTGTATGTGTTTTCTGAAGTTGCAGTGCATTGAGCTCTCTTCGCCACCGTAGTATAATCATACAATAGTACTATGATATTGGATATTGGAACAACCAGGACTAATAAATTATAATTAAAGAGATAGAAAAGAATGTCTTATGCAATCACGTGTTTTATTGCATTCATTTTTTTTTTGATTATTATTATTATTTTTAATGGTAACAAAGCTTTTGCTGATTAAGTGAAGTCTGCGTGTGCATCTGTGTGTGTGAGGCCATCTACATTCCTGAGGCAGATATTGAGACGTTTCACAAGGCCTCTCTGTGGTTAAATTAACAGGAAGAGGCATTAACCTGAAAGAAAATGACTTTCAGGATTTTAATGGGAAAGAAGTTAATTGAACACCAAATTTCTCCTTAAAAACTGCAGCTCAAGAGAAAATAATGGTGTTAATGTTTATATGCCGTAGAGTTGCATTCAGCAGATTACGATAATATAGTTACATTTTGTGCCAAAACAACAATCAGGCAATTGAAATTTGCTCGTAGCCTACACTCTTAAAGATAAAAATGCTTCACGATACCATAGAAGAACCTTTTTGTCTTTAACCTTTTTGTTTCACAAAAGCTTCTTTGTGATGAAAGAAGGTTCTTCATGTCATACAAAGTTAAGAAAGAGATGGTTCTTTAAAGAATCTTTGACTGAATGCTTCTTTGTGGAACTAAAAATGGTTTTTCTATGGCATTGCTGACAAGAAACTTTTATGCACCTACTGTATATGCTTATATTGTCAACTTTAAATAGAGAATATTATAGTTTTTACAAAGCATATAAAGTATTTATTAAATGTATTGTTGTTGTTTGTTTGTTTGTTTGTTTTTTTAAATTCTTCTTTGTGTTGTTGTTGTCTCTGTGTACTGGAAGCTGTGACACCAAAACAAATTCCTTGCATGTGCAAACATACTTGGCAAGAAAGCTCTTTCTGATTCTGATTCTGAAAAAGTATGATAAACTTATATATCAAACTTTATAATAATATAGTTACATAGGTTGTAGTTATAAAGGTATTTTACATGTGCTGCATACTGTACAAAGTTGGAAATAGGAAAAAATACTACTTTGATAACACTACTTCTTTCTACTTCTGAATATCATGTTAAATTCAACGCAAGACTTGCTTTTTCTTTGCAATTATTTCTAAATTGTTTCTAAATATCTATCTTCATAAAGCTCTATGTTAATACGAGTTACAATAAAGTAATTTAACAAATACATAGTAACTATCCAATAGAACCGAGCAACACCCAGGCAACCATCCACACATTTACGTTTTGCACCCAATGTCATAGTTACAAAGTATTACAGCAAAAAGCATCAGTTTATTCAAATCCTGAGCGTTTTCATCACAGCGTAGCAATAACAAAGACATCGAGCTTTGAGAGTTCTGCTGGTTTCAGGCTTTTCAGGGAAGCTCTAAAGAAACAGGGCCTTTGGCTTCGGTGCAGTTTCTGTTAAAAGCCAAATGACGACAAACACGCTTGACATCTCTGGCCTGGATAAGACACGTTCACCGGCAGCTGTCAGGCATCTTTCATCCGAACACAAACGCCTGGAGGATTGTGGGCCAGTATGAACCATACTGTTCTTTCTCGTCTCATTTGTTCTCATGCTTTCCCTCCCTCTATTTCCAGAAGGAGTTCGAACCCTACAGCATTGTGATTTAGAGAGACAGGCCACTGGCCTACGGCTGGAGATTCTTATGTCTAAAGACCTCAGCGAGACTCCGTCAGACCATCCATCATCGCGTACGGAACGCTTACATAATACTATTTACACGGAGCTATGCTGTACGCTTATGTCACGGCTCCTCGATTGCTGTAAGACTCAGAAAAATGCATTTGAGAAGGAAAAGTCTGTCCTCGTGTGACTCCCCACTCGCGTTATACTCACCACGGATCATACAAAAGCAAGCAAATACAAGATGGATGTTCAAATGAGATTGCGGGACAAAAGTGGGACGTTTCGTGCTCCGGAGCAGAAACTTACGATCTATCTGTACGTGCATTTTTAATAATTCAATTGCTCATAAAACACGCACATACAGATCAGCTGTGGAATTCCACTCAGTGTAATCAGAGCCACACGGATCGCTCCTGTGTTTGCTTTACCGCCCTTTCGCATGTAATTGATTGGCGCGATTTGTGCCGTAATTACTGAAGTCTGTTATTCCATCATACTGGAGGGTATTTAGAGGCTGAGAGGGGGGTCATCAGAGCCAAATCAGTGCAAAACAGTGACTAAGTAAACAAGAATGTACTGTTATATTGAGTACAGAACCCACCCAGAGCGACTGACTGTACACCCTTCACTGATGTACATACTCATTATATCGTTTACACAGAGCATGCATACTTGAGCCCTTTCATGAGGACATTTTGTCTGTAATTAGCACTGTTTGCTAAGACAAGCAGTACTGTTACGATCACGCGTGACTGATACCTGTGATGTGTGGCATGTTGAGGGGTGCATCTAGTGTAAAACTGGTTTAAAGAACACAAATTTTGTATGTAAAGGTTTGTAGCTAAGTATGAAAGTCTGTTTCCACCATCTGAGGGGGGGGAATTGTGATCTGGTAAACTGAAACTGATATGAAAACACACTTTCATCAGATAAAAAGATCAAATATATGAAATAAAAATGTAATTTTAAAAGTCTCTTAATTATGAGATAAAAAATCATAATCGAGACAAAATTCTAAATTATGAGACAAGAAGTCAAAATTATTACATACTAAGTGAATTGTAAGATAAACAGTCATAATTCTTACATAAATAACAGTTATAAGATATAAAGTCAAAATTATGACATAATCATAATTATGAGATGACAAAGTTGCAATAAATGTATAATTATGTAATTACATCATTTTGACATATTCTTTTCTGTCACAACTACTGCTTTTTAGCTCATAATTTTTGTCATAGTTTCAATTCGTATGTCAATTTTGTTTTAAGACTTTTAATCTAATAATTATAACAGTATATCATAATTTTGAATTTCCGCCATAATTATGATTTAACACACATTTCGTTTTCTTATCTAGAAAATGTTGACTTCCTCAGCTTAATGCACAGTTAAACATTTCACATTCAAATGTTTTAGTTAAAATTAGCATATTTAAATGTTAGACATTTTATGCTGCATTTAAATTCTAGGAACTGAAGCAAAATAGGAATATTTCTCCAATAAAATGCTTCCTAAATTGAGAATATCCCTCCCTTTTTTATAACACTAACTAGCATTAGAGCATGTATCTGTTAACAACTCACATTTTGTCTGGTTATAACATGAAAAAATATCTACAAACTAAAAAAAATCTATGTGTTAAAACCCAGCTTCCAGTTGCAATAGGAGATGTCAAAGCTAGAAACGTCCGCACATTTCCTGCAAACAAACTGACTTAAAGGTTTGATACTTAAAACTCATTTAACATTATATCCCATGAGATATATGTCTTGCACGAGTAAAACAGCAAGTTTAAGGCCGAATCCTACTAGAGCAGAAGATGGCAGATAAGTCCATGTTTATCTTGTATTTTATCTGAATGCAACAATATGTTTGTGGAACCAAAATGATAACATAATCTACTTTATTGTTCTTAAATTCAATTGTTTTGACAAAACAGTTGAAGGATCATGCTGTCCTGTGTTGACACAGCCGTGAGCGTCTTACAAACGGGAACATTATGGCCGTTCTCTCTCAGCTGCCAGCTGCCTCTATATCCCGTCCAGATGAGACGTGGAGAAACCCTGACTCGTTCCAGCGCAGGAGTGGAAAGACGCTGTCGTTTTCCATCTGCGGGGAAAATCTCTTCTTTTGCAATGAAGAAAAACATTTTCTGCTGCTCGAACTTGATGAAAATAATTAAAGATCACTGAAGTTAAAAGGTTGCTCAAATGAGCTCAAGTCGTAATATGAACAATCTGGTGTAAGCTAATTTGTGCTGTTTGCCAAGACAAATATCATTATGCAAATCATGATTATGAGATAAAAAATTTATATGAGAATAAAAGTCAAAATTATGAGATACTAAAGCATAATAAAAGTCAAAACAATGACACAATTAGATCATATTTATCAGATTGAAGTATAATTTGATTTAAAGTAAAATTAGGAGATTTTTTTTCATTATGACACAAGTATGAAAATCGATTAGAAAAAAATTGGTATGAGAATAAAAGTCATAATTATAACGTCACAATTATGAGATACTAAAGCATGATAAAAGGCAAAATTATGACATAATTAAATCATAATCATGAGATTAAAGTAGAATTTGATATAAATTAAAATTATGAGATAAAAAATTATATGACACAAATTCTTTCTTTTTTTGTATTAAAAGTGACTTCTATCAATTTTGAATAAATTTTTTATCAATTTATCCATTTTGCCAAGCAAACTGTTATCACATGTTTTAAAATTAATATTATGAAATAAAACATAATGATGACAAAAGCCAAAATTATGAGACACAGACTTAAATCATAACTTTGAGACAGAAGTAGATTTCACAATAATTTTCGATTATGAGATATCATACATAATAATGACATAAAAATCATATTTTCAAATCAAATAATGAAAAATCGAATAATGAAAAACATTTATATCAATTGTGGGTAATTATACACAAAACTATGCACATAGATGAACAGTAATTAGTGCTGTTTGCTAAGACTGGCATCACTGTTACTATCACACATACTGAGTCAAAAATGCAAACTATGAGATAAAAAAGTCGTAATTATGACATAAGCCCAAACTATGTCAAAATTAAGTCAAAATCATAATTACAAGACAGAAGATTGACAGAAGATAAAATAAAAATGTATAATTAAGACATAAAGAAGACAGTAATTCTGACTTAATGATCTTAATTTTGACATGTCATCAATTTGTATGAAAGAAGGATATATCCAGAACAAATCATGATGGAAGAAAAATGACGGTTGCTGGTTCACGTTCACGTCACTGGCATCTCCATCAATGCAGGCGTCCTGCTGCTCTGTTCTCATAATGTTTACGAGCTCTGCTATTAAGCGGAAATCAAAGTCAATCTTGTAGCTCATTGTGTTTTCTCAGTGACTCAAGCCCACTTGTATCAGTAAACACAGCTCATACGTCACCATTTACGCATGGCAGGCCTCTGCATCCTGACGGTTCAGACGCAGTTGAACTTTAAGTCTCTCAACCAGCAATGACCGAGGGCTCCACGACGGGTAACTCTGGCATCATGAGTGCTGAGTCACAGGGCAGTTTATGAGGTGGAACGGAGCACTGAGAGGCCAGGAAACCTTAACGCCAACAAGAGCAATGCAAGGGAAGGGTCATTTCCAGGATATTTAAGGTCTGGAGGTTGAAAGGCAGGTGCACAGGTGATGACAGCCTTTTGTAAGAAAGCTCTGATTGCGGGTGAATATGTGAGGCACATATGAATCATTGTGAAATGGAGTTGCTGGGAATGGTGGGTGTGAGGGGATGTTGGATCAGCTCCCGATTGCTTATGAAATTATGGAGCTGTAATGCTTTGTGGCGTCTAGACATTAAAAATATTCATTCGTTGTTTCTAATACATTTTTCCTTTTCTAACCACTTTTCTTTCATTTTGAGTTTCACATTCGAATGAAATAAAAAAGAAAATATGATTCAACAAGTCTGGGGCTTTCCTACATGATGTCTTCGCTTTACACAAGCGCTATGCAGCCAGAAACAGACTTTGCCCAAACAGGCAAATGTATGTTCCATGAAGATATTTTGTAAATTTCTACGATTAGATTATATCAAAACTTAATTTTAAATCAGCAATATGCATTGCTAAGATCTTCATTTGGGCAACTTTAACTTTATTGAGTTAATTTTTAAACTCAATACCCAGCAGGCACACAACATCATAAGATGTTGATATTTGGACAGTTGAGCAAAATTCAACACAAATTCAACGTCTAATGACAATGTTAAATTGACGTCAAATACTGACGTCAACCCGATTTTCATTTTCAACCAAAATGCAACGTCTGTCCGACGTCATGTCCAATGTCAATCTGATGTTATATGGACGTCCAGTGCCTGGTGGGTAGTTACATTTTTTTGCACCCTCAGATTCCAGATTTTCAAATAGTTGTATCTTGGGCAAATATTGTCATATCCTAACAAACCAGATCTCAATGGAAGGCTTTTTTATTCAGCATTCAGATTATGTCTGATGTCCAAATCTCAACTTTGAAAAATTTACTCTTATGACTGCTTTTGTGTAGCTAGCAGTAGCTAGCATTGTCGGCACTCGTTTAGTATGTGGCTGGTTTTCAAAGGCTTAATCATTACATTAAGATGACATAACAGCAAAACAGTTAGTGAACACATCATAACTCCACTGTTCATTAACTACATAGTGGAATTAATATTGCTAATGACCTTTTGGGTCATTATGCAGTCTGTACACTTACACTGCCCTTTCCAGGAACATGAACACTTTGTCCAGAGCCTTACAATGACCTCCTGTCCTGGGGTCAGTCAAAATGGTCAGCATAAGCACACTCAACCTCTACAGGTGTGTTATGTCAAGTATTAACAGCAACGTCATTGTCTCGTTTGGTATCTCTTCATTCGTTAATTGTCCTTCCGCTAGTGGTGAAGAACAAACCTGGATTTATTCACTCACTGAATTTATTCAAATCGATGAATTAATAAATGACTTGAAATCAGATTGAAACACATTTCCAAAAACATTCTAAAACCAGATTTCAAACCACAAATGCACATTAAAAACCAAAAACCCCCAAAAAACCCAGAATACCTTAGCAACTGTAACGAGGGGGAGACGTGAGGCGTGCAGATCCAAGTGCAAACATATTTATTGAAACACAGAGTGAGTCAGGCAGGGTCGAGAACGGCAAACATGACAAGAAACAGACAAACCGTACATATAGTCCGGGCTGGAGTGCCCTCTGACGGAGCCCGATGGCATGTCCAGCTGGCATCGTGACAGCAACTGCATAGCAATGTTCACTATTGTTGATTGAACAAAAACATCTAAAGAATTCCCATAAAGAAAACCTCTTACTGTACTACATTACACCACTGTATATTTGATGGTTGACGGCAGTAAATGCTTATTTAGAAAGAATAAGGTATAATATTATGGAAAATAATTTTTCAGAAAAAATGCACAGTTCACTATATGCATGTGCACTGTACTCTTACCTCTGTGTATTTCCTTTTAGCACAGACATAAATGTGATAACTAGCTACACGTGGAGGCCGTAAAAGCCCTGATTCAAATACACGGAGGGGAAAAAAACCACCCCCCACTGATACTCATTGAACAAAAACATTTATGTCTAATCCAAATATGGCTCCATTATGCCTAAAAAGGTGTAATTAAAGCCAGAGCACCAGTCCAGAAGTTTGGCAGCACATAGAAAAACACATCGTTGTCACGTTGCAGGTGAAGCCCATCTTTCTGACCTCTCATGTAAGTTTTATAAACAGAACCTGGTCTTGTACAATACATGAACAGCAGATTGGTATGTTTTCTCAAGACAGACAAGGTGTCTGAAGCCCATGCAATGCTCACTGGCACAATGTTAGGCTGTAGGGTTCTGCTGTGTGTTGAGAAGTTGCTTTTAGCTTTTTTTACATTAATTTTTTTTAGCTCGTTGCTATGTAGTTTCTAGGGTGTTCTGGGTGGTGCACGATAGAGAACACCCTGACAACAACTTTGAAGCTCCTAACAACTGCACAAACACCTTAGCAATTGCACAGTAACACCCTGGCAACCACCTAAAACTCTTTGTCCGCGGTGCAAAAAAAAAAGGTGCCAATGTGCCAAAACTAAAACATGTTAGGAAGCACAGTGAAATTTTTTATTTTTTTTTTAAATGAAAAAGAAAAACAGTAACTGCATAGCAACACCCTAACAAACACCTAAAACATTTACTAACCTCATAGCAATGTGCCACATGAAAAGAAAACTGTCAGGACACCTTAACAACTGCATAGTAATCTCCTGGAAACCATATATGCACTTTAGGAATCACATAGAAATCTGCCAACAGCTTAGCAACATATAGCAACACCTTGGCAACCACCTAAAATACTTTAGCAACCACACAGCAATATAAAAACAGTTTGGTGAGTGAATAAGAACTCCACACCCTGAACCCTAGAAAACCACCTAAAACTCTTCAGCAGTGAAAAAAAAAATATGTAGCAATTGCTTTGCGACACAACAACATCAAAAAAGAAACAACTTTGTAACTTCACAGCAACTCACTGGAAACCACTTAAAACAACCACAAAAGCAACCACACAGCAATGTGCCAACAGCTTAGTGACTGCATAACAACACCCTGGTTACCAGCTAAAACACTTTAGAAAACACATAGCAATGCATAGCAACACCCTTTCAACCACCAAAACCTTTAGCAACCACATAGCAATGTGGCAAATAAAAATAAAAATAATAGAACACATTAGCAACTGCATAGCAACACCCTGGTAACCAGTTAAAACACTATAGGTTATAAAAAATGTGCAACTGCATAGCAACACCCTGGCAACCAGTTAAAACACTATAGGTTATAAAAAATGTGCAACTGCATAGCAAGTCAAGTCAAGTCACTTTTATTTATATAGCGCTTTTAACAATACAGATTGTAGCAAAGCACTGAACATTAATAA
>JAUCMR010000001.1:1370825-1394482 GCA_032357425.1 Enteromius argenteus
TTTTTTAACGAGAGGCTTAATAACAGCCAGTTTGAAGGCTTTGGGAACATATCCTAATGACAATGATGAGTTAATAATAGACAGAAGAGGATCTATGACTTCTGGAAGCAACACCCAGGCAACCAGTTAGAACCTTTAGCAACCATATACTGTAGCAATGTGCCAAATAAAAAGAAAACTCTCAGAACACCTCAGAAACTACATAGCAACACACTGGAAACCACCAAAAATATTTAGGAACTACACCCTGGTTTCTAGAGAATTTGCTAGATCAAAATAATACATGGACAATTGCTTGGTATAAAGTACAGCGCACGTCTCGAAAAAAAAGTACTTCAACAAAAAGTAGGTTCAACGCAGAAAATGAATCCGTTGTTTTGGTTGATGGTGTAATAAAATGTAAAACAAAGATTGTAAGGTACAGAATAATAGAAAAGTCTTTATTTTTACAGCATGAAAGGTCCATTTGTGAAGTGCTGTTTCATGAATATACCTTTGTTAAGAGTCTGTATTATGGGACTGTTTTAATGCAGTCGTTTGGCCTTGTAAAGACTGAGTAAAGAGCCGATCCAGATGAGAGGGGAATGTCGAGCCATGTTTCTCCATCCGATCCAAATTAATCAAGACAATACACAAAGCCGCTTCCTACCTGAACCGAGCAGCGCTTTACAGGAATGTGAAGCGTTAGCAAAGAGAGGAACGCATTCACACTTCATCACATTCACCAGAGACGCTAAACTCACTAAAGTGAATGTGACGAGTGTTTTCAGAAACACCGGGAAAGCAGCTGGAGCAGATCACGTCTTGTTTTAAAAGCCCGTGTAGATCAGCTAGCACAGTATTATTGAATCCATCCTGTGCCAGAATACAGCTGCATGTTTCAAAGTCAACATGAAACCAATATCTTAATACGCATTCCTGCTCTTATTGTGTGCGATTCATCAATGCACGTTATTCTCAAGAATTCAATAACGTTTACTACCAGATGTTGTACTACAACATATCATTTACTTGTGTAGCTTTAAGGTTAATATTAGGATTATGGGTTTTGAGTAAAGTAATAGATAGTAGTAATAGATATGTTTGCATTAAATATAAAAAACTTAAATCAACATCAATTGTAGAAAATGAATGCATTCTTTCAGTTGGTGGTTTCCTTTATGTTTCAAGCTACAAAATAATAGAAAAGTGACACTTTTAAAGTCACCACAAGAATAGGTCCATCTACATGAATCTAAATCTACAAATGCATCTCCAAATAAAATTATGAAAATTGTGATAGCACCATTTTACTTGAATCTTTAGACCTATAGATTTGAGGTTGGTCTAGCAAATGAACATGCGTATTATACAGCAGGTTATGGCTGTGTTCTGTAGTCTACTATATGTAGTGCAGTATACTGTACACTGCTGACAATTATTTAAAACGGAAAGCAGTTTTATGCTATTTGTTCATGCACGTCACACATTGCATGAAAGAGAAGTCTAGTTATAAGCTCGGATGTAAAAGCATTTTTTTAAATTGAATTTTTTGGAGAAAAAATGCTTACTTTGCATTGAATAAATAAAATAATCTTCTAGGGAAATGCAAGAACATATAAATGCAAAGTCAGTTGCTTTGGATAAAAGTGTCTCCTAATGCATCAAATGTAATTTGGATGTATGCTTTAGCAGGTCTACATGCATACAGAATATGTGCATACTGTATACACAAGGTATGCTGCAGAAGCAAGAGTAGCATGTTAGTATGTTACTGTGAACACAGTCTATGGCAATGAAATGACTGTCAAACTGGCAATGCAGCCTAATCTGGTCATGTCATCTCTCTCTCTCTCTGAACATCAGAAGGACGAGAAGGTGATGTAGGAAACAGAAGAGCAACAGCAACATCCATAAGATCGACTGGAGACCTGCAGAGAGAGCAAACAACTTCAAGAGTACAGAGTTCACATCACAGAGGCCTCAACATGGACCACACACACACACACACACACACACACACTGCGGGTGTCAGTGGGAATCTTTGTGAGCTCAAATTGAGAAAAGCAACACAGGACATTATGTGCTATATATATATATATATTTACACTATCAAGAGTGGCAGATATAATTGAATATCCTTAAAGAATCTTACCTTGAATTATGGAAAGGAATGGTGGATCCAGCATGAGGGCCAAAGACTAAACAGATACAGAATCAGTGATGCTGAAGTTAACACTTATGCAGTTATTCATTGACAAATATATGGTATTGATATCATGAGATCTTTTTTAGATCTTACCGGTTCCTCGCATATTAACTATGAAGCTTTCTTGAGCTACAAAAGAGCAACTTGTGAGCTGAGCAATGAAATGTTCCTCTAGGACGTCTACCACACATCCAAACTCATTGGATTTGATGAGTTTAATGTAGAATTACATAAAATTACAGAACACAACATTAAAGAGAATTTGCATTTGCAAGCACGCAACATTCAACCCATATTTGAATAAACAAACGTGCTTTCACCAGAAACGTCTCGGAGGGGAAAAAGTCAAACGCATGTCGTTTGTCATGTGGTCACATACTAGATTCACAGTGGAAATATACAGCCATAATATAAAACATCATCTGCTGAATAAGTAAAGAACATCAGGGAAAATGTTGAAGCAATTACAGGTAGGTATATTAAAATAAAAAACTGGAAGAGGTTTTGAATTACATATTGTATGTGCTTTAAATACTTTTTTTATGTAGAAATGCATGAACTTCCATGGCTTTACTATCTAAATTCGTGCTAAATAAAGATTCATTTAGAAAAAGACCCCAAGAAAGCACACTGAAAATAAGGATAAATCATACATATGCCTGCAATTAGGCTACGTGCAATATGATGAAAAAAAGTTTTGCTTTGGAAAAAGTTGCTGCATTGTTTTGAAAGCAGCTGAACTGCAAACGCAGTAGTGTTGCTCCATTTAATTAGTTACTCTGCATAACGTTAAAAGACTTGATGAATGCATTCAATGAAAAACAGATGCATGACAAAAGAGAGAAGCAGAGAGAGTCAGAGGACGAGATCTTGGGCCTATTATAGAGAATATTATAGAGATTGATCAAAAATGACAGCGCAGGAATACAAACTAACAGCAGAGAGAGAGCGAGAGAGAGAGAGAGTGAGAGAGAGGACGTGTGATTGAACTGGACTGAATGGATGGATGGAGGACGAGGGGAAAAAGAGGAGGGGAATGTGGAGGAACGTGCCGGGACTGCAGGAGGGAATGGAGGACTCAGACGAAACTCTGAACACCTGCATGAAGAAACACCTCCTCATCCTCCAGAACACTTCACCAGCATCTCTTTCTGTAGACTGCACTGACACTCATTTATTTCATATTCATGAACACATTTATTGACATATCACTTATACTGATGTAAAATTATAATTAAACTTGTGTTTCTTTAATACACAATGCACATTTTCTAATGTAATGCAAAAATGTGTTTTGATCACCTGTATAATCTCTCTCTCTCTCTCCCTCTCACTATACAGTATATGAATTAGTTTATTTGCAAAAGCAGATAAAAGCAGATTTTTTTTAAATGATTTAAAAATCATGTATTTTATTTTTTATTATGTTACCATGTTTTTATTGTTTTGTTGTATTAGTTATCTTTTTTACCTAAACAAACTGCAGTTTGATTGAGATTTATTGGAATGCACAGTTATCTCTTTATTCATTGACAAATATATGGTAAGTGTTGATAAATGCTATAAGATATATTTCAGATCTCAACTGTTCCTCACACATTAATGTTAAAGTTTTCTTGAGCTATGAAAGAGCAATGAACTGACGCTGTAAACATTAAAATAAAATATAAAAAAATTACTAAATAACTAAAACATAACAAAAAACAAAAACTTTAAATCTATATAAACTAAAAAATAAAATTAAAAAATGAACACAACAAAAATTAAGATGAAAACATAAAACACTAAAACTTGGATGTTTCTCAAGTTAATTCTCATATTGTCTTTATATTTCTATTTTATATTGGAGAAATGTAGAAAACACCTGAGCTGTGAAATAGCATGTATTTTAAATACTGTGTGCAGTTTTATTTCAGGTGAGACTGAGAGGTCAAGGGTCACGTAGGTTCACAGACTGTGGAAACTAGTAGCGTTTGTCCAGAATTCCACAGAAGCAGCTCACAGTAACGTGATGGTTCTGACCGTCTGAGACACGCCAGAGACTCTGAATCAAACACTAGAGCTCCTGCAGTCACACCGGGGAAGAGAGTTTATTAATACCAATATATACATAAGTCAAAAATGTTAAGATGTCCACATTAAAAGAAATTCACAAAAGTGATTTTATGTCCATAGAAAGCACTTTAAACGTAAGTAAAGTGTCTGCTTTTAAGGATTCAAATAAGCTTTCGAAGAATAAAATGTCAAAATTTGGTTGAAATAAATGTTACATTGTCATTCAGTGTAACACAATATTCATGTAAAAATTCAAAACAACATGCTTATTCTGACTTGTACATAATACAATTTATGAAAGAATAAGGAAGCATATTACATTTTATTGTTTTTAAAATAGTAAAAAAAAATATTTAAATATTATATATTTTATATTTATATTTATAATAGAAAAAAAAAAAAATTGTGCTTAAAAAAGAAATAGGACATTCATGAATTCATTCTTACTGAACCGAAACCGAAAATTTAAATCTTATAATGTTCTGCATACATGAAAAACAAGATTTTTTTTTTGTGCAAAATCCACTGCTATGATGCTAGAATGATGTGGTGTTTTCTTCCAAGATTTATCAATAAGTAATACTAACAAGTAAAACAATAATATATATAGATATATATATACACACACACTTTATTTTATTTTTTATTTAGACAGACAGACATATAAATCATATAAAAATAAGTAGGAAATAATTTACTACTTAGTTAGTATATTTACTATTTAGATAGCATAATATGTTAATTAGCAAACAAATAAAAAGATTTCTTTATATAACAGAAATACAGACACAACAGAGGTTGACCACGGTGCTTTACAGAGTATAAAGCAAAAGTACAAGATAAATAGAAAAAAAGAGCAATAAGACATAATAAATTTTTGCTAAATCCTTGGGCCAGAATATAAAATTCTAACTTTGATTTGAACTCATGTAGAGAGGACAGAGATCTCAGATTAAAAGGAAGACATAAGAAAAGTCTGTAATCTTATATCAATAAAATAACTGAAATGAAATGATGTGATATTATGCAGCCAGGACTGGCTTTCAGCAGAGACAGAAGGACAGATGATGAGCTGCTCTGAAGGCCAGCTGGCTCCTGCTGCTCGTCTGCGGAAGATGCTGTGTCCAGTAAGAATTCTTGAAGAAGTTTGACAGACGCGCATTATTCCCATTCCTGTTCCAAATTTGAGGCACAGAATGCAAGTGGGAAAGCAGCGGCTATTGCACTGAATTAAACAACAAAACAGACACATTAGAACACTAAGATTTTCTTCCTCCATCCGTGAAGGAGCTTTATACTAAAGCACTTGAGATGGTGACATGTAGGCCTGAACACGTGGTGGTAATTATTCCAACCACTGTTGTTTTTAACAGGCTGGAATGTGGGTGGAATGTAGGCAGAAAGACACAAAGATGTTGACTTGGCTGAATTCTCTTTAGCGGTTAATGTCTGTCTCGTATTCCTTCGTCTGTAGCGGCTTGAGTCTTTGTGTATCGTGGTTTTAGGATCTGAAAAGATGCTGTTTCATTACATTTTTGTGCTGTATTACAATTGGATTTATTGCAAAAATTGTACAACTCTACATGCACTATAAGTCAAAGATTTGGAAAGAGCTACTCATTCTTTAATATGACAGTTTTTCATATTTTAAATGAGAAAAAAAATGAAATAACAAATACAAGTACAAAAACTTTCTAAGGTGCAACATGCTTTATTGTAAGAAGGACAAATGTGATGAGCATGTCATGATGCTTTTACCACACACACACACCATTTTTATTACTAATTACTTTCTAAATCCTATATCAACCTTGACAAGTAAATAATACAAGGATAGACTTTAAACTGTTCTTTTCATTCTTTAAAGTAAATACATTAATTATTCTGGTCATATTTTAGATTAGAGTACAATTCTCACTAATAACTAACTATTAACTATGACTTTTGCCTCAAAATACTCCTAATTATTATTTTATTATGTTGATATAAAGTAGGTATGTATTGTGACAGTTCAGAATTGAAATGAAGTGTAGTTACACAGAATTGAACCGGAGTTCATCTCTGTACTCCGTGAGCTACCGAACAAGCCTACAGTCTATGAAAACACATAGATATGAAGCTGGATATGTGTGATGATAACGTTCAAAGGCAGCAGTTTTAAAATCTCCCAGCATATTAATATTGTTTTGAAGTTCTTCAAATTGTGTGAAAATTACGCTTTATTAATCAAAACTATGTAAACTTGTGTGAATAGGAATAAAAGTGTCAGAGTTTAACTACCTCTAGTGTTCATTTCTTTTGGAAACTGCAGTAATATGTACTTACTGGTACATATTTTGTGTCTTGCTAAAAAGTGCACCAAGCCATGTTTATGCCATAAGAACAGGTAGGTAATTAAATTAGAGTGAAGCAAAAAGACCAATCCCTTTATTTTTCAAGGATATTTTTTTATTAAATTACAGTTACTAATTACTTAACAATTAGTTACACCCAACACTGGTCATAATATATTATTAAAAAGTATTACATGTCTTACTGAACCCAAACAGAATGTTACTACATGTTTTAATGAACAATGCAGAAGCATCACTTCTGTACCACTAGCAAAACCAAACGGCACTGCAATCATTCATAGTGTGTTCAGATAGTCCTGCCACACAAATACCCTCACTGTTACAGTAAACAAAAGTACAGATGAAAGAAGGAACACATGAGTTATGAAACACACTTACACCCTTTAGTCACTGATGGCAGAATGTTTGCTGCGTCATCAAGTTCTCTATCATCAAAACTATTACTTCTTGGGAATTGCCAAAGCATTTGCGTGTGTGAGGAGAATAGCGTTGATTTACACAAGTCGGAAATGTTCCTGATCAAACCTGGATCAAAACCAATCCGATTTTACAGTTACGGGCTTGAACAATCAACTGATCTTACCAAAGTATCATATCGCTCTCATTAGAGTTTAGAGGGGTTTTGGACTAAGACTGGGTAACAAAAAAAAAAAAAAGTAATTACAAGAACAACAAACAATTTCTGCAGCAAAAACAGCACATATCTGATAGAGACTCTTTTGAATTTAAGGACCTTTAGTGATCAGAAGAGATCATCTCCGGCACTGTTGGCAGCTTTTAAAATGCAGAACTGAGTGAAAAAGGCCTGACATGCGTGTCTCTGCACATGCACACCTTCCCATTCACACACAATAATCACTACAATATGTGGCTTCATTACGAACACTACCCCCATAGAGGAGACGAAAACGTCTGCTCAGCCAAATTCAAAAGACCTGAGAGCTTAAATAGAGCTTTGCCTTGAAGCTGGAAGGTGATTTACACTTTGTTCTAGATACTCAAACTGACAGCGATTTTGGACGACTAGTAGCTGAAAGGTACAAAACCACTTGATATTGAGAAAAAGTCCTGTTCATAAGAGTTCTCAAATTAGGGTAGCTGGAAAAACAGACCAATGCCAATCCACAAACACCATGCATTTACAAATGACACTATTTTCCCACATGTCTAATACAGGTCAAATGCATGGAATAAAAGACCTCTGCATGGATGGCCGCTCTCCCCAGGTGCTTGAATAAACCATTTTTGGCTCTTAATTGAAGGGCAACACTGCTTTATGCTTCACATTAGAGGTGCAGCCAAATAAACACTGCTGCAAGATGCAAATCAGACGTTTGGCTCCAAATCTGGATGCCCCAGAAAAATAATGAAGGATGGAGCCAGTCACTTTTTCCATGTGCACGGGATCGATTAATTTTTATGATCGTTTGTTAGTCCCCCCCCCCTTCCTTTTTCAGAGGGACAGATGGATTACATTCATTTATCACCTCAATTTGTGCTGGGCTACAGGCCTTTGGCGCCATCCCTCGTGTTCTCATTTCAGATGTGTGAGATCCTGGCACTCTGAGAAACACTCTTTGAGTTTGGCTCCTTGAGGCCTTGGGTTTGCTCTCATCTGACGGACATTTATAATCTTCCCAGAGATGATGTCTGTAGGTGTTACCTGAAGTAAGGCACAACTTAGAATTTTATATTGACTGGATTAAATTTAATTTACAACCTTAATATTCTGTGGTGAAACAGTCAACAAATACCAACTCTTTTTTGGTTTCAAATCCTAGTGAGCTGCTTAAGCACACTAAAGGGAAAATTGGTGGAGTAATTCAAATGGTAAGGTAGTGTAACATTAAACTCAGATACGGCAATCGCATAGTGCACTGCAGTGAAATCGAAGAAAAAAGATGGCAAAAAGAATTGGGAAATGCTGCTAAAACTATACTTTTATTTAATTCAATCCTTAACTACTAAAACGTACACATAAACAATCTAAGTATTTTATCTTATATATGTAGAATATTGTAAGCCACTGCTAGCTTGCAAATACCAAATTAAATCAAGTTACACTTTTTCCACTGGCTGAAAGTTGGTGCTGGAGGCAGTTCCCAGTTTGGCTACAAGTCTAACGTTTCAACCAAAGAAAAGGGTTATGGGTTGGAAATATGGCGACTACTCAGATATGGCAATTCCATAATGCACTGCAATGAAATCAAAGAAAAAGATGGCGAACAGAATCGAGATAAAATATCTTTATATTTCATTAAATTCTCAATTACTAAAAAAGCATAGATTTAAAAAAGTATTTTCAAATTATAAATGTAGGACATTGAACTTAAGCCATTGCTAGCTTGCTAGTACCAAATTAAAATCCTGGTTTGGCTACATGTACAACATTTAAACAAAGACAAGGGTTTTGGGTTGGAAAATTAGCGATGCTTGTTTGTCATTTATGTTGTAATGTTTAAAAATTGGTGGACTAATTGAAATGGTAAGATAGCATAACATACTACTCAGATATGGCAATCCCATAATGCAAGGCAATGAAATTGAAGAAAAAAAAGATGGTGAACAGAATCAAGAATTGTTGATAAAAATATCTTAATATTTAATTCAGTTCTTAATTATTCTGTAAATAAAATAGAATAGATATAATATATATATATATATATATATATATATATATATATATATACATATAATAAGTATTTCACCTTATATATGTAGGATACTAAATGTAACCCATTGCTAGCTTGCAAATATCAAATTAAATTCCCGTTTTTGCTCCATGTCCAGGGTTTCAACGTAAGAAAAGGGTTGTGTGTTGGAAAATCAGCAATGTTTGTGGGTAATGTTTGAAAATTGGACTAATTCAAACATACTACTCAGATTTGGCAATCCCATAATGCACTGCAATTAATGAAAGAAAAAAGATGTCAAACAGAATTGAGAAATGCTGAGAAAAATAAAAAATGTAATAATTAATTTCTCAACTGAGTATTTCACCTAATATATGCAGAATATTGTATTTAAGCAAGTGTTAGCTTGCAAATATCAAACTAAAATCATGTAACCCCTTTTCCACTGGCAAAGCATTGGTGCTAGAGGCAGTTCCCGATTTGGTTCCATGTCCAACATTACAACCAAAGAAAAGGGTTTTGGGTTGGAAAATTGGCAATGTTTGTAAGTAATTCATGTTGTAACATTTGACTTTCATGTCTGTGTGAATGTGGACCAGAAAAAGGAGTATTTGAGCAATTCACCAACTTCATCTAAGATGATGACAAGCCTGGTTTCTAAGACAAACGTTAATTCCGTTGAGGAGGCGGTTTTGGTGTGCGGTAGATCTTTACAGAATGGCTGAACCCATGAACAAAGAGAATGGAAGTTAATCGAGAACACACCGTTCCCAGATGGTCTCCACAAAAAAGAGCTGAGCAAGTCTACAAGAGGTGGAAACCCCGTACAATTAAACCAGATAGCTGCCAGATGCATGGAACAGAACCCCAAAACTTGCACTTTACCACACTATTCATAATGCCCTGACAACTGCATGTGATGCATGTGATGAAGGTCACCTCTGAAAGGATGTAATTGTGAATCTGGGAGAGCCGTGGAAGTGTGGGAGGGAAATGAAGGAGACGGCAAACAAGAGGAGCCAAGATAAATGGCAATATGCAGTTTCAAGACTCTTTGGAGGGAATTGGAGCACAGGAAGATAGACCACTCTACATTCATCAGGAAAATTGGAAACAACATATATCTGAAAATATACAGTCAGTTTGTTATCATTAATGTCCCAATCAACAGCAACCATGACAAAGGGGAAGCAACACATTTCGTCAGTCCTTTGGTTTCTATTTTTATTGTGTTGTGCTGAGCAACTAGAGATTTTGGCAAGAGGCAATAAGATGGAAAACTTCCCTCAACCCCAAAAAAGGAAGTGGTAATTTCCTATAATCAAAAGAGATTTACTAAAGTCAATAGTAAATCTTAAAGACAAATGTAATTTAATCAGTATTCTTAGAATTGTTTGCTCAAACGTCTAGCACTAAGTATTAAAAGCTCAGTGTGTTCATCATCCTCTAGTGTTTGTGCTCCACATATAGATGATTCCTCCATCATGCACATTGCTGAAGAGGGGTGTGGTTTACTAAGTGATCAGACACACCATTTTCACCTGCAGGATAATAAAATAGGTAAAAATCTCACAGACACACATTGAACGAGCAACTAGATCCATATATAAAGACAAAGAAGATCACAGAGACACCAAAAAACCTTAGAAACTGCATAGCAAAGCTCTACAACAAAATGCTGAGTTGTTTCAACCCAACTTTGGGTCAAAAGTGGATTAATCTAATTTTTGGGTTAACATTTTAATATACAAATTTAGCCCATCAACCAACTAGTCCATATTTAACACAATGTTGGCTTGAAACAGCCCGGTATTTTTAGAATGCAGAAGACACTCGGAATACCCTTGAAAAATGTTCATTCACAGCTTTGCACATGCAAAAAATGAGTTGTGAAAGCCATTTGATTGAATTTTACTCAATACAGAATAACTGCAATGCTCAGACAGACCGTTGAGTTGGTGTCACTACAGAACCAGTGAATGTGGTGTACAGGCTTCATAGAAAGAGAATGAGGTGTGCCAATAAATAAAAAGTTATCAAGTTATCTTTTTGTTTGTTCTAAAAAAGACTGGCTTGATTAACTGCTGGAAACAGTGGACGATGGGCACCTAACGGTAACAAAACTCAGTTACAGTTACAGTTAAGTAGTGCACATACTGTATTACAGGGCTATGTTTTACAGTAGATAACTGTAAAAGAATTCACATATTCACTTTTCTATTCTCTGTTTATACGCATATTAATATTTTATTTATATTATTAAATAAATACATCTAGTTGTTTCTGGAGTGTATTAAAAATTCTACTCAAATGGAAAAAAAATTCTGGGCCAACGTTTCACTATCATTGACCTAGTTTGAAGGAGGTAATGTCGTCGCTGTTTTCTGTGGGCTATGCATATCTCTTAAAGTTCCTAGATCTGTGGGATTGTCAACATTTTCCAAGCCTCCTATAGATGCAAGCAATCCTTAAAGACAGCTGACTTACAGCAGACAGCCAAAGAGTATTGAAGCAAGGGCAGGTTTAATTAGCAGGATTTCCTAAGCTAAGCATCGCTGTTGCTGTACATACTAAGGGTTAAGGATTTCAGCAATCATAAGTCAACATTTTTTTCTGGGTGAGGTCAAAAATGTGGTCAATTCTGCCCGTGAGACTCAGTTATTATTTGTTCCAAACTGCTCTGACGTTCACTCTGCTGTGCATACTTAGAGTTTACCGTGGCTCTGGGATTGTTTAGTTGAATCTCTTGAGCATGCATACTGATGCATTCTTCCATTTGCACAGGTGCAGCAGCTATGAGACACTCAGCAGTAGATACCTTCATCTGTAATTTATGTCGAAAATGTTCCACCTGGTACAGGCAGAGAAGATGTAGTAGGTATATGCTATGTGGTCTTGCACAAGATCTGTTCCTAACTGTGATACAGATATTTGCCAAAAGCAGTAGGACATATTCTTCCATATTCATTCTTCACCAGCTTACAACAAGACCAGAATACTCAGCAAGTGGTTATGAATCTGACTTGGCTACTCTGCAGGCCCAAAGGTCCCAAAGAAAAGTACTTACCAAATACAGAAAACAAACCACAGGCAGTCAAGCTGGCAGGGTTGAAACTAGGTCAGGATCAGTCCATCTCACTCTCCTCTCCATCCACCCCTCTACCCATGATAATGGCCATAAATGGAGGATAGGGCGAGATATGTGGATATGTGAGATATGTTTACTATCCAAAGTGCTTATAAGGTCTGATGTGTATTGTTGATTATGATAAGAATAGCTTTAGATTTAGATTTAGCCTACATGTAGAGCGCAGCTTTTTTATTAAATAGTTGTTTATACTGGCCTTATATTAGCAGCACGCTCTCTAGATCTTAAAAAAAGTTAGCCACTAAAAAAAATAAAAAAATAAAAACATATTGGTTGGTCACTGGTCTATACTATCAGGTATTCGATTGTATCACCAATGATAAGTTCCAAAGCCATATTTTGACTTACCTCAGAATCTGTCAAAATGTGCCTAAGCTCCTGAGAAAAAACACTGGTTTCTCTTGAAACACTGTACAGGCATTCAGAAGGAAATAGAGAGCACAAGACAAAGAGAAAGCTGCGGGCCAAATCTTGTGTTAAACTCCCTGGACCTGTGGCGCCTCGCTGTTTTCTTGTGGCTTTATGATTGACACGGTAAATAGACTGATGGCTACAAACTGCATCATTTAAATATTGGATATTACGAACAGACCATGTTAAGAGGCAGCGTGGAGCCTCAAAGGAATATGCCCGGGTATAGATCACACAATAGAGAGCAGATCCAGACACACTACCCACTGAGCCATGGTGAAAACGACAATAGATCAAAGGCCTGCTCTAAGCTGACTCAGGGAAACACGCATGGCTTTTAGTGTGTTTATGTCGAGAGAAGGGAGGATGGTGAGAGCGGGTCATATACAGTATGAGGCAGGCCAATGCAGAAGACAAATAACAAGTAATGGGATAGAAAGAAGAGGATGTTGTTGTATATGTAGTCGCTCGTTTGTTTACTTGCATGTCCTCCTTGTTTACAAGACTACGTTCTTGATTAGAGACAGTTCTGTATCCTCTCAGATGACACATTTGGGTCCTCCACAAGAGCTTAGATCTTTCCACCGTTTCTCAACCAGGCCCCTCGGGAGATGGAACTGCAGAAACTGCACGTTGACCTCAAAGCCTTGGACTGGCACACGGCAGAGGGGTAGTATGGACCCAAAACCAAGTTCTGGCAGGTGATGAAAGCCACCGGGCCGAAGGGGGGCGCCTGTTTGGAGATAAAGACCAAGGGGTGAAGGGGGGATGGCAGCTGCCATTAGAGAGGGCTACTCTGAGGCCCTGCTTAGCGGCTTCTTCACAGAGCACTCCTGTCAGAGCTGCCATTATCTTCTTCTGGCAGGACTTCAATGGAGGCCTTATCACCCTAATGGACACAAGAGGAGGTGCTGACAACAGCGCAAGCCCCAACCCCCGTCCCTCATCCAACCCTCCCAACCATCATTACCCTCCTCTCGATTGCACCGTGCACAAGGAAAAGACACTCTGACCCCTATAGCAATAGAGATTTTGGATACCCTTAGACTCTTTGATCTTTACCTGGGACCTTAAGATCCATGTCCACAATCTCCACTGCCGATCAGTGATTGCAGTATTCCCAAGCTTCCATTCTTTATACAAGTAGGGATAAGGATTAGTAGCTTATGTGATTTAAAGGGAAAGCGAGTCTGTGCATCATATCTGTTATGACCCTGGAGACCTGTAATTAGACGGCAGAGAGCACTTCCTTCCTGTGGACACCAGTAGATTCAGAGCTTGCAGCCATTCTCCATCCTGGATCTATGTACTTGGGTGGTCCAAGAGGTTGCAGGCTGTTTTTGTAGCACTGGTAGCAGAAATTGTGTCTAAGGTCAAAGACAAATTGATTTTACAGAAGAAACCAGAGTGGGCTGAGAAATACCGAAATGCACAACTTGTTTATGCGAACAACAGACAAATCCACTTAATTTACAGCTCGGCGGTCGGAGAGACTGAAAGCGGGACGAAATGTTGTGGTGCCACATCACTGCTTAACAAGGTCTTAAGGCATGCTGCCAGAATGCTGGAAGCCTCGAACAGGGACTGCTTCATGATCCGTGCATGATGGAAGCCTCTGCGTCTCTCACAGCAGGGTCACTTCTCTTGGTCAAATGAGAGCTTTGCAGCTGGAGCTGCCCTCCGCTCTTTCAGACTCAACAAGTGTGGAACCCTACGGTGTACAAAACAGAAGGGCATGCCAAGGAATACAGCAATATTGGGGCAAGGCCTTAGCCAAAACACACTCGATTCTTCTTAGCCAACGGCACCCTAAGGTTCTGGCAAACGACATCAGGTGTGCTTGTGATTTGTTGAAGCATTTTTCGCTTCAGCAGTACTACGGCTGGGTCTGAGGAGAGCAGCACAATGATGAACAAAGCGTGGACCCAGGGACAGAAGTATCTGGCAGGACTAGACTCCCCATCATTAACATCAGAGCAATTCACGAGAACACCAATGTGACGACCGACAAGCCGTTACATTGAGAGTCTTGCGCAAAAATGAGTCATAATAATGTTCCAATAACTGCTGGCTTATGAAACGGCAATCAAATGCTCCCCGATCCTATCACTCAATCAACACTCTGGCACGATCTCCAGCTCTCGCCATCTTGGCTTTGGTAAGAACTTGGAGCACGCTCAAGTTTCCAGCCATGCTATCAAAGGGGCTCAGATTTGATGTGTGCCGTCTGTCGTTTTCACTCAAGGGAGAACAGCTCTGCGTGACGTTATTGAGAGGAAATCCATTAACTAGTTTCATACAATCCAGAGACAGTAAGTTGTTAGCATATGTTGTGTGATGTGACAGAAAAGTACTGCAACTATGCAAATGCTTCCTGATTTTTAGATGAAAAAATGGATGTCATTACAAAAATTACCTGTGGTATTACATGTGGTAAAACATCAGAACAAACAAGAAAAAAATTATATGGTAATTATGTAGCATTGTGTTGTTTTTTGGGACGCTTTACCACAGCATTTTTGTTGTACTGTATGCAATATACCTGTAATAGGATTTTTTATAGTAACACTTAATATTCCTGTAATACTCCTGTAGTCTATTTTTGTGGCATTCCTGTAATAATTTTGAAGGATTTTTTAAGGGTAACACTAAATATGCTATAATATTCCTGTAATAGTCCTATGGTGTATTTTTCTTATATTTTTGTGGTATTCCTGTAATAATTTTGCAGGGTTTTTAATGGTAACACTTAATATGCTATAATGTTCCTGCAAGAAAACACAAAACATTGTATTTTCTGTAGTAAGTTCATGGTATATAAAAAGTGCTATGGCAATCCTGTCAAATTAAGCTTGTGTTGGAATTACTACAGAAAAACAACAGAAAAACCACATGCTGTACGACATCTAATGGTAAATTCTTGTGATACTGTACAACAGAAAGTGCTGTTGTAATCCTGTCATATTTAGATTTGCTCATTTGTTGTGTGGTAGATTTATGTTGTACTGCTAAAATACCACAGGATTACCACAGGACATTTTTGTAAGGGTGCTATTGCTTTAAAGGGATAGTTCAACCTAAAACGAACATTTACTCATCCTTGTGTTGTTCCGAAGCTGTATGTTTTCTTCTGTGGAAAACAAACTGAGATTTTGATATCCAGTTGGGCAAATGAGTACATGGCACCAACCACCAAATTTGTTAGATAAATCAAGGTGACCAACCTTCCTTGAGCATATGCATGAGATCAAATGTTATAGTGAGATCCAGGCTACAACTTAAAAGAAATCACATGTATAATCTATTGTTTTTCTCTATAAGACATTTGCTAGTGTCACTTGAGTGTCCAAATAGTGTCTGGAGCCCCTGCTTTTGTATTTGTAAACATGTGGCCACATAACCAGGGTCATAATGTGGTGTGGGCCTTTACCAAACCCACAAACAGGCGTTTTTACTCTAGCAGCAGTGTGTGTGGTGGGTCAGTCTTGTCCTTAGCGTGGCTCTGGAGCAGCTCGTATTAGGTTATCTCTGTTTCTTTCAGTAATCTCTGAGCTGTTATCTCTTCATTGTGCCACTAGTCTCTGTAGGTTTTCCCTCTCATTCTTTTTTCTCTCCCTAGATTGATTGCATCTCTTTCTCTTTCATCATCACAGGGCTCAAAGATACGAGAAGTGCATCCTTCCGCGCCCCACCGCAGTTCCTTCTGTTGTTGCCTGCCCCAAGTGACATGAACTTGAAAGTTTGTTTTCAGCCCAAGTCTTGACTAACCTATAAGACAGAACAATCACCAACGAGTTGTGTTTCTCCTAGAGAGCAAAGACATTAAATGCAGATCACTTCTTGAGAAACACATACACTGTAAATCTCACGTGTCTCCTGTAGGTTTTCAGAAGGTTCAGATCGAAACTTCCAAATAAAAACTGTCCAAATTGTACCTTTTCTTCCAAGAACCGTCCAGCTGTGCATCTCTGTGTTCACGACACTGAACAGCTGCTGGCGTGTCTCAACTTGCACATGTAAAAAAGAGCTGTTAGCCCTCTAGTGGAGAGGAGGTAAAATCTTGTGGTAAACTCATGCATGTTTGGTGGAATGCAACTAAGCATTTCACAGGACCTTAAGTAAGATCTGATCTTATATTGAAACTTAAACCTAAAATTACAAATAACACTTATACATGGGATTCAGTGACTGACTTGAAGTACAACTCTGTCATCTTGTCAACGAATCCTAATTTCTCTGGTCCACCTTAAGAGCCTGCAGGCCTGCAGCACATTACCATGGTCTGTAGATGGCAGTGTGAGACCTTCCAAAAAGGCATTTTCAAGAGACTTCTGGAGCTTAGGGAAGGGTCTTCATTTAAGGTGGACTGGAGGAGTTTATGTGACCTGGTAAAGAGATGAACTTCTCAGCAACCTGAAAAGTGAATCTTGAAGAGCAATTAATGTACTAAATACACTGAATTGATGTCAGTGTCACAGACTATTTTGAATACATTGATTATTTTCCAAATGTATATACAGTATATATATATATATATATATATATATATATGATTAGGCCAATTCTCTCAAAATTAAAGTAAGTAAACCACATTTAAAGCACATTTAGAAAAGCATGCTTGTTGGATGTAACAGCCCCAGTTTTGTTACTTTTGACTTTGTTCGTGAGTAATGTGCATTTGTTTATGTTTACATGAATAATAACAGAAAATGTTCTTTTGTTTTGGTCTACATTAATATTGTAAATCTGTGTACATGTGCTTGTGGTCGGAGGCAGGCTGTGTCCCGGCCCGACTCGTGCAGGCCGATACAGTAAAGTAGATTAGCGTCTCTCTCTCTTTGCGCCGCTCTCTCTGGGAGCGCCGACTTCCACCGCCAACAGATTAATGCTACGTTAGCGTTACACCACCAGAGCCACTTACTGAAACCCTCAAGTACATGAATGCAGAGGCTTCTAGATTGATTTCTCAATGTTGCCACAGATGGCGCTTTAGAGTCTATTAGCATAAACTGTGCTTCAAGGCATTTCTTTTTTTTCCGGCTAAACTAGTGTCATGATTGAACAACAGATTCAAGACATATTATTTGGCATAAGACTTTATGACCTTGTGTGCAAAAATCCATCTGCGTTTGCGTACTTGCGTAGAGTATGTTTCTGCTGTAACAAACACACACGCCATCATGTGTGAGTATGAGAAGTAAGTTTAATGTGTCCTACAATGAGTTTATAAGGATTCAAGTGACGCATTTGGCAGAAAAACTGCAGTGTTGTCGTACTTCCTGTTTAACAGCTCGCAGAGTAAATGGTTTGTTATTGCTACAAGATCATTCCTGAAGGCGGTAAAACAAAATGCAAATAACATCTCTTTAATGTCTCAGTTGTTTCTCCTCAATAGCAAAGAGATTTAATGGAGAGCAAATGGAGATGAAGTGTCCGTGATATTTCTCCTGAGAGAAAAAGAAGTAATCCCGCATGAGTTTCAGAAGACATCTCAATAACGTCTCAAACAGCTAGTGACTCATCTGGGTGTGTTTATCATTTTAGGAGAAGCATCTGAGACAAAGCTTATCCTCAATTAAAACGTCACTGAGAAATCTGTCCTATGAGCTAATGGTCTCAGCTAATTGATGGATCAGATGCATACACTATTCTTAAGTAAATATGCAGACAAATATGGTGATTACTGAGGAGTCGGCTTCTTATGTTCGACAGGAATTTGATTCCAAACGTACTGTGAGGTGTTCTGTTGACAACATCTGTGTGTCTGTCTGTGATTGTTTGCATTCTCATTTAGAGAGTGTGTTGGTCCATGTGTGTTTGTGTGACATTTCCCCCGTGACCCCTGCTGAGCGAGAGGTCATGTCCGTGGAAACCATGCTGTGTGTCTGGAGCCGGGCGTCAGGTACCATCCTGTGTGATTATAGAGGGTAACGCGGCAACAGTAACTAGGAAGAAAAACAGCGAGACTGGGCTGATTCACTCCAGTTCACAGGGTCACACAATCCATGACTAAACACACACACACACACTGCACCAGCCTCTCTAACTATGACTATGAGTTTTCTGTGCAGATGCATTTACAACCATTTGAAAGAAATTACTGTTTCAAAAGTGTTAATGATCATGTTTAGCCAAGTTTGGAATATGCATGAAAAAAAGTTTGGCAAGACTGCAATAATTTGATCTAAAGCAGTAAAAACATTAATAATGTTTTATTTCAAATTCTGTTCTTTTGAACTTTCTATTCATATGTAAATCCTACTGTATCAGTTTTCACAAAAATATGAAGCAGCACAACTGTTTTTAACACTGATAATAATGAGAAATGTTTCTTAAGCAGCTAATCAGTATATTAGAATGATTTCTGAAGGATCAGGTGATACTAAAGACTGGAGTAACGGTGCTGAAAATTTAGCTTTGATCACAGAAATCAATTACATTTTGACAGATATTCACACAGAAAACAGGTATTTGAAATTAAAATAATAACTTCATTCTTGAAGAGCAAAATAGACTTCTTTCCAAAACAATAAAAATCCTACTATCCCCAAACTTTTGAATTGTACAGTGGATTATTTAAATTCATTTGGACTAAACAGCAGCAGATAACATGAAGAAATTGAGATAAAAATAAACCCCGGATAAATATAGCAGCAGGAAGTTTGACGCTCAGCTCCGGGAAGAGTTTCGGATCCTTTCAAATCAGTTTAATATTATCATCTTATTCATTACCATCAGGATATGAGGTATTTCCACATCATCTTCCGTCTTTTTTTACAATGCATCTGCATCCATATCAGTGCAAGAACAGGAAATGGATGGGAAAGTTCAGTGACTCAAATGCACACTGTAAGAATCACACCGAATCTGAAGCTGAACTCGTGTTTCCTGTCAAAGCAGATCTTGCAGTAATCGGGGAACCACCTTCGTTTCTACTAAACAACAAAATGTCAACATTAAATCATTGCTTTGATTTACTCAATGCCCATTTGAAGCTGATGTAATAAAGGTATTGCCAAATACTCTGCAAAACAGCATCATCTGAAAGTCATCAGGGGTGTTTGTTAGATTTCTTATGACTGTATTTCAAGGGATTTCCCTGTGTTTTCTTTCTGGTTAAATAACATTTTAAATGTAGAATATTCATGAATATTCAAATAATGTGATGTGACACTCACCTGATTGTCCTGGTTTGCTGAAAGGCAGCCGTTAGTAAGCAGACACCAGACATATTTGCTCTTTGCCAATAAAATGATTTGGCAGAGGCCTCTGCTTGCTTTTACTGTTTTTTGCTCTGCTGCCAAGCCTAATCAAACTCTTAGAATATAATGATTTTTTTTTTTTTTCTGGGTGTTTGCTGGGTGTTTTACTCCGGTCTAGTCTTTGTCATACTCTGCTCTCAGATATGGATATCTAGATGACACTCTTCACCGTGATGTTACAGTGTTGTAGATGCTTTGGTATGTGTTTATCTGATTAGCTTTGCTAGTAGTGCTAATAGTGGATTCTACATAGTTTATGGGGTGTTTTCAAGGGTTTTCCGAGTGGTTGCATTACTGTGCAGTTGATAGGGAGTTGCTGGGTGGTTTCCAAGGTGTTGCCGGGGAGTTTCTAGGACATATTTGGCTGATTTCTCCCATGTTTTCAGGGTTTAAAGGATTTCTTTCTGAGGCATTTTGAGTAATCTCTAGGGTTTGCACTATGTGGGCATTGCTAGGTTGCTATGGGTGTTGCTATGGGTGGATTCTAGGATGCTTTTTTGGGGGTAGTTTCTAGGGTTTTCTGGTTGCTCAGGCATACAGTAGCTATGTGGTTGTAAGGCATTGCTAGGTCGTTTCTAAGGTGTTGCTATGTAGTTGCTAGATAGTTGTTAGAAGGTCTCTAGGGTGTTGCTGTGGTTTTAAGGTGTAGCTATCGGTGGATTATAGGGTGGTTTTCTATGATTTTTTACTCAGGCGTTACTGTGCTGTTGCTGGGGAATTGCTAGGTGGTTTTAAGTGTGTTTTGTGTGGTTTCTAGGGTGTTGCTATGGTGTTTTGTGTAGTCTTACTATGCAGTTACTATCTGTCTCTAGGGTTTCCTGAGTGGTTGCTCAGCCATTACCATGTAGTTGCTAGGGAATTGCTATGTGTTTTCTAAGGATGCTAGAGAGTTGCTAGGAGGTTGCTCTGGGTGGTTTCTATGACATTGCTAGGTGGTTTCTAAGGTGTTGCTATAGGAGGTTTATAGGGAGGTTTGATTGGTTTCTAAGATGTTGCTATGGGTGTTTTTTTTTATAGTTTCTTGGGTGGTTACCCTGGCATTACTATGTAGTTGCTAGCGCCTTGCTAGTGTGTTCTAAGGTGTTTCTCTACAGTTGTTAGGAGATTTCTAGGTTTTTCTGAGTGGTTATGTTATTTCAGGGTGGTTTCTACTATAGCTGTGTCCGAGACCGCTCACTCGTTCACTCATTCACTCATGCTTACAGTATATAGTGTATGGCAGTTGACTGGATTATATCAGAAAGAAGTGAATAAAAACAAGTGAGTAAATTCGGACTATGACGCACTACAAAATGGCTGACATCCGATATGATGCACTATATAGTGGATAGGGAACAGTTTCGGACACAGCTCATGTTTTCAGTGGTTGTGCATCGCTACGTGCTTTAGGTTGTTTTTAGGGCATTGCTATGCAGTTTCTAGGGCTTTTTCCACCAGTGTAGCATATAAAAAGTGTCCCCTTCACATCTGATCTGTAGATGTGGTTTGAATTCTTCCTTTAATGTGCATCGGTAGGATTTCTTCACCTGTTTTCTGATCACTTAGCATAGTAGCAGCACATGCTGATTAACAACACACAAGATTTGAGGAATCATTAACATATGGAGCACCATCTCACTAACGGATGTGTCTTGTTGGGTATCCTACCCATCTCTAACAGTACTTCTTCTCTACAACAGACCACACAGGCCTGACAATATCACTGATCTAAACGTCTCTCCTTCAGTTCAGCAGTCGGGATCATCCTTTCATCCGTCCGGTTGTCTTCAGCACCAGCAACACCTTACACAACACACTATTGTTCTCCACCCCTATTGTCAGACAGAGATAGAGACACGGGACGCTAGAGAACTCAAACTCAAGTGCTCCATTGTCTTCACGTACACGTTCTTCTCGTCATGATGTGCTGAAGGGTATTTCAGTCAGTCAAGCATTTCCTTTCTGTAAAGCCAAGAGATGACAGCTTGTCATAGTGCTGCTGATAATAATGGATGGTTTGCCGTCGTGGGTCGATCTGACGCCAGCAGCCCTCTGCAGGCACTGTAAACTCTGTGTGGTCCCGTCTCACAGCGCGCTCTCAATAAGGCCTTTGTCTTTCTGGGAAAGACAGTACGATGATTTTGTCAAAAGCCTATGGGCATGTTTGAGAGTCTATGAGCAAATCTGTTTAGATGATTGTTATATTCATGCTTAGGGATGATAAAAAGAACTGATAAATGTGCCATAGTGTGATCTTTTTTATGACATGGGTGTGGATTTAGATGGTAGGCACCAGACCAAAGTAAAGAGACTACTGAATAATCGTGATCATAGATCGTAAACTGCTCCCATTCAAGGTTATTAAAGTTAGCTAAAACCATTTTAAAACTGAGATGGAATTAAATAAACTTTAAATCAAATCAGAGAGAGATTGTGTGTGTGTGTGTGTGTGTGTTATGTGATAATATATGTTCAATATGGCCATAAATAAGCTTATATATATATATATATATATATATATGCATATGCCTGTATAACTTGTTCACTGTTTATTGCTTCAGCAACATTGTACTATTCCACAGTCATGCCAATAAAGCTTGTTTGAATTAAATTAAATTGAATTGAATTGAGAGAGTTGCTAAGGCAAAATTGCCAATGTTTAGTTAGTTTAACATAATGCAGTAAAACAAAATAAAAGAGAGAGAAAATAAATAAATAAATAAAACTACATCAACATACTTAAAAATGTAATTAACAAAAAGAAAATACAAAACAAAAACTCATTCAAAATATTAAAAGAAAAATCTATAACTATAATTTTGCTGCTTTGAAGTGTACCAACAAACGGTAAAACCACACCTACACCTTTAGTAGATGATTAAAACTCATATTCTTGGTCTTCAGGCTCATATGAAATAGAGACGCTTTGTAAGTGCAGATGAACGGGATGCTACATGCTCTAAGGAGCTTTCGTCTCTCAGAAAAGCAAACAGCATATTAGCTGGAAATGTTAGAGGAGGAAAGAAAGGAAGATAAGGAATTCTTGTGGATGTAAAGACACTGAGACCTTAAAAGCACAGGGAGGGCAGCTTACGTCCATTTATCCATCATCTCAGACCTTTAAGTGCATGATAATAACTGATCCTCTAACTTCCCCAACTATACAGCTGTCATACGTCAAGCATGCAGGGTCATTAGCTTGGAGTTTATTTACAGTTGGTTTAATGCAGGTTAACTATAACGCTGATAAAGTAATGGTGCAAGATACTGTATGACTCACAACACTATAAATTATTTAATCAATCATGTTAAAGGAGTAAAATAACACCTGACATGCTTGTCTAAATTTGAAAATTATCTTGCCTGGAAGTGTATCAGTATTTTGCCTAAATGATGTGTCTGTCAAGAAGGAATGCTTCTAGGAAATGGAAAACCTCGACATTCATTTCTAGGAATTTTATCCATGTTCAGATTTTCCTTGAATTTCTCGATTCAATCCAAATTAAATTAAATTGCAGATCATATTTTATCCTCATTAGTAGTCAAGTCTAGTCAAGTCACTTTTATTTATATAGCGCTTTTAACAATACAGATTGTAGCAAAGCACTGAACATTATCAAATAGAAG
>JAUCMR010000001.1:1408904-1422124 GCA_032357425.1 Enteromius argenteus
TCCACATGTGTTCATTCATAGTTTTGATGCCTTCAGTGAGAATCTACCAATGTAAATGGTCATGAAAATAAAGAAAATACATTGAATGAGAAGGTCTGTCCAAACTTTTGGCCTGTACTGTATATATGTCAAATTATTTTTATTTATTACTTTTTCTTTTACAACTTTTTGATTTTAATAATGTATTAGTACATTGAAACAAACATTAAATAAGATCACTAAAAGCTTTAGAATACTTATTTATTATTATTATTATTTTTTTATATTGTTTTATAGTTTACTATAGGAAAAGGATCTAAGGATTACTAAGAAAAGGATTCTTATTTTAAAGCGTTACCAAATTATCATTTTTTCTTTTATGCCAAAAATCATTAGGATATTAAGTAAAGATCGTGTTCCATGGAGATATTTTGTAAATTTTCCTATATATCAAAACTTAATTTTTGATTAGTAATGTCCATTTCTACTGTATGAACTTTATTTGGACAATTTTAAAGAAGATTTTCTCGATTTTTTTATATATATTTATCTTTCACCTTCAGATCTCAATTTTAACAAATTGACCGGTAAGACTGGTTTTGTGGTTCAGGGTCACAAATAAAAAAACATCTATATAACATGTACAGTGAAATGGTACTTTGGTAAAGGGTGGTAGGTGCTTCATGACCCTGTAAGCCCAGCGCAGCGTCTCAGCTGGCTTCTTGCTTTATTTTGAGTAGTTCTGTGTGAATGTCAGAAATGTAAGGATTGTGTACTGTACGTCAGCGTTGCCTGGAGACAAACATCCCAGCGATCCAGAAAACATACACTAGTTTTCCCGATGGGTGGCCAGGAATGTGTTCTGGAGGACAGGTGCTGACCGCTGGAGACCCCCGACAGACACAAACAAACATCTGTCCCTTCAGAGAGAAGTCTAGTCTGATGGCACCTGTACAGGCACAACACACGTAACATAACTCACATGTTAAACAACACATGTGAGCCTGGACCACAAAACCAGTCATAAGAGTCAATTTTATGAAACTGAGATGTATACATCATCTTAAAGCTGGATAAATAAGCTTTCCAGTGATGTATGGATTGTTAGGATAGGACAGTATTTGAAAATCTGGAATCTGAGGGTGCAAAAAATTCTAAATACTGAGAAAATGTCCTCTAAAGTTGTCTAAATTAAGTAGCATATCACTAATCAAAAATTAGGCTTGGTATATTTACGGTATGTAATTTACTAAATATCTGCATAAAACTTGATCTTTACTGAATACCTTAATGATTTTTGGCAGAAAAGATGTTTTAAAATGATCATACTAGGAATTTGTGCCCTGCCTTTAACCCATCCAAGTGCACACACAAAGCAGTGAGAAGTGAACAACCACACACACACACACACACACACACAGCGTGAACACACACCCGGAGCAGTGGGCAGCAATTGCAGTTGGGGGGACGGTGCCTTGCTCAAGGGTCTCACCTCAGTCGTGGTATTGTAGGTGAAGAGAGCGCTGGTTATTCACTCCCCCACCCACAATCCCTGCCAGACCTGGGACTCAAACCCGCAACCTTTGGGTTACAAGCCCAACTCCCAATCCATTAGGCCACGACTGCCCCCCGTATGATGAATGTATGATGAATGTATGATGTATGCCAAACAAGATTTAATATAAAGATCAAATAATGAGGTGTGTTGAACACTTAGGCATTTTGCACACACTTCTATGTCAATTTAGATAAGCTAGATTTATTATTTTATTACTTTGCCTGGGAATCAAATTTCAAAATCAAATCCATCATGAAGATGTTTTTAACTAAAAGAGTCCATAATTCATAATAACTCTTCCTCCAGTGGAAAAGTGTTCTGGTCTGAATCAGGAGAGAAATCTGCACAGATGTCTTCTCCAGATGTTAACTGATGGACTGGACTGGACTGGACTGGACTGGATTATTGTGATGTTTTTATCAGCTGTTTGGACTCTCATTCTGATGGCACCCATTCACTTCCATTGCTGAAACACTAATGCAGAGACGCATTTCTACAAATATGATGAAGAAATAAAAAAATCTCGGATGGCCTGAGAGTGAGGATTTTTAATTTTTAATTTTTTTTTGTGAATGGACTATTCCTTTGATGTTAATAATAGATGTCCTACCTGGTCTCATGGCATACACTTTTTAGCGAGATGCGAAATATGTACCAATAAGTACATATTATTGTAGTTTCCAAAAGAAATGAACACAGTAAAACTCTAACACCTTTTATTCTATTTCACACAAATTTACAGAGTTTCCATTAATAAAGTGCAATTTTCACACAATTACTTGAAGAATATCATGTTATGACTTCAAAACAATATTGATATGCTGGGAGATTTGAAAACTGCTGCTTTTGAACGTTCAATGTCATAAAAATGTGCCGGGGTTTACATATAGAACCTGTGTTTTAGCGCCACTCAGTGAACATTTCTCTTTGAAACTGCGGTGAAACGTGCAGTAAGGTACGTAAGAACTGAATGGAATCTAATCCGGCTGTCCAATAAAATCCCATTCAGCAAGGCCGATAATCTGCATATTAAAATAACATTCAGTACTTAAAAGTTAATGCATGTCATTTAGAATGTTAAAAACTTTGACTTAGGCCAGATTCTCTATGTCTGGCCAAAGAAAGACAGAAGAAAGTGCTCAGAAAAAAGTATGTGTTTCACAGAAATGACACACTTCGGCTTTAAATAACAATGACACCAGTAGTAAAGAATCTGAGGTTATCAGCTAAGGATCTTCAGGGATCTCCGGCTGCTGTTCATCTTCAAGAAAAGCCGAACAGGACAGAAAACACACTGCTGTCCAAACACAACACTGCTGCTCATCTCTATCACCAGATCTTCTGGAGGAACACAGTGAGGACTAATAAGACTGAAATTAAAATTCTCTGCGTTAATGAGGAACATTGCGTATCATGCAGAAACAAAACACTTGGTTTTTAACTGTTCCGTGACATGGGTTTAAGTGTCTGACGCTCAAAACGACATTGAGACATGATGTAACGGCCAAAGAAATTCATTTGCATGCATGCATAAAAAATAGCATTTAGGAGAAAAAAAAGCATAACATTGAAGTTAAAACACACACACACACACACACACTTACCTATTTAAATTAGGACATTGCACACACTTCTATAGTTTTTTTGTATACAGATACTTATTTATTTTATAACCCACATTTTATAACCCTAATACTACATAAGCGGCCAGCTGTCGCCTCTGGCTTGCTTAGCTGGGGGTTCCTAATTTCTAGTGATTATCGTCGCTTTGATTACAGAGACCGTCTCTGCATTTGATAAATAAATGGTTTAATCTCGTCATTATACATTACCATCACTCTGTTCTCCTATTTGATAATGTTCAGTGTTTTGCTCCAATCTGTATTGTTAAAAGCACTATATAAATAAAAGTGATTGATTAATTGAAAACTTTCTGCATTTTCACAATAAATTATAACATAAAATAAAATAAAACATTCAAACTGTGGCTTTAAAAAAGATGAACAAAACAGAACAAAATAAAGAAATAAAATAAAGGAAAAAAAGGGAATAATAATAATAATAATATTAATAAACACTGAAACTGTGGCTTTAATGATTAAATGATTAAATTAGATTATTCATTTTTAATGCAACTTCTAGCACTTTAGATAAAAATGCCAAATGCATACATGTAAATTAGATTTGCATAAAAACCAATGTTAAGTTCATATTTAAAATTTATGTTTATGCTTAAAACAACAGCTATAAAATCGTATAATCGTATAGTTGTCTGGTTTTTAGGCTGTTCTAATTGATGTTTCCAAACCATCACGCATCAAAACAGACAGCGTGACCTTAATGACTTTACCTCGCACAGAAACACACAAGTTTACGTTTGGTTGCACAGCTGGATTGATGCTGTATTCCGTGCCGAATTCAAACGAGCTGTAATTTTGTGCGATTAAGCAAGTACTTCATGCTATAAAGCCAGTATCTATTAACAAAGTCGTTTGCCAAGAGAAACGAGACCACTGACCTCAGACCCTGACTGACAGATACAGAAACTCTCACGCTGCTGCATGAGGCAGAGATCCTGTAAATGAGCGTCTGTGTGATGCACGCCTGAAAATAAGATTGTGTAACGCTTCTCAGTTGCCGTACCTGCACCAGAATGACGTCTGTGTGATGCAGAACATGTCCACATCATCTCTGACAGACCAGAGGGATTTTTTATGAGGCAAATTAAGGCTGATGGGCCTTCGACTGATTATTTTTTGCAGTCAGGTTACAGGGCACAGCCTCACGCGCACCGCTCACTCTCCAAACATCTGCAGCTCATAGAGTTGCGTAATCTCACATAACAGAAACATTAAGCCGTATACGTCAATGGCCGAGACTGAGCGAGCATTTGGACGCTGCGAGGAGACAGGAGGAGGAGAAACCCACGACACCGAACGCCTTTCACTGTGTCCTGAACAAACTGTGCTCATATTACACAAAAAATATAAAACATCACACATCTGGCAGTGAGTAATGTTGCCTTTACCAGAACACATATACGTACGGCCCAGACGAGGTCACGAGAAAACAGAGCAGTGCATGATGGGATATGTTACCCGGGAAAGTCCATCAGTGTATGCAAACATAGCAGTACGTGATTTAAGCAATAACACATGAGATGCCATGTTGCAGTGAAAGAGAGTCATGTTAAAGTGTGTTCATTCTAGGCACACAGCAGAGTCACTATATACTGTATAACTACTGTATCTGTTTGTACTGTGTATACTTATTCTGTATATATTATGTACATACAGTACAGTATAGAAATACACACATATACAATATATATCTTGAAAATATTTAGATTTATTCTTATATATAAATTAATTAGTTGTAATTTAGAATGTTTTACCTCAGATATACAAACAAGAAAACTTTCAAAATTTAAAAACTGAAATTGAAATTCATTTGCATTTATTATCATAAATTAATAATAAGAATAATAGTAAATATTATGTATATATTAATATAAATATATACATAAAAATAAATGCAAATATTTTAAATATACTTTATGTGTATTTATATATAAATATACACAGCACACATAGACTTATTATGTAAATAAAAAACTTGTATTTTGGATGCAATTAATAGTTTGACAGCACTAACATAAAATAAAAGTGCAATATTTTATACTATGGGTTTATATCTGTCACGCTGTCATGTGACGTCTGTGTTTATGTTGATCTGTTCCACGTGCTTTTGTGTTTTTGTTTTCATTCTGTTCCCTCTTGTGTTCTGATCATTTGTAACCCCGCCCTTTTCATTTGTGTTTCACCCGCTGCCAGCCGTGCTTACCAGGTGTCTTGTGTTTTGTCTTTGATTAGTCTTTTTAAATCACGCTCTGTCCAATGTTCAGTGTCCGTCGTTGATGTTATATGTATGCTCGTGTGTTTGTCTGCGTTGGTCACGCACCTTTGTCAGTCCTCCGTGTATCCTGGTTTACCTTATTAAATGTTCTCTCGTTGGAACTCCTGTCTCTGAGCCTCTCAGTGTCCACTGAGAAGCGAAACCGCGACATCACCGGCGCAATTTGTGACAATGAAATTTATTTTTTTAAAAATTAAAAAAAGATACATACTGTAAATAGTAGCACCACAAATGTCTTATTACTTATATAAAAAATTGTACATTTCAAATATTAAGATTTTTATGCAAATATTAAAATGCTAATATAAATAAATAATATTTGTAATAATATATAGATATAATATTATATAAATTATTGCATATATTACCCACATTATATAACCCTAATACTAACAAAAACTTTCTGCATTTTTCACATAAATATAAATAAATAAATAAAACAATAATTTTGAAAATAATTTTAAAATAAAAGAAATTCAACAAAATTAAATAAAATAAAAAAAGTAAAATAAAATAAAATTTCTCAAAGACAGGTTTTGGAATTTTTGTGTACAAATCCAAACTAGCATGCATTGCTTGTAAAAGTTTTCAAATCAATTAATATGAAACTGAGTATGGGAAGTATTATGACATCAGTGCCAGTATGACTCACTGTAAGTGAACACATATATAAGGTCTGACTCAGATCTGTCAGGAAGGCGGTGACATGCCGAGTGCTGTCGTAAGTGTTTAACAGGATTTACAGTACTCACAATCAATTGAGCGCTAAACCACTGCAGCAATTCTAACAAAATCTACAACAGCAAGCCTTCGCTGGAAGGGCCTGTATGTGTCTGCGTGCAATTACAGCCCATCATCATAGCAAAACAAAAACACATGCAGCCTTTGCGTATGAGAAATGATGCTAACGAAACTTCACGACAACACTTCTTGCCTAATCAACATATAATTCTAATCAATATGTGACAGAAATATTGGTTTTGCAGCCCAGCATATTCCCGGTTATGACTCTGAAATCAACATATTACATTCTGAGGTCTCCAAAGAATTCAAAAACAACCACTTAAGTTATGTTGACGAGTTAGTTAATGATTATTGACTCTTAATAATGTGAAATGCTCATATATACAGTTAATTTGCAAAAACAGATAACTACCCTTTTAACAATTTTGAAAAAATAAGTTTTTCATTGTCTCGATCAAACTGAAGTTGTTGTTTTGTTTTTTAATATTAGATTTAAAAAAACTAAAAAAAAACGCTAACTAACAGTAAAAACATGATAACATCATTAAAAAAAAACATTTATTTATAAAACAGTAACATGTATAATAGTCAGATTTTTACATGAATAATAAAAATATCACTTTTAATAAATTATATTTTTATTATTAATATAGATATATCACTATTGTTCCCCAATCACTGATATAATCTTTTCTCAGTCTTGATCATAACTACCAAAAATTATTTTATTTCAAGCTTCTTAAGTGGTTTTTGGCATGTAAAGTATCCAGCTGAATTTAAATAGTCAGTGTATAAGTGTTTTATTGTGTATTATTGTATTATTACAATAATAATAATAAAAATAATAATAATAATAAGACATCTGATTGAGAAATAGTACACATGAAAGTTGACTTAGCAAACTGACACATTAAGGAACTATTTTAGACTTTGTTTTTAATAGCCAATTCCAAGAAGAAAGAAAGAACATCAGAAAATTAAAATTAAAATAATGCATTCCTGGTCGTCTGGATCTTTCTGTGAAATTCCACTGAGCTGTTAATCGCTTTTGGACCGGGTTGAGTTTGAGGAACAGTACAGCTTAAAGAATACAATGAGTGCAATGAAAATAGTCTACAATGAAGACAGATATCCCAGTATCAGAGCTCCGTTCTAAACCCTAGATGCTGGCTTAAGACACTGCAGATGCAATTATTACAATTATTACACTGCAATATGTCCAATGCATGCATTTTCACAAGTGGAGTCAAAAACTAACACGAGGCCAAGCAGAGCTGGGAGTTTACAATGTTTTTGAGCAGAGATCTTGAGAGCTGTTGGCAAGTTGAGCTCTTCAAAGCTCTGTCCTGTTTGTGTGGAATGCCATGCGGTCGAACGCCGGCCGTTTGAAGAGCTCTGGCTTCTCAAAAATAACTATAGACGGATACTAGCAGCTCCTTCAGTGCTGTTTCACACAAACATGACAGCAGTTTAGACAGCACAAGTCCACATTCTACACCCGATTTCATACACTCCACCTTCACTCTCTACTCAATCACACTCATATATACATATATATATATATACACGGTGGTTTTAGAAACAGTAATTTGTGCTTACCGAAGCCTATTGTACTTGCACCATTCCAATGCAACCATTACACTATTTTTTATTTTATTTTATTTAGTGACAAAAAGTGCTCAATATGACACTGATTCATTTGGCAACTTTTAAATGGGTGAACAATGCATTTTTACATTTTAATTATTTTTAAATATTTATTTAGAAACATAGTACTTTTTGGTTTATAATAGTTTTTTTTTGTTTGTTTGTTTTTATAATTTATAATAATATTTTTAATATAAATATATTAGCTTAAACTTTAATATTTTCTGTCATTGTTTTTATTTATATTTATGTTATTATTTGTAAAAAAATAAAAGTGGTTGAAGTGATTACTGCAAAAAACAAAGGCGTTCCAGCCCGGAACACGTTTCAGAGTAGAATTACTGGCTATAGCATAATTTTTCTGAGAAACATCTATGTAAACATAACTTGTTACCAAAATATCTACAAACATATGTCATTTTGTGGCTTTAGAAGAGTCAAAAACTTACATGCAGCACTTTTAACAACCCTTGCAATATTTTGGAAATGATACAGCTGTAATGTAAACACAAACGAGTTTCTAGCTGACAAAAACACAATGATTTATGATTCAAAGAAATCACCTTGCTGAAAACTCTGGCACACTGACCCTGGCACTGCATTCATTTTACTACCGTTATGCCTTCTCATAAGCGGGAGCAGCGGGGAGGCCTTGTGCAGAATAAGCACATTCAGCATTAGAAGTGTGAAGGCAAACAGCGCCAAGGCTTCCAGGCAACGACAACAGTAGCAGATCTCTCCACCATGTTAAACGCAGCGTTGCCATGACGACGCTCACATGGAATAATAGCGCCAATACTGAACCTGTAGACCTGCGCAACTCCAGCCGTAAAGGCAAGTTGGCGGTGGCTTCAGAGCGAGCGAAAACTTTCAACACTTTGTCACGAAAATTTGCAACATGGCTCAAAATCTACAAGGCAGGCAGACGCGTCACCCCCTCATATCACATAAACACAGCCGCTTCAAAGCGCCTCTGGGATGCCGTCATACTGCTTAAACTGTCCATCAGTGGACTTCTGGGAAGGGGCTGAGCACGAGTGTGTGGTTTGTGTTTGCCACATTCATGATGGAAGTAATGAGTGCATGTTGTCTCTAATATCAGCATGCATTTACTGTATGATACACATCGTTTTGCAACTTTGGACGGTAAATGTGGGTAATAAACACGTAGGCGGTTTTATGTGCTTGTGAGACTGCACAGACCCCACATGCTGGATCCCCGGCCTCGTCCTAATCAGCCATAGGCATTCTTCTAATAATCACGAGTGTGCTAAAATCTCCATGGAGATTTTCCCATGCCTGAGCCCAAATAGAGCTGGCGGCCTGAAACTATCTGCGATGTAGAGCTTTCCAGACCAGCAAACCACAGCGTGATCCGGGTTAATTGTTCTTCCAGTCTGGTGTTTACGCTCTTTCTGGTTTAAGACATTAATGATGGTTTTATCAACAGTAAATTGTGCTCTACTTACTGTGGCCTACTTGTGTCATTTAAATGCAGACGTCATATTACTTAGCTTCCTTTCCTTCTTTGGAGGCATCATTAAATTATTGCACAGTTAAGGAAGTGGTTTACACAACAATGATAATTCTGTTCATCCTTTACCAAGATGTATGACTACTTTTCTTTCGTGTAACACAAAGAGGGAAGTTTAGTAAAATGTTGTCACCATGCAATGACCACATATGACTAAAGGATTCCAGATGACATGTGCGCTGGTCTTCTGAAGTAATTTGACAGTTTTGTGCAAGAATTGATTAAACTGTAGTCATTATTCCTTGAAAATCTTGCTATTTGTGGCCACTCTCAATTCTCATGCATAATGAATTCAATGCAGATTGCAAAGCTGTATCACTTTGTCTTAGAGAAAGAGTTTTTTTTGGCAACCCTAATCAATGTGTGTTTTCACGGTATACAGTAGTCAACATTTGAAGTGGATCAAAAAAGTTTATCAAAATTGTCCTAAGACAAGAACTAATTTTGGTTTTAGGTTTTAGGACAACTTTGATGAAAGGTTTTGATCCACTTCAAATGTTGACTACTGTATAACGATAAGATTTTCTGCACTTGTGTCCCAAAGAAGAAAATAATCATGTTTAAATTTATTAAAAGGATGTAGTGGCATGTAAATATGTAAGGAAAAGGATGTAAGGCGTGAAGATATAAAGATATTATAAACAATAGCATCAAGATTTAACATATTTACTTTGAAACAACATGTATCATTAAAAGCGCCATACAAATATATAGTCTCAGGGTCTGTGCAAGATCAACACGTTTCCCAGAAGTTCCTAGCCTTCTTGCAGTTATCGTATAAGCCCCAATCACCAGGGCAACAATACCAACTCTCAGGTTATGATGGGTCAGCGGTTAGTGTCAGACAGCAGTCTGACATCAGAGGCCTGTCAGTTAACATCGCCCATCAACATTTGTCGGTATCCATAGAGATGACAGCTCTGCCTGTTCTCCCTCCTTATGGTCACAAACTGGGGAGAAAGGTCACCTACAAGGTCAAAAGTGGCAAGGCAGTGTGTGTGATCCAAGTTTTCTCCCCTAATTACCAAGACAACAGTGACGGCATCGTTTCAGATCAATGTGTCTCATTCAAAGTTTATGGTGTTCTGCAGGGTTCGGTCATTGGACCATTAAACTTTCATTTCATCCATGAATGCTTATCTCTACATGCTTCAACCTTCAAATAAACACTGCAGCAAGATCACACATGCATTTTACAGCCTTGCATTCATATAAGGTGACCTAACAAATAATTATTTAACGGTGTTTGATTAAGCGTCTCTAAAGAGTAGATGAAGATCAAGGCAAAGTAAAGGTCACGAGCAGTCATGAGTCAAGTGTGAAGTGCCTGGAAAAGGCGGCTCGTCTGATGCTAGTTGAGGTGGCACGTTCTTTCTAGCATTCCGTTCATTCTGATTTCTCACTTTTGAATTGAAACGAGTGCCGAGAGGAGAGAAAACAGACGTCTTGCCATGGCGACCAAAACACAAGCTCTCAAAACACTCAGGCTTGTGGCTGCCATATCACTTGTGCATTTGCTTTCAGCACAACATTCCTCTTCTTTCCTCGAATCTGTGTCAAGTTTATTATCCTGCACTGAATGCCTTCCCAATCTCAATGGAAAGCTCTTTAATTTAAATTATGTCTCCTATAGTAACGAGATTAAACTGAGAACAATGGAAAAAATTGCTTAAATTCCTAACCAAGATAGCATGTCTTACCACAAGATTTCCCAAAATAAAAGTCTGCAATCAAAAGTCAGATCCTAATATAAACCACAATATAAACTCCTCCGATGTCAAATGATCTACAATAACATACATTAACATTTAAATGTATTTAACAGTCTGATAAACCTGGAATTGTATATTTCAAATACTGTTGGCTCTGTGATTAATTGCTTTTGTCAAATTCTGCTAAATGAATAAATGTAAAAGTGATTAAAACATCTGATTAGTGCTGCCAAACGATTAATCGCATCCAAAATAAAAGTTTCTACTTACATCATATGTGTGTATATTTATTATGTTTATGTTCTGTAAATATTTAGAAAATAATTGCATCTATCTACATGTATATATTTATATTTTATAATTTACATCATATATAAATATATTTAACATATAAATGTAATTTATCTGTGTATTTATATATACATGATAAATATCCACAGTACACCCACATATTATATATTATGCAATTAAAAACTCATCCCAATTAATGGTTTGTGTTACGAACGGGACTGAGACTGACAGCACTACATTTGATATATACATGGATATAATTAAAGTGTCTTCATAGAGTTACACACAATATATTGCCTATTCACTCATTAGTGTATTATTATTTACCTTATTTTCAGAGAAAGAATTTGCCCCCATCCATCTACATTCCTTTGTGCTGTCCCTGTGTACTTGAGGTCAAAATAATCTAAATTAGTTTCTGATTAATACACATCCCAAATGAATTCTGGTCTAGACAGTACAGCTAATCCTACACTCGTCACGTCATAATAACAGATATCACTGCATCAACTTTGATTGCTCTTTCAAACTTTCTTAATCTTTAATAAATCTTCAAAGCAGATGCGAAAAATCATCTAATAGAATTATGTCATGCCCCGAGAGAGTTCCAAACACAACAACCTCCCTCCTGAAAGTGTTCCTGCTGGCTGCGTCCCTTCACAGGTGAGAGCTGGAAGAGAGGAAATGAGTACAGAGACAGAGGACAAAGGCAGAGGGCAGATGAAAAAGCAGGAAGAACGTTGGGCAGATAATAATCGGAGTGTGCAGGGTTGTGAGAGCGCTCTGTGTGGAGCCGACGGGGCCCGGGATCAGGGGTGAGATGGGAAGAAAGCGGAGAAGGGGCCATACGCTGATCATTCTTAGGCCTGCCTGATCACAGACACTACACCGCCAACAATGAGCCCTGTATGAGTGTGTGCATCTTAAAAAAGGTTTCTTTTCGGTGGCTTTGTCATGGCATTCCAGAGCAGATAACATGCAAGAGTCTCCATCTCCGTTGCCCTTCATCCTGCTTTCTTCAAGATCCCACGAGAGAACAAAGGTGAGCGACAATTAAAGCAGGTACAGCCAGGAAAAGAGGAAAGCACAGGACTTTTGGCTTGTATGCGAACATGATGATAGCACAGCATCAGATTTCAATTGTTCACTTACAACATGCTATATACGTAAGCAAAGAACTCTATTTTCACTTTCATGCAATGCTTCATAAACTCCATTTACAAAACAATCCTATTAAAAAAGGTAAAAAATTGTCTAAAATTACTTAAAAAGTAGTCTGAATGACTGAGCCAATAAAATAAGTGCAAAGAACATCACATTAAGTTATGTATATACAATCACCCAAAAGATTATTAGGAACACCTGTTCAATTTCTCATTAATGCAATTATCTAATCAACCAATGACATGGCAGTTGCTTCAATGTATTTAGGGGTGTGGTCCTGGTCAAGACAATCTCCTGAACTCCAAACTGAATGTCAAAATGGGAAAGAAAGGTGATTTAAGCAATTTTGAGCGTGGCATGGTTGTTGGTGCCAGACGGGCCGGTCTGAGTATTTCACTATCTGCTTAGTTACTGGGATTTTCACGCACAACCATTTCTAGGGTTTACAATGAATGATGTGAAAAGGGAAAAACATCCAGTATGCGGCAGTCCTGTGGGTGAAAATGCCTTCTTGATGCTAGAGGTCAGAGGAGAATGGGCCGACTGATTCAAGCTGAAAGAAGAGCAACTTTGACTGAAATAACCACTCGTTAGAACCGAGGTATGCAGCAAAGCATTTGTGAAGCCACAACACGCACAACCTTGAGGCGGATGGGCTACAACAGCAGGAGACCCC
>JAUCMR010000001.1:1430841-1451331 GCA_032357425.1 Enteromius argenteus
GATCATGTGACACTGAAGACTGGAGTAATGATGCTGAAAATACAGCTGAACATCACAGAAATAAATTACACTTTAACTCATTCACATAGAAAACAGCTGTTTAAAATTGTAAAAACATTTACTGTATTTTGATCAAATAAATGCATTGTTTCCTTGCCTTGACTTCTTTTAAAAACATTAAACATCTTACCGAGAGAGAGAGAGAGAGAGAGTTAAAGTGTTAAAGAGTTAAAGTAAATAAAAGAGTTTTGTTCCCAGTATTTCTATTTCAAACAATTAATATTTCACTTAATGTTACTTCCTGTGTCTTTGTAATCAGTTGTGAAATTATGAATTTCTCTTTCTTTGTTTTTAGTGCATAATGTGCATAAATTCTCATGTCTCTAAATTTCCTGTTGCACTTCAGTATAGATCAAGTATGATTTATCATCTGTAAAATAACATCCTTTACAATGGCATGGCTTCCTCTTCTTGCATAAATACATGCGTTGAATCAACAAACAGTCTGTCTCTGTTTGGCCTTCAGTTTCTGCTTTCTTGGCAGGGATCGCACACAAACGCTCATGAAACCTCAGAGGGAAGATATTTGTTTTGCAATGACCACTCGTCCTTCTGTCTTGTGCCTCGAATAGCATTCATTCCATTGTCTATATTTTATTCAGATGGCAGCCACATGTTGAGATCGGGGTAAAAAGCGTGTCTGTAGGGAAACTCCAGTCCTGACATGTCTTTTTGCCTGCTATTCAGTCACACCCTTTATACTCGCTGCTACTTAACCTTAACGCTTCAAAGCATTTAGGATACTTTCAGAGTTTGAACTTTGCTTTTCCAGATCCAGCTGTTTGATGTTTATTCACTGAGTTAAATGAAGCATCAGCGTTTTCTTTTATGCATGTGGTTATCGTGCTGAGTTGTGGTGTTTAGTGATGTAATGAGAAACTCTGATGATTACAGAGCTGTGCATTGAAAGACCAAATGCACTTAATTGGAAAAGTTGCAAACGAGTGCAATGTATTTTACGATTTGCTTTGAAAATTCGCACTTCTCAGGTTTTTACATTCTGCTCAAGAAAACTAGTGTTAGAGTCTATGTTTTAGTTGATATAACAACAAAAATTGTTCCCACTTTTTATTAGGTGGTCTTAACTTCTATGTATTTACAATTTAGTTAATAATTTGGTACAATGCACTTATTGTGTACATACATGTTTTTACATTGTACTTATATTTAAAAAAAAAAACCCTACTGTATATGCAGTTAATAAATTTCTGTACTTAAAGTTATAATTACACTGTTGACCCATCCCTCACACCTCAATAAGAGCAGAAGTGATTTACAATACAATGTGAACATACTACTTACATTGTACTTTTTTTTTTTGTAAATATAGTTAAGGCCACCTATGACCCAAAAATGTTAGTTAAATGTACTTTACAATTAATTAGAAAAAAAAAAGTTAGATAAATGATAAATGATAGACTAAAAAAATAAATAAATAAAACAAAAAAAATATTACATTAATTACTTTTTAAAGATTTTAATAACTTTGAGCAGGTATTCTGTAAGCGTTACTGGAAGAGTTATTTGGTATTTAATAATGTTCTCAAAACACTATCACATTGTTCATGGTATATTCTATTTTAAAAAATGTTAACATTATTTATTTATTTGATTTAATTATGTTTTATTTGTTAGGGACAGATACAATAAACATAGATGAAACTGAGACAGTCATCCCTAGTACCATAGTGCTTGTAGCTATAGCTAATCTGCAACACTTGTCCCTAGGGGGGCTTTTATAAAATACAGTTACAAAAAAAAAGATAACAAATTTATAATATAAATACACTAAACATGACTACATGTTTGTTGATGTATCAACCAAAATTTAATGACATTTTTAAAATTATTATAATTTAGAATAGATTTCAAATAGACAGACAATGAATTGCAAATTTTTAATCCTTTAACTGAGAGAAGAGTTTGAGCAAAAAATGTTTTACAGTAAATAACTTTACAGTTTCCACTAACAACGCTCAAACAATTTGCATAAAGGTATAGGAGCAAGACCATTTAAACATTTCAACACAAACTTTATGTAGTGAAAAGTTTGTGCTCCAAAATTACTGTAAGAACACAAATACTGTAAGAAAATTTGATTGTAACCTTGCCACAACGTTCTGATGAAGTTCTTTGTTGGCTGGGAAATTGTACATTGTTATACGATGAAATCCATCTCCATCCAAACTATAGTACAAAAACAAGTATTACACTTTTGTGTTACGTGTTCTTGAAGAATTCAAAAGTGCACAGATATGTAGTGTTTTTAACAATTACTGAGCTGGCATCAATAATACAAGCTCTTTAGTCATTTCTGTGGATTGGTGTGAACGGGTGTTGTGTGTACGCCAACCTTTTCAAAACCGCAAAGCAAGAATTTTTCTTAGTTGTTGTCTTTTTTGTTGTCATCTAACATTTGTGCATGTTGCTACTTGTTTCAGAACTTTCAGAGAACATTCAAAAGTAACGTTATTATAATATTTGCAAAATGTTACAGTTGAGCTTTCACTTAACATTCAAGAAAAAAATATTTTTAAAACATTTAAAATTAAAAGGAAATTTCTGAAATTAATGTTTTCATAACTTAATGGGAATGTTAGCAAAACAAGAATATATTTTTGTTAGCTGGGTTGCTAGGGTGTTGCTAAGTGACCACGATTAACAACAGTAATAGTTATTGGAGCTAAAAGGAGTTTGTCCACAGATCTGCTTTGGATTCGATGACGTGTCTTTGATTAACAGTGTGGAAACTCACAATATTTTTCCGTCTTGATGTGTTTGATCATAAACAGGTCAGTTATTCACTTTCATGTGGATTGGCAGATTTTTCCACCACATCAGACAGGAACGTAGCAGGGCTTCCAGAGTCTACTGATGTGGTCCATCACTTTGACTCCCATTTAACTGCTACTGAAGTTCAGCATTAATCATTCGCAAATGTGCAGAAGCACAGAGATTTCATCTCAATAAAATCAGTACAAACCATCTGTAGCTATTTTATTGTGTTGCTGGGGTTTATTTCTGTGTGCATCGGTGGGATTCTGCATCTGTTTTATTCCATACGGCTATATACATACAACGTGTTATAAAAAGTAAAATCAAATAACATTTTTTTCAACCTTCATATACTAAAATATATTTTAAAATGTTTATCAGGGGGAAGAAAATACAGTCTGAATGCAAATATGGATGTAATATCTACTAGACCTCAAAACAAGATACACAATGATTCATTATTGTTTAGTTATTTTAAAGATTTTTTTTAAGTGTGTTATGTTAAAACTCTACATAGACAACAAGTTTTTCTTCAAATATGAAATTTGAATGCATTTTTAAGGATTGACGAAAAATACTGGTTTAAAAAATGGTGTAAATTTATTGTGAAACATTTTAATATACTTTCTCTACATTCAGACATATATATATATTTATATATTAGTGCTGTCAAACGATTAATCATAATCCAAAATAAATGTTTTCATAATATATGTATGTGTACTGTGTTTATTTATTATGTGTATATACATTAAGTATATATTTTGAAAATATTTACATTAATATAAATTTATTTATTTATATTATTATATTTTATATTCTATGTAAAATATTTCATGTATAAACATATTTTTCTTATATATTATTTATGCATGCCTTTGCATTTATATATACACACACAGTACAAACAATAAATATACAGAGTAAACGCTCAAATATTATGTAAACAAATCTTCTATTTTGGATGTGATTAATCGCGATTAATCATTTGACAGCACTAATATATATATATATATATGGTTTCAAAGCAGCTTTACAGAAAACGTGATCAGATGATTATACAAATAGCAGTATTATGAAACAAGTGCATAAATACATGCAGCATAAGCCTTCTTATTTCTCTGACGTGTGGAACTCTTATTGATGTGTTTCTGGGACATAAGTTTGGACGTGCCTCTCGTAGACTAACCCTGATTGTCTGTTTTCACTTATAAACTCAGACATGGTCCGTATATTTCCTCATCTTAAATCTCCAATCCCACACCTGCTCTCAGGATCGCCGTAAAAACTGCCATCAAAGTGTGTCTGCCCTGGTCTTACCCACAATCCCCTGTGGTGTGACATCATCAACTGCATGTTTGCACAGCTGGCTTGCTCCGGGGCCAGCACTTTCACTCCCTACCTGCCACACACACACCTTCTTCCGCCCCTGAGTGAGTGTGTGTGTGTAGCTCAGCTTTAAGTGCATGACTGAGTGAAAGCTCTGAGCTCCATTGATGGAAGTGTTTTTCTGTCCTGTGAAGTCTAACAGCAGTCTATTTAACGTTAGCGCATGACCTGTGTTTGTGCTCAACACATGAATAATTCCTCAAACCGTGTTGTTGATGAGAGTCTGCTGCTGCTTTGCTTTAAGAGAACAGATGCAGTATTTCCACCTGCTGGACCATAAAACAGGTGAAATAAAAAGCCCTCACTGAGAGAAAGAAACCACCAAGAACATCATCTGAAATAGTTATGGCTGATATGTATGGATTCTTCAGAGATGAAAACTCATTTGCCTAAAAATAGCTGAAAATCCCACAAAAAGAAGGACATTGCATTAGGTTTCACTGCACTATTTTCCAAGTGTAACCTATAGAGCTCATTATAAAACAGTTAATCCAGGCATATGTTTGTTTGTTTATTTTTGACCTAATTAATGTTTAATCAATCTGGTAATGTGTGCAAGACTTCTCCAATCATTTATACCCTAATCTCCACCCCTTCAAGCTCACGCTCATCTGCATACACCTGAAAGCCCCGCCCACACGCAACATCCAATCAACAACTGATGTGTAGAACCAAGTCCCGCCCCACATTATTTCCATTTCTTTTTTTGCTAATCCATCACTCTCAGGAGCAAAGCTGAAGTCAGACTGTAACACGATGGTTTGTTCCAGATTGTTCACGTCTACACTGCAACAAAAGATTTTTTGTCTTGTTTCCAACTTCTTGAATCAGAAAAAATAAATTCTTAAATCAAGAAGGATTTTCTTAAAGTAAAAATTATAGTCATATTAAAGTTAAAATTAAGTGAGTTTTTACTTGAAACAAGCAAAATAATCTTGTATTCTGTTTGAAATAACATTACTTTGCTTGTTCTAAGCAAAAACCCACTTAATTTTGACTTTAATATGACTATGATTTTTACTTTTAAAAAAACACTCTTGATTTAAGAATTTCTAGATATTTTGGCTGGAAACAAGACTAATAAGCTAAGCTAGAAAAACATTTTTTTGCAGTGCAGCTCTTTTACGAATCACTTAAATGAATGCATCCTCCTTATTCCAGTTTCTTCAGTTAAAGCTTCTAGTGAAGTCATGCATCAAATGATTTTATTTCATGTTAATTAATGTTGCCAAATATTATCAATCCTACTGACCTGACACTTCTGGATGAGAATAAATCTTTAACTTGATTGATCTGAACAATGACACTATTGTATTCTATAAAGCTGCTTTAGTTATTTCAATATTGATGTATTTTGCAATACTCTTATTTTCCTGTTTATGTTAAAGCTTGGTTATGTGAACATACTTTTAAATGTTCTTCAAACTCTCTGAAACATTAAAAAATTAACAAATAAATAAAACAGTAACACTTTTTTTTACGGTTACACCTATTAGTTGCTTATTAGCATGCATATTACTAAAAAAATTTCCATTTATTAGTGCTAATTAAGCACATATTGATGCCTTATTCCACATCCTTAATCCTGCACAACACCTACACTTAACAACTACCGCACTATTAATAAGCGTTTTTATTAATACGTATTTTATCAGCCATGTGATTCAGGGTTGATGTAGCTCAGTTTGTAAAGAGATGTGTTATAAGATGAGATGTAATCATGTGATCATGGGTTCCAACCCAGAGGATGCATGTGCTCATAAAACCCCATAAATCATGATTTTGCACTATTTGTGTAACGGGTAGGTTTAGGGGTGAGTTAGTGTGGTCGTTCGTACAAATTAAACCTAGCAAAATATTTATTAATCACAGTGAGATCGCTGTAAAACTCTACACACTGCATTTAAACAAAAAACACATTTGGATCGATAATCACAGTCCTACATCATTTCATGACGACAGACGCAATACGACACTGTCAATATTTTTACACCCGCTAGAGGATGTGTACCTTTAAGATGTAAATATAGGTCGTAATAAGATACTTGCACAAACAACCTATTGATTTGTTTAACGTTTTATATATATATATATATATATATATATGTATAATGTTCTAACCATGACATGAAAAGTAGACATTTTTACATATTAAAAATGAACATTGGCATTTTCGGGGTGAAAATAAAGAATAGTAGAATGTTGTAAGATACCTTTTAGGAATATTTAAATAATGTATTTAATCACTTTTTCTTTTTCTTTGTTCATTCGGATATTTGTGTTAGTCCTTGTGTAGATCATTTTATTCTAAACTGGCTCCAGATGGAGATTTTGCAGGGTTTGGTTGTTGTTGACAGATTCAGATTCAGGTTTGACCTTTGACCTTCGGTGTTATCTGAGAGCTCCAGCTCAATGCGAGCCCTTCACGAGCAGGTAATTGCTCCACTTACACTCTTTCAGCTCAAGCCCAGCATAAACGTGGACGTGGTCCAAAACCGCAGCCGTGTTGTCTGTCATGAGAGATCTTGAGCTTGCTCCAACTCGACGGAGATGTTTGCTCGGCTCCAGAGCTTTGTGGTGGTATTATGACGCCTTCCAAGAGCACATTCCGTGAGCCGAGAGCATCCCGGAGAAACCTCCACCTCACGATCATCAGGATTAACTCTGAGAACTGATGAGCATGTACACACAAGGACAAGACTTCATATATCTGTGCGGAGGTGTTTGTGCATGTTTGTCAGTGGGTTCCTGCACTGGCTTTGCTGTTCACTCCAGAATTTTGATTATGCATTTGAATTGCATATAAAATAACATAAACTAAAAGTGGTCATGCACTCTATAAAATCATGCCATGTGTATTATTTGCATTAACCATGTCTTCAAAATGCATTTATTCGAACGGATTCCAATTTGCATAATGCTCTTCATTCAAAAAAATACTAATAATATTCTGTTAAAATAGATTAAGATTGTTAAACATTCATTAAAAATTTTAACATTAGTTCTATATTACTTAACATGAACAATACAGACAAAAGTTAACAAATGCTGTACAAATGTTCATATATTGATTAAATAAATGTATATAATATACAATTATAGTTATTATGTTAAAGCAAATTCATATATATATATATATATATATATATATATATACACACATGTATTATGTGTACACATGTATACACAAATATTTAGTGCTTACCTAATGTTAAATATTTAGTGTTTTTAATCATATTTTCAGAAGAAACTGGAAAAGCCTATGTATCAGACTTAAGCCCAACTCTAATTGAGTACATTAAACTTCTGGCAGAGCTTACATTTTATTTTAATTAATTAATAAAATAAATATGTTAAATTATAAATTAAATATAACTTAATTTATATTATTATATTAAATGTTTAAGAAAATGTTTAAATGTTTAAATTATTTAATTGAAATTTAATAATTTTAATTAATTTATATTATTAAATTAAATAAAATGATTCATTGAAACTATTTTTTTACTAACTTTATTTATTTATTTATTTATTTATTTTGTAGTGAGCTAGAACTTTTATTTTATTATTTATTTATTGCCTCTTTTATTTCCTGTGTAAATAAAAGAACTGTTTAATCCAATTGGAAGAAAATACAATATGTAATTCAAATACATAAATCTTACATTCAGCTGTAAATATTTTGGGGTTTTCTATATATTATGATCACTTGACCCTGTCTGCATGGGGTCAGAGGTCAGTGGGCTAAATGAAGTCACAGGGAAGACGTCTGAATGTTAGCAGATGTGAAGCGAGGACAGATGTTTATATGGCTCTTAATCATCCACAAACTAATCAGGCATGCTGCAAACTCTTCTCAAATCCTGTTTTCTTTCTCCAGTTGAGATGCTGCAAAAATCTTCTTTGACATGTTTTCCACTGTAAATGTCTTAAAACTACACAAACTGACTTTGAGAAGCAACACATAGAAAACTTCTAGGTTACGAAGGTAACCCTCATTCCCTGAAGGAGGGGAACGGAGAAGTTACATATGGGAACTCGCATGAGAGACCAATCGCCTTTGAGCTTTAAGAAAAGGCCTATGAACATTGGCGTGCACTGATTGCATCCAGCTGCACCTCATCACTACGTGAGTATAAGAGGGCGCGGATGCAGTGCACCTGCAGGTTTTCGCTGAGGAGCGGAGCCGGCATCAGTGTGACCCAGGGTCGTGGCAAGGGGATGTAACGTCTCCGTTCCCTCCTTCAGGGAACGAGGCTTACCTTCGTAACCTAGACGTTCCCCTTCAGTCGAGTCACTCCGACATTACATATGGGAACAGACCCATGGAAAAGGCCATGACGGAATTTTTAATAATTCAATATATCAATAAAGTTATGGATATATGAAGGGAAACACGACCTTCTGGCTGACCGTGGAATATTGAGATTTGTAGCCACAACCTACTGGGCGAAGGAGACCCAGTAGGAACACAGTCAGGAGCTACTCCGCATCTAGTCCTGACTGCGAGGCAGGAGGACTCAGGTTAGCGCACGGATCCCGTGGGAATGACGCAGCAAGCTGACACCAGCCGGCCTCCCGCTCACCTGCTTTTTCTTCTAACTGAAGACACGGGAGGACACAGCCTCTACGCGAAGATCATAGAACCTCACGAAGGTGTTTGGTGTCGCCCAGCCTGCAGCCCTACAGATATCTGATAGAGAGGCGCCGTGAGCCAACGCATAGGATGAGGCAACACTCCGCTTTTGTGGATAGCAACTCTAAGGCCGGGTCTGCCTCCTCCTGGGGCAGAGCTTGCAGGTTCACTACCGATCGCAGAAAGGCATCCAGGAGCCAGACGTGCCGTTCCCATAGATCGGGACATGGGTGCCAGATTGTGCCCATCCCTTGAGAAAGGAGGTCCTTCCTCACTGGGATTTTCCAGGGAGGGGCTGCTGAGAGGAGCATTAGGTCGGTAAACAAAGTCCTGGAGGGCCAATACAGTGTTACCAGCAGGGCCTGCTCCTTGTCCTCCCTGATCTTGCACAGGGTCTGTGCAAGGAGGCTCACTGGGGGAAAGGCGTACTTGGGCCCCGGAGGCCAGCTGTGTGCCAGCGCCTCCCTGCCAAGGGGTGCATCGGTGAGGTAGTAAAAAAGCCGGCAGTGGGAGGACTCGAGGGAGGCAAAGAGATCGATCTTGGTCCAGTCATTCGCTGTCAGAGGAAGAGAGAGCATGAACTCGCAGGAACTCTTTTCAGAAGAATCTCTTCAGTACTCTCCGTCAGCAACTCCAGCTCAGTACTGGCGAGGCTCCGAAGCGAAAGTCTGCAGGTGCACTGCATCTGCGCCCTCTTATACTCACATAGTGATGAGGTGCAGCTGGATGCAATCAGTGCACGCCAATGTTCATTGGCCTTTTCTTAAAGCTCAAAGGGGATTGTTCTCTCATGCGAGTTCCCATATGTAACGTCGGAGTGACTCAACTGAAGGGGAACAAGAATGGTGTTCATTGAAGAGTGTTGAGAGTGTGTATTTTCTCTTGTAGCACTGGCAGATTTTCAGTCTCTCTTTACTTGTTTGTTTTCTGCAGCTCAAACAGAAGAGCACATGCTGTACTAGCAATGTCATGGGTTCAGTTCTCAGGGAAGGCATGAAGTGAAGAACACATAAATCTTGAATGCAATTTAGTGCAAGTTGCTTTGAATAAAAGTGTCAAGTGCCACATGCGTAAATGTAAATGTTTTCACATGTGTGTGTGCTTCAACAAGTGGGAAGAAAAAAATCTGCCAGTGCAGAAGGACAGAATACACTCATAATAAAGATACATGCACTGAAAACACATCATTTAATCTTATACAGTGTTTCTTCTCAAGTAAATTCTTCTTGTTTTAAATCTATTTAGATTTTTTTTTTTTTTTGTCAAAAGACAAGAATAAAATTTTTTGCAGTAAATAAATAAATATTGAAAATATATTTTCAATATTTATTTATTTACTTTATTTCATATCTGCTGACATATGTATATATATATATATATATATATATATATATATATATATATATACATATGTCAGCAGATATGAAATAAAGTAAATAAATAAATATTGAAAATATATTTTCAATATTTATTTATTTACTGCAAAAAATTTTATTCTTGTCTTTTGACAAAAAAAAAAAAAAATCTAAATAGATTTAAAACAAGAAGAATTTACTTGAGAAGAAACACTGTATAAGATTAAATGATGTGTTTTCAGTGCATGTATCTTTATTATGAGTGTATTCTGTCCTTCTGCACTGGCAGATTTTTTTCTTCCCACTTGTTGAAGCACACACACATGTGAAAACATTTACATTTACGCATGTGGCACTTGACACTTTTATTCAAAGCAACTTGCACTAAATTGCATTCAAGATTTATGTGTTCTTCACTTCATGCCTTCCCTGAGAACTGAACCCATGACATTGCTAGTACAGCATGTGCTCTTCTGTTTGAGCTGCAGAAAACAAACAAGTAAAGAGAGACTGAAAATCTGCCAGTGCTACAAGAGAAAATACACACTCTCAACACTCTTCAATGAACACCATTCTTGTTCCCCTTCAGTTGAGTCACTCCGACGTTACATATGGGAACTCGCATGAGAGAACAATCCCCTTTGAGCTTTAAGAAAAGGCCAATGAACATTGGCGTGCACTGATTGCATCCAGCTGCACCTCATCACTATGTGAGTATAAGAGGGCGCAGATGCAGTGCACCTGCAGACTTTCGCTTCGGAGCCTCGCCAGTACTGAGCTGGAGTTGCTGACGGAGAGTACTGAAGAGATTCTTCTGAAAAGAGTTCCTGCGAGTTCATGCTCTCTCTTCCTCTGACAGCGAATGACTGGACCAAGATCGATCTCTTTGCCTCCCTCGAGTCCTCCCACTGCCGGCTTTTTTACTACCTCACCGATGCACCCCTTGGCAGGGAGGCGCTGGCACACAGCTGGCCTCCGGGGCCCAAGTACGCCTTTCCCCCAGTGAGCCTCCTTGCACAGACCCTGTGCAAGATCAGGGAGGACAAGGAGCAGGCCCTGCTGGTAACACTGTATTGGCCCTCCAGGACTTTGTTTACCGACCTAATGCTCCTCTCAGCAGCCCCTCCCTGGAAAATCCCAGTGAGGAAGGACCTCCTTTCTCAAGGGATGGGCACAATCTGGCACCCATGTCCCGATCTATGGGAACGGCACGTCTGGCTCCTGGATGCCTTTCTGCGATCGGTAGTGAACCTGCAAGCTCTGCCCCAGGAGGAGGCAGACCCGGCCTTAGAGTTGCTATCCACAAAAGCGGAGTGTTGCCTCATCCTATGCGTTGGCTCACGGCGCCTCTCTATCAGATATCTGTAGGGCTGCAGGCTGGGCGACACCAAACACCTTCGTGAGGTTCTATGATCTTCGCGTAGAGGCTGTGTCCTCCCGTGTCTTCAGTTAGAAGAAAAAGCAGGTGAGCGGGAGGCCGGCTGGTGTCAGCTTGCTGCGTCATTCCCACGGGATCCGTGCGCTAACCTGAGTCCTCCTGCCTCGCAGTCAGGACTAGATGCGGAGTAGCTCCTGACTGTGTTCCTACTGGGTCTCCTTCGCCCAGTAGGTTGTGGCTACAAATCTCAATATTCCACGGTCAGCCAGAAGGTCGTGTTTCCCTTCATATATCCATAACTTTATTGATATATTGAATTATTAAAAATTCCGTCATGGCCTTTTCCATGGGTCTGTTCCCATATGTAATGTCGGAGTGACTCGACTGAAGGGGAACGTCTAGGTTACGAAGGTAAGCCTCGTTCCCTGAAGGAGGGAACGGAGACGTTACATCCCCTTGCCACGACCCTGGGTCACACTGATGCCGGCTCCGCTCCTCAGCGAAAACCTGCAGGTGCACTGCATCCGCGCCCTCTTATACTCACGTAGTGATGAGGTGCAGCTGGATGCAATCAGTGCACGCCAATGTTCATAGGCCTTTTCTTAAAGCTCAAAGGCGATTGGTCTCTCATGCGAGTTCCCATATGTAACTTCTCCGTTCCCCTCCTTCAGGGAATGAGGGTTACCTTCGTAACCTAGAAGTTTTCTATGTGTTGCTTCTCAAAGTCAGTTTGTGTAGTTTTAAGACATTTACAGTGGAAAACATGTCAAAGAAGATTTTTGCAGCATCTCAACTGGAGAAAGAAAACAGGATTTGAGAAGAGTTTGCAGCATGCCTGATTAGTTTGTGGATGATTAAGAGCCATATAAACATCTGTCCTCGCTTCACATCTGCTAACATTCAGACGTCTTCCCTGTGACTTCATTTAGCCCACTGACCTCTGACCCCATGCAGACAGGGTCAAGTGATCATAATATATAGAAAACCCCAAAATATTTACAGCTGAATGTAAGATTTATGTATTTGAATTACATATTGTATTTTCTTCCAATTGGATTAAACAGTTCTTTTATTTACACAGGAAATAAAAGAGGCAATAAATAAATAATAAAATAAAAGTTCTAGCTCACTACAAAATAAATAAATAAATAAATAAATAAAGTTAGTAAAAAAATAGTTTCAATGAATCATTTTATTTAATTTAATAATATAAATTAATTAAAATTATTAAATTTCAATTAAATAATTTAAACATTTAAACATTTTCTTAAACATTTAATATAATAATATAAATTAAGTTATATTTAATTTATAATTTAACATATTTATTTTATTAATTAATTAAAATAAAATGTAAGCTCTGCCAGAAGTTTAATGTACTCAATTAGAGTTGGGCTTAAGTCTGATACATAGGCTTTTCCAGTTTCTTCTGAAAATATGATTAAAAACACTAAATATTTAACATTAGGTAAGCACTAAATATTTGTGTATACATGTGTACACATAATACATGTGTGTATATATATATATATATATATATATATATATATGAATTTGCTTTAACATAATAACTATAATTGTATATTATATACATTTATTTAATCAATATATGAACATTTGTACAGCATTTGTTAACTTTTGTCTGTATTGTTCATGTTAAGTAATATAGAACTAATGTTAAAATTTTTAATGAATGTTTAACAATCTTAATCTATTTTAACAGAATATTATTAGTATTTTTTTGAATGAAGAGCATTATGCAAATTGGAATCCGTTCGAATAAATGCATTTTGAAGACATGGTTAATGCAAATAATACACATGGCATGATTTTATAGAGTGCATGACCACTTTTAGTTTATGTTATTTTATATGCAATTCAAATGCATAATCAAAATTCTGGAGTGAACAGCAAAGCCAGTGCAGGAACCCACTGACAAACATGCACAAACACCTCCGCACAGATATATGAAGTCTTGTCCTTGTGTGTACATGCTCATCAGTTCTCAGAGTTAATCCTGATGATCGTGAGGTGGAGGTTTCTCCGGGATGCTCTCGGCTCACGGAATGTGCTCTTGGAAGGCGTCATAATACCACCACAAAGCTCTGGAGCCGAGCAAACATCTCCGTCGAGTTGGAGCAAGCTCAAGATCTCTCATGACAGACAACACGGCTGCGGTTTTGGACCACGTCCACGTTTATGCTGGGCTTGAGCTGAAAGAGTGTAAGTGGAGCAATTACCTGCTCGTGAAGGGCTCGCATTGAGCTGGAGCTCTCAGATAACACCGAAGGTCAAAGGTCAAACCTGAATCTGAATCTGTCAACAACAACCAAACCCTGCAAAATCTCCATCTGGAGCCAGTTTAGAATAAAATGATCTACACAAGGACTAACACAAATATCCGAATGAACAAAGAAAAAGAAAAAGTGATTAAATACATTATTTAAATATTCCTAAAAGGTATCTTACAACATTCTACTATTCTTTATTTTCACCCCGAAAATGCCAATGTTCATTTTTAATATGTAAAAATGTCTACTTTTCATGTCATGGTTAGAACATTATACATATATATATATATATATATATATATAAAACGTTAAACAAATCAATAGGTTGTTTGTGCAAGTATCTTATTACGACCTATATTTACATCTTAAAGGTACACATCCTCTAGCGGGTGTAAAAATATTGACAGTGTCGTATTGCGTCTGTCGTCATGAAATGATGTAGGACTGTGATTATCGATCCAAATGTGTTTTTTGTTTAAATGCAGTGTGTAGAGTTTTACAGCGATCTCACTGTGATTAATAAATATTTTGCTAGGTTTAATTTGTACGAACGACCACACTAACTCACCCCTAAACCTACCCGTTACACAAATAGTGCAAAATCATGATTTATGGGGTTTTATGAGCACATGCATCCTCTGGGTTGGAACCCATGATCACATGATTACATCTCATCTTATAACACATCTCTTTACAAACTGAGCTACATCAACCCTGAATCACATGGCTGATAAAATACGTATTAATAAAAACGCTTATTAATAGTGCGGTAGTTGTTAAGTGTAGGTGTTGTGCAGGATTAAGGATGTGGAATAAGGCATCAATATGTGCTTAATTAGCACTAATAAATGGAAATTTTTTTAGTAATATGCATGCTAATAAGCAACTAATAGGTGTAACCGTAAAAAAAAGTGTTACTGTTTTATTTATTTGTTAATTTTTTAATGTTTCAGAGAGTTTGAAGAACATTTAAAAGTATGTTCACATAACCAAGCTTTAACATAAACAGGAAAATAAGAGTATTGCAAAATACATCAATATTGAAATAACTAAAGCAGCTTTATAGAATACAATAGTGTCATTGTTCAGATCAATCAAGTTAAAGATTTATTCTCATCCAGAAGTGTCAGGTCAGTAGGATTGATAATATTTGGCAACATTAATTAACATGAAATAAAATCATTTGATGCATGACTTCACTAGAAGCTTTAACTGAAGAAACTGGAATAAGGAGGATGCATTCATTTAAGTGATTCGTAAAAGAGCTGCACTGCAAAAAAATGTTTTTCTAGCTTAGCTTATTAGTCTTGTTTCCAGCCAAAATATCTAGAAATTCTTAAATCAAGAGTGTTTTTTTAAAAGTAAAAATCATAGTCATATTAAAGTCAAAATTAAGTGGGTTTTTGCTTAGAACAAGCAAAGTAATGTTATTTCAAACAGAATACAAGATTATTTTGCTTGTTTCAAGTAAAAACTCACTTAATTTTAACTTTAATATGACTATAATTTTTACTTTAAGAAAATCCTTCTTGATTTAAGAATTTATTTTTTCTGATTCAAGAAGTTGGAAACAAGACAAAAAATCTTTTGTTGCAGTGTAGACGTGAACAATCTGGAACAAACCATCGTGTTACAGTCTGACTTCAGCTTTGCTCCTGAGAGTGATGGATTAGCAAAAAAAGAAATGGAAATAATGTGGGGCGGGACTTGGTTCTACACATCAGTTGTTGATTGGATGTTGCGTGTGGGCGGGGCTTTCAGGTGTATGCAGATGAGCGTGAGCTTGAAGGGGTGGAGATTAGGGTATAAATGATTGGAGAAGTCTTGCACACATTACCAGATTGATTAAACATTAATTAGGTCAAAAATAAACAAACAAACATATGCCTGGATTAACTGTTTTATAATGAGCTCTATAGGTTACACTTGGAAAATAGTGCAGTGAAACCTAATGCAATGTCCTTCTTTTTGTGGGATTTTCAGCTATTTTTAGGCAAATGAGTTTTCATCTCTGAAGAATCCATACATATCAGCCATAACTATTTCAGATGATGTTCTTGGTGGTTTCTTTCTCTCAGTGAGGGCTTTTTATTTCACCTGTTTTATGGTCCAGCAGGTGGAAATACTGCATCTGTTCTCTTAAAGCAAAGCAGCAGCAGACTCTCATCAACAACACGGTTTGAGGAATTATTCATGTGTTGAGCACAAACACAGGTCATGCGCTAACGTTAAATAGACTGCTGTTAGACTTCACAGGACAGAAAAACACTTCCATCAATGGAGCTCAGAGCTTTCACTCAGTCATGCACTTAAAGCTGAGCTACACACACACACTCACTCAGGGGCGGAAGAAGGTGTGTGTGTGGCAGGTAGGGAGTGAAAGTGCTGGCCCCGGAGCAAGCCAGCTGTGCAAACATGCAGTTGATGATGTCACACCACAGGGGATTGTGGGTAAGACCAGGGCAGACACACTTTGATGGCAGTTTTTACGGCGATCCTGAGAGCAGGTGTGGGATTGGAGATTTAAGATGAGGAAATATACGGACCATGTCTGAGTTTATAAGTGAAAACAGACAATCAGGGTTAGTCTACGAGAGGCACGTCCAAACTTATGTCCCAGAAACACATCAATAAGAGTTCCACACGTCAGAGAAATAAGAAGGCTTATGCTGCATGTATTTATGCACTTGTTTCATAATACTGCTATTTGTATAATCATCTGATCACGTTTTCTGTAAAGCTGCTTTGAAACCATATATATATATATATATTAGTGCTGTCAAATGATTAATCGCGATTAATCACATCCAAAATAGAAGATTTGTTTACATAATATTTGAGCGTTTACTCTGTATATTTATTGTTTGTACTGTGTGTGTATATATAAATGCAAAGGCATGCATAAATAATATATAAGAAAAATATGTTTATACATGAAATATTTTACATAGAATATAAAATATAATAATATAAATAAATAAATTTATATTAATGTAAATATTTTCAAAATATATACTTAATGTATATACACATAATAAATAAACACAGTACACATACATATATTATGAAAACATTTATTTTGGATTATGATTAATCGTTTGACAGCACTAATATATAAATATATATATATGTCTGAATGTAGAGAAAGTATATTAAAATGTTTCACAATAAATTTACACCATTTTTTAAACCAGTATTTTTCGTCAATCCTTAAAAATGCATTCAAATTTCATATTTGAAGAAAAACTTGTTGTCTATGTAGAGTTTTAACATAACACACTTAAAAAAAATCTTTAAAATAACTAAACAATAATGAATCATTGTGTATCTTGTTTTGAGGTCTAGTAGATATTACATCCATATTTGCATTCAGACTGTATTTTCTTCCCCCTGATAAACATTTTAAAATATATTTTAGTATATGAAGGTTGAAAAAAATGTTATTTGATTTTACTTTTTATAACACGTTGTATGTATATAGCCGTATGGAATAAAACAGATGCAGAATCCCACCGATGCACACAGAAATAAACCCCAGCAACACAATAAAATAGCTACAGATGGTTTGTACTGATTTTATTGAGATGAAATCTCTGTGCTTCTGCACATTTGCGAATGATTAATGCTGAACTTCAGTAGCAGTTAAATGGGAGTCAAAGTGATGGACCACATCAGTAGACTCTGGAAGCCCTGCTACGTTCCTGTCTGATGTGGTGGAAAAATCTGCCAATCCACATGAAAGTGAATAACTGACCTGTTTATGATCAAACACATCAAGACGGAAAAATATTGTGAGTTTCCACACTGTTAATCAAAGACACGTCATCGAATCCAAAGCAGATCTGTGGACAAACTCCTTTTAGCTCCAATAACTATTACTGTTGTTAATCGTGGTCACTTAGCAACACCCTAGCAACCCAGCTAACAAAAATATATTCTTGTTTTGCTAACATTCCCATTAAGTTATGAAAACATTAATTTCAGAAATTTCCTTTTAATTTTAAATGTTTTAAAAATATTTTTTTCTTGAATGTTAAGTGAAAGCTCAACTGTAACATTTTGCAAATATTATAATAACGTTACTTTTGAATGTTCTCTGAAAGTTCTGAAACAAGTAGCAACATGCACAAATGTTAGATGACAACAAAAAAGACAACAACTAAGAAAAATTCTTGCTTTGCGGTTTTGAAAAGGTTGGCGTACACACAACACCCGTTCACACCAATCCACAGAAATGACTAAAGAGCTTGTATTATTGATGCCAGCTCAGTAATTGTTAAAAACACTACATATCTGTGCACTTTTGAATTCTTCAAGAACACGTAACACAAAAGTGTAATACTTGTTTTTGTACTATAGTTTGGATGGAGATGGATTTCATCGTATAACAATGTACAATTTCCCAGCCAACAAAGAACTTCATCAGAACGTTGTGGCAAGGTTACAATCAAATTTTCTTACAGTATTTGTGTTCTTACAGTAATTTTGGAGCACAAACTTTTCACTACATAAAGTTTGTGTTGAAATGTTTAAATGGTCTTGCTCCTATACCTTTATGCAAATTGTTTGAGCGTTGTTAGTGGAAACTGTAAAGTTATTTACTGTAAAACATTTTTTGCTCAAACTCTTCTCTCAGTTAAAGGATTAAAAATTTGCAATTCATTGTCTGTCTATTTGAAATCTATTCTAAATTATAATAATTTTAAAAATGTCATTAAATTTTGGTTGATACATCAACAAACATGTAGTCATGTTTAGTGTATTTATATTATAAATTTGTTATCTTTTTTTTTGTAACTGTATTTTATAAAAGCCCCCCTAGGGACAAGTGTTGCAGATTAGCTATAGCTACAAGCACTATGGTACTAGGGATGACTGTCTCAGTTTCATCTATGTTTATTGTATCTGTCCCTAACAAATAAAACATAATTAAATCAAATAAATAAATAATGTTAACATTTTTTAAAATAGAATATACCATGAACAATGTGATAGTGTTTTGAGAACATTATTAAATACCAAATAACTCTTCCAGTAACGCTTACAGAATACCTGCTCAAAGTTATTAAAATCTTTAAAAAGTAATTAATGTAATATTTTTTTTGTTTTATTTATTTATTTTTTTAGTCTATCATTTATCATTTATCTAACTTTTTTTTTTCTAATTAATTGTAAAGTACATTTAACTAACATTTTTGGGTCATAGGTGGCCTTAACTATATTTACAAAAAAAAAAAGTACAATGTAAGTAGTATGTTCACATTGTATTGTAAATCACTTCTGCTCTTATTGAGGTGTGAGGGATGGGTCAACAGTGTAATTATAACTTTAAGTACAGAAATTTATTAACTGCATATACAGTAGGGTTTTTTTTTTTAAATATAAGTACAATGTAAAAACATGTATGTACACAATAAGTGCATTGTACCAAATTATTAACTAAATTGTAAATACATAGAAGTTAAGACCACCTAATAAAAAGTGGGAACAATTTTTGTTGTTATATCAACTAAAACATAGACTCTAACACTAGTTTTCTTGAGCAGAATGTAAAAACCTGAGAAGTGCGAATTTTCAAAGCAAATCGTAAAATACATTGCACTCGTTTGCAACTTTTCCAATTAAGTGCATTTGGTCTTTCAATGCACAGCTCTGTAATCATCAGAGTTTCTCATTACATCACTAAACACCACAACTCAGCACGATAACCACATGCATAAAAGAAAACGCTGATGCTTCATTTAACTCAGTGAATAAACATCAAACAGCTGGATCTGGAAAAGCAAAGTTCAAACTCTGAAAGTATCCTAAATGCTTTGAAGCGTTAAGGTTAAGTAGCAGCGAGTATAAAGGGTGTGACTGAATAGCAGGCAAAAAGACATGTCAGGACTGGAGTTTCCCTACAGACACGCTTTTTACCCCGATCTCAACATGTGGCTGCCATCTGAATAAAATATAGACAATGGAATGAATGCTATTCGAGGCACAAGACAGAAGGACGAGTGGTCATTGCAAAACAAATATCTTCCCTCTGAGGTTTCATGAGCGTTTGTGTGCGATCCCTGCCAAGAAAGCAGAAACTGAAGGCCAAACAGAGACAGACTGTTTGTTGATTCAACGCATGTATTTATGCAAGAAGAGGAAGCCATGCCATTGTAAAGGATGTTATTTTACAGATGATAAATCATACTTGATCTATACTGAAGTGCAACAGGAAATTTAGAGACATGAGAATTTATGCACATTATGCACTAAAAACAAAGAAAGAGAAATTCATAATTTCACAACTGATTACAAAGACACAGGAAGTAACATTAAGTGAAATATTAATTGTTTGAAATAGAAATACTGGGAACAAAACTCTTTTATTTACTTTAACTCTTTAACACTTTAACTCTCTCTCTCTCTCTCTCTCGGTAAGATGTTTAATGTTTTTAAAAGAAGTCAAGGCAAGGAAACAATGCATTTATTTGATCAAAATACAGTAAATGTTTTTACAATTTTAAACAGCTGTTTTCTATGTGAATGAGTTAAAGTGTAATTTATTTCTGTGATGTTCAGCTGTATTTTCAGCATCATTACTCCAGTCTTCAGTGTCACATGATC
>JAUCMR010000001.1:1459506-1473915 GCA_032357425.1 Enteromius argenteus
TCACAACCTTTAAGTAAGTTACGTTTTCTTATTAAAAGAAGCTGCTACTTACTATTCAAACGTGAGTTTTGAGCAGTCAATGTTTTTTTAAAACATCAAGACCAGTTTTTATTAAATTTTCAGTGTTTATCCCGTTAACTTTTTACTCTCTATTGTCTAACATGCTATCAAAGGCCTGTTTGAGCTGATACGCATTGGTGTCTTTTTAATACGTAGCCCTGTCTTAGAACTTTTTACTTTGCTTATGTGAGTGCCTGGATGTGAATGTTTGTATTTTGTAACAGGATCCACTGTGCAGTTTTGATCATTTGTGCCCTCTCTGGAGCACTCATAGTTTTGACTTAGATTACCTGATACGCACAAGATTTCTTAGCCTGCTTCAATAAGACAGATTCACAAACAGCAGTGTTGATAATGAAGAGCTCTGTGCCTGTAGCTCATCATGCTGAAATCCATCCCTCTCTCGCAGCATCTGTGTTTATTCAGACACACATGAGGCGTGGTTTGATGGTGCGTGACTTGCCATCGGTGACAGTCCATTAACATCTGAGTGTTACCAGCCTGCCCATGTCTTTATTGACTGGACTCAGATTACTATTCACCATCCTCCAGAGGTGCTGCTGATCTTCCATACATAAGCTATCAGTCTGAATGAGATTCATTCTTACAGTGTCACTGTCTCACCAATGGATGCTCTGCAGTGAATGGGTGCCGTCAGAATGAGAGTCCAAACAGCTGATAAAAACATCACAACAATCCACAGCGCTCCAGTCCATCAGTTAATATCTGGAGAAGACAGAAGCTGAAGCCAATCCAGCATTAAGACGTTTTTAACTAAAACGCAAGTCCATATTCCATAATAATGTTTCCTCCAGTGAAAAGGTGGTCTGGTCTGAATCAGGAGAGAAATCTGCACAGATTAAGTGTTTAAAAGCTAAAACAGCTCTAAACAAATACAGTATGTGGCATTTATTTTTATTATTTTTACTGCAGAGCAGTGACCACACGTGTATAAAGTTATGGTCTCTCAATAGAAAGAGTCGACTCTGAATCATTGAAAAGAGCCGTTTTCTTTAAATGAATCCCAAGTTGACGTCAACATGAAATATTAGCATATTGCCCACCCACTTGTCAGTCTTTTCTTCTTGGTCTGAAAGAAAATGCAAAAATGCAGATTCATTCTTCACCACTAGGAGTCTCTTTTGGAGTGTGAAAAGCTCACAAACACTGCTTTAAATGAAATCGACCAAAAAAACGAATCATTGAGCAAATTGTTTGGGAGTCGTTGAGCAAGTAAAGTAAAAATAAATACATATTATAAGACAATGAAAGTGTTTTTTGACCTTGCATGCAGTCAACCTGTTGTTGGGGACTCCCAAAACCAAAATATCAGCCTTTTATAACCCATCATTTGTGGCAATTCCATGAGAGATATCAAAGGTTGCACAACATCATGAGGACATGCGGCATCGCTCCAGATGTGCGATCCTGAATTCCTCCGTATTCCTCAGAAACACATGCATATCAGCCACTTGATTGCGCTACAAGAAAAACATCCATTAATGTCTTTCTTTTCTGGAAGAATTTGAATATGACTTCACAAGCAGTAATGATCAAATATTTCAGATGGTCATCTCATACCAAACCCCACCAAAACATGAGTCACTCCCTTTGCTCCAGTTACTATTCCTACCATTTGCCCTGAAACCACAGCCAAGAGTTTTTAACGTCTTTATCCCACTTTTGGGAATGCTGCGAAATACTTCCTTTGGTTAGGATAATTGAGTAATTGCACGACACCGCAGTGCTGCGATCCATCTAGCATCAGCGGATCGCTTCCAAACTGAAGTCACAGCATATTATCAGAGGATCACACGCTTGCATAACACATGATGTCATGATGCTGGAAGATTCCCAGAGCCACGTTCCAGCTGTGAGTGTTAACACACCATGCATTAGATCTCCTTAAAGTGACTTTATTATGAGCTATGAAAGTTTCATATTTTGGTTTTGGGAGTCCTCAACAACAGGTTAACATGCATGTACGGTCAAAAAACACTGTTATTTTCTTATTATATGCATATATTTTTACGTTACTTGTTCAACGACTCCCAAATGATTAATTCAACAATTCATTTTTCCAAAGCCCTCTGGCGATTGGTCAATTTAATTTAAAGCAGTGTTTGTGAGCTTTTAGCCCTCCAAAAGCCTACCTGGTCTAATAAAAATATGTTCCTCTGAGTACGTTTTGCATTTTTACGGATACCTTACTGCACATTTTGCTGCAGTTTCACCGTAAACCATTGCACATTTTTATTATGTGGATATAGGTACATATTGCAATGGTTCAGAATTGAAATATCCATGTACTACTAAAAGTTAATGCTCGATCATGTTGGAAATATGCCCTACACCAAATCCAATCCTAAAACTACCTGATAGTGTTAACAAATGCAAAACTAATATAAAACACATTTGTTGATGCAACCGTGTTATTTCAACTTCCATTTACACAGATTTGAACTGTCCTGTTGAAGTGTAGTTACACAGGTTTGAAGCGGAGCTCATCTCTGTAATCCGTGAGCTACAGAACAAACCTACCATCTATGAAAACACAAAAATATGAAGCTGGATATGTGTGATGCAGTTTTCAAATCTCCCAGCATAATAATATGTTTTGAAGTCATAACATGATATTCTTCTAGTAATTGTGCAAACATTATGCTTTATTAATCAAAACTCTGTACATCTGTGTGCCATGAGACCAGGTAGATAAAAGCTGCACCTAGTGGTGAAGATTAAATTTGCATTTTCATTCAGACCAATTAGGGGACAGGCAATATGTTAATATTTCATTTTGATGTCAACCTGGGATTTGTTTTAAAAAAGACTCGTTTCAGTGATTCAGAGTCAGCTCTTTCTTTTGAGAGACAACTACTTTAAACACGGTGCACTTTTTTAGGTTTGAAACTTTGCAGGATATTTTTATTCACTTAGAGCTGAGTTATACACTGCATTTAAAAAATCCATAACAGGGGCACTTTAACATCTCACTTGATTACAGCTAAATTAAATGAAGGATTTTGCTGCTTTCTCCTGAGTAAAATACGTTCACCTGCGTCTCTCAGTGTCTCTAACTTTAATTTGCAATCAAAAGTCATTACTTCTAATCAAATAATCTGCTATATATTCGTTTTATACTCTTGCTGGTCATTTGGTTTATTTGCAGTTCTTTTAGTGCTATTCTTTTAATCAGTGAGTATGTTTACATGCACCCTCATAATGAGATAATAATGAGATTTAGGAAATAGTGCAACTGAACTTTAGCTCATGTAAACACAGTGCTTTAATCAAAGGGATGCAATTAAACTCATAATTGTACAACTATGTGGCGTATGCCAATTTTACTCGCAATAAACAGGCACTTTTTACTGCAATTAAGTTTTCTCTGGAAATAATTGCATGCATTATTAATACTATATTAATACTATACTATTTAATCCTATTTAAACTAAACTGAGCAGGACAATCATGTCTCTGAATTCAATAATGAAATGCTTTTAACATTTGTGTTTAATCTTGTCATTACATTAATGACACTCTATTCTCTTATTTGATATTAAGTGCTTTGACAATCTGTATTGTTAAAAGCGCTATATAATAAAAAAAAAGATTTTATTGTAACATTTTCTGTTCATTTTCATTTTTACTAAATGTTTTAGTAATTTTGAGGCGTGAATGTCATTTGTATTCTCTAATAAAAAGTCTATATTTTACTATGTTTTAATTTTAGACTTTTTAGTATGTCAGCTGAAACTAAACGAAAGTTACAGTATATATGTTGCCTTGTTGACAAAAACTAGTTGTTTGTTTTTGTTTTATTCATGTTAATGTTTTTTTTTTTAGCTTGTTTTATTTTATTTTATTTTATTAAGTCTCTTGGCAGAGAACAAAACATTTAATGCAAATGTGTGTATTTAATTTAATTTTAATTTTATTTGACTTTAATTTCTTATGAATTCAGTTTTAGTTAACAATAATAACCCTGATTTGTTTGTTTTAAGTAAATACTTAAATTATTGAAGAAAAAAACCCTGATGGAACATTAATGGATTGTTTAATAGAATTAAACTAGAATCCAGTAAAAGTTAAATATGATCCTGCTGATAAACTGCAATTAGGAAATGAAAGTAAAAACTGGGATTTCTGTTAATCCAGATTTAATTTTCATTGGTATTCCATTGAAATAGGTTTTAAATTATGCTGACAGGACTGAGAAACCTGTTTTAGTGCTTTCTTAGTGATGACTGAATCTCGCAGCGTCAGACGGCTGTTCTTTCAGGGCCTGGGTAAACATGAGCCTGGCCCTGGAGGAGTGCTGGTGGTCTGCAGAGATCCCGGTCAAGGGCTTCATCCAAACCTCTCCAAACATCCCATCCAGAGGCCAAGAGCAAGAGAAGGAAACCTCCAGCTGACCTGGCCCGACACCCGTGACCCGATCAGGAATGCAGCTCCCGGCTCTGACAGATCTTTCCTCCGTCCTTCAGCTCTGAGAGTCAGGTTTCTCTCTCAGTGTGTTATCGTGCATGAACGTGCAGCTCCGCGTCTGGAGCTACAGAAAGCCTCTTGGCAGAGAACAAGAAATTCAATGCAAGTGTGTGTGAGAGAGAGAGAGAAAGAGTGAGAGAGTGAGGAAGACATAAATACAGAGAGAAAACAAATAGGGAATTTAAGATGAAGTTCACGAATGTGTTTGTCTAGACAGCAGTATATATATTTAAGAAAACTCCCAACCCAGTGAGCTGCCTACCCGCCTGCAATATTTTAGGGCATCATATCTCAGTCCAGACATGAAACTGGCCCAAAATGTAGGCCTAATTATGCTGGATTTTGAGATAGGACACCTTGTTTTTTACCAGATCCTGAAGTCTGAAACGTCTTTCCCAAAAAAAGCCTTTTTTTAATAAGCATTTTTGTCTTGTTTTCCATGACAAATATCTAAACATGCACAAGTCAGGACACGTTTATTTAAGATGCGAAACAGCGTGAGATATCAAGCCATAAAAAACTGCTCTGCAGCACTGCATGTTAAATTTGCACAAATTTCAAGTTTTTGACATACAAATGTAAAATATATACAAATATATACAAATAAAATAAACTCCCAATTCTGAGAATAAAAGTCATCAAATCATAAGGCATAAACATAAACAGCAAGACAGAAGTCAGAATCTTGAGATAAAAAAGTTGCTTATTATTATAAAAGCTGCAATTACACTATTATTATTTTATATTATTATTTTTATTATTATTATTATATAATTCAGATTTTTTTTTAATGCTTTATTACTATTACTGTCAGTAAAATTTGTAAATAATATTTCACAATTCTGTATTAATATCTTGAAATTTTAACTTTATTTTCCCCTATCAAAGTAAGAAAATATGTCTCACTATATTTTTTTATGCATATATGTGCAAAGCAATTTATTTATTTATTAATTTTTGATGGTCCATGTATGTTTCTGGCCTAAATCAGAATTGCATGTATTCTTCACAGATCACAGATAAATCAAGTGCATTACATGCAATTGCACTGAAAGCATTGAATGCATAAACTTTAGTGGGAAATTTTTTTTATTTATATACATATATATACCATAATTCTGCATATGTTTTTAGCGCTATGGCAACATGATCAATTCTAGAGAATTCTGACTTTTTTCCCTTGCAATCATGAGTTTATATTCTGTTTTTTTTTTCTCTCTCTCTTTATTGTAAGCTTATATGTTGCAGTTTTGAGTTTATACACTGCAATTCAGAATTATTTTTTACCTAGTTGTGAGAAATAAAAGTATTTTGTGGAAAAAAAAAAAGGCTCAATAATAATTTTAGAATAATTGTGGAAATAAGCTTCCATAAAAGTCAGACTCTGTTTAAATCAGTTGTGTAGCTTGTGCATTGGTTGAATGTAAAATCTTTCAAATCCGTCAATTAGGTTTGATTTCAGCCCTAAAAGCTCGCTGTATGGTGATGAAAAGGCAGCTCACTGGGTTTTGGAGCAAATCTCATGTTTTGAAATGATTAAACCAGGCTTAGAGAAATGATTTGTGAGCTTTATAGACAACAAATGTGTGTGTGGGTGGACTGGGTGTGTGTGTGTATTATATTTCAGGGCTTTGGAGACCCAGTCTCTCAGGTTGCACTAAACACATAAAGTGTGTCGCGCGTTGAAGCTGGACCCTCGCGCTGGATAACTAGTGCTTTAATTAAAATCTGCTAATGGACGAGTCCCAGGAAATGCTGTCCTTCGAAAGACAGCATCCCCGCCGGTAACACTGCTGTCTGTCACTGAAAGAAGTGCCTGGAAAAATGAACATGTGTCTCTCAGAGGAGAGAGAGAGAAAGAGACGGATCCAAACAAACCTTCTCAAGTAAATAATCACAGCACTTTGGTGTCACCAGCTGAACATAATTCTAGGAAACAAACAAAAGAATTCTTCAGACGTAAGAACACTAACACAGAAAGCCAATGCCACCCAAAGTCAAGAGTGTAATCAGAAGAGCCTGGATCGCTCAGAAGGAACACTAGGTGATAGAAAGGAAAAACGAGGATGTAAAAAAAAATGCTATGATGAAAATAAAAATATATATATGTTATATATATATTAAAATGTTTTTGTTAATATCTGTAATGTTTTAATATTAAACATATATAATAATATTTATTTAAGGCTTGCAGTATATATATCAATTCCTTTAGTCCTTTAATGGATGAAAAAATCAATGATCTTTTTTACAAAAAAAAATATTATATTATATTATATATATTATATTATATTATATGATATTGTATTATATTATATTATATTATATTATATTATATTGTGTGATATTATTATTTAGATTTTCAATTTCAGTTTTCACCACATTATATTGTATACACAGTTATTATTATGTCAAGTATAATTAGTGTATAATAAAAATAACAATAATTAATAATTTTTTTTTTTAAGCTATTTATTGATCTATTTAAAATAGAGATCTATTTTTACAGACAAAAAATCTACACACATGTGTGTAATTATTATGAATTACTATTATTACTATTATTACTTATTATTAATAATTTTTATATTATCATAGATATTGTGTTTTAGGGCATCACAATTTAATATATATATATATATATATGTGTGTGTGTGTGTGTGTGTATATATATATATAATATTATTGTTGTTGTTGTTGTTGTTATTACTGGATAATTCTGTTATTTTTCATGCTGGCTTTTGAAAGTAAGGCAATTTGAATGTGGCATAATGATTGCTATGCCATAATATATTATGATATATTAATTTTCAAAAGTAATGTCATTCTTTAAGTCACAAATATATGGTTATCTATTCAAAATGCATAGCTATGATACGTTTTGAAATGCTGTAGCCATATTTTCAGTAAATATAATAATGATTTGTCCATGTTTTTCGACCTGTCGGCCTTCACCTGGCTGTCAATCATCCCCGGCGTCGTCATGGCGATATTCAGGTCTGGAGCAGCAGGTGAGGAGCGGCTCATACACAAACACACAGCGAGGGAGAGATGGGGATTTCTGAGAGTGAGTCAGTGGAGACTGCAGCTGTAATAACAGCGGCTGATGTACAGTTTCACACGCTCACATACTGTACAGGACCTGCCCTTCCTGCTGTCAAACACCTACAGCATACAGCGCATGAAGACTTCTGCTCTGATGGAGGTATCTCAGATGTTTCTCCTGCTCTTGGTTTCTATCTACACTAATGAGTCAGTAGTTCATCTAGTAAGAGTTAAGAGCTCAGGTCATTTGATGAGAAGCGTGTGAGTTCATATTTATACGAGTTTCCACATCTGAGCTCAGTTTAATAAAAAGATCTCTTCTAAAAACTCTTAGCTATCAACCCACATGATTGTGTATTAACAATAAATATATTAAATTGTTTAATGTATTTTAAATATACATGATATATATTATAAATATCTTACTATATAGTTAATAATACAATGTAAAAAAACAGTTAATTTAATGTCAAGTTACAGTTATTCACTGTAAACTATACATTCTTTTCTTTTTCCCCTCCAAAAATGGTATAGTACTGTAAAATTACATGTAATGTCCAATACAGTTTTCACTGTATTTATAGTAATGAAATTTACCGTTAACCATTTAGTAGGTTTTCACTGTAGCATTTTACATTCTTTTACCGTTAAATCAAAGGCATTTTTACAGTGTAGGAATTGTATTCTTTATATATATAATTTTTATGTACAATATATACACAATATGTATTTACTAATTTATTTATCAGTGTCATTTTCCATCTACCATGTTTCCATGCCTTTAGCAAGATTGTCCCAATTGTCCAATAATTTTTTTTTCTTATTTGTCATCACACATATTTTCACAAAGTGACATAAAAGTTTGCGAACACTGTATGTGCTCAAGTTTATATATATATATATATATATATATATACTGTATGAGTGTGTGTGTATATGTATGTATATGTACAGTATGTATGTATGTATATACACATTGGCATGTATACGTGTGTGTGTGTCACTGTGTTATAACAGATCTGGGTATCTGGTGCCCGTCTTCTATCACAGACACACACAAGAGCATCAAACACTCTGATTAACTGAGATAAAATGGCAAAAATGCACCATCAAGAGCGTTTTCACAATCCAGTCGCATGTTATGTTATGAAGCAATCTCTAAATCATAAGTAGAATGCAAACAAGTGTTCCATGGGCAGATGGATGTTGAAATAATCATCTTTCGCACAGTCTGCGTTTGTTGAGAAACGCTCTGAGAGATTGAGAGATTGTCTGGAGTGAAATGTCTTCTAGAACGGCTCATATAGCGTCTGCACGGATCTGCTCCAGTGTTATTCCACCTCTCTTACCTCCACATGACTTCATCCGTGTGCCACCCAGAAGAGGAAGAGCTCTGCCAAACCAACTCACATCCTGCTCCCTACACACTGAGAAGTGCACATCTGAACCTCCCATCATGTCAGCAAAAGCACAGGAACACAACTTACAGATCTGACATCATCACATCCTGTAAATAAACATCAGTATAATATCAATCTCAATACACTCTCAGTAACATAAGGCGCAAAAGCTAAAAGGTAAATCTTTGTACCTAAAATGTTACCTATTTGAGAAGTTTTAAGTTTATTATATTTTGAGACAAAACAAAACATTCAGAAATAAACAAGACAAAATACATAATATATATATATATATATATTCAGTGTTGCTTACGAATTTTACTTATTTATTTATTTATATTTATTTTATTATTGATTTTATATTCATTTATGTATTATTATTATTTATTCATTTATTTTTATTTATTTTATTTTTTTATTTTTTTTCAGAAAATGTTAAATACTCCAAAAAAGGAAAATACTCATTTGGAATTGGATTTTTTTGCAGTGTTTAGAAAACTAAACTGGAATTATCTGTCATTTGTTATGTACACCCTTTTTTGCATTTATATCCACAGAAAAATAAAAATCATAAAACTGTAAGCGTGTACAGAGGATGTGTTGATACGTAGAGTTCAGCGTTATGATCATAAAACTATACTGCGCAAGAAACCACTAAATCAGCAGACCTGTGTGAAAATGAACTTGAAAAGGCTCTTAGATAAAATATATGAACATAAACACTGCATACTTTGTAAGAAAAATATTTATTTTAAATGAGTCATATATAAATTAACCGGCAAAAGACCAGAAACAGTGCATATACAACAGTTCAAAAGTTTCTTCTGCACACCATGACTGCATTTATTTGATCAAAAATACTATAAAAATTTGTAATATTATCATTTAAATTAGCTGTTTTATATATGAACACATGTTAAAATGTCATTTATTTCATGTGATCAAAGCTGAATTTTCCAGATACTCCAGTCTTCAGTGTCACATGATCTTTCTAATATGTTCAAAAAGAACAGCATTTATTTAACACCTTTTGTAACATTATAAAAACATTTTACTCTCACTTTTGTTCAATTTTAATGCATCTTTGATTAATATATATATTTCTTTCTTTTAAAAAGCATGTTGAAACAGTGCAACAGAAACAAATGGGAAGCCCGTCAACAAACATCTTCTGTTTCTACAACAATCTTTGATTACACAGAATCAAACGGCACTGTAGCTCATGTTAAAAACAGCTTTATGAAATCTGGGGAAAACTCAGTACTTCACTCAGTGTCTGTGTTGATGTTGAATGTCATCCAGAGGATGTGGTTTCTCATCATTTATAACCAAGTATTTCAGATCTCAGAGCGGTTCAGGTCATACGCTGATATGACTTATGTTGTGTTGCCCATCTCTCGTTCAGTGGAAAAGATTTGCACACCATACAAAACATAATAGCGCAGCTCATAAACAGCCACGTTAGACTAATTATTTACAGGCTCCATTAAAGAATAAGAGTTATTTTCCTGTGACCGTTTGCAGGTTTCACCGACTGACTGCTGCCAGTGTTTTTACTGTGGAAAAGGCCCTGTAGAGTCTCTCGTCTCACTGATGCAGGAATATCTCAAGTGGAAACGCTGTTCCTGCCTGTAAAACACTAATTGCTCTTCCTGATCCCTCTGTATAACACTTTTACTGCCATTAACGCAAGAAACGGGTGGAAACACAAGAGTTTCTTTATGTTCTGATGATCAGATCTTCTAAACGTGAAGTATATCTTGATGTCTCACCATATTTTGTTATTAGACTATTTTGATTTAGAACCTACTGGAAAGTCCAGCTTAAACCAGTTTAAGGTAATGGCTATGTTAATGGCTATTAACTAGCTGGTCTAAGCTGGTTTAGGGGGTTGATCAAGAGATCCTGGCTGGAAAGATCAAGTCAACCCATTTCAGGGTGGTCAAGCTAGGTTTTGGAATATACTAGCTGGTTTCTGACGGTTCAAGGTGGTCTATCAGATCAGCCACACACACATCAGCTGGTAATCACACTTTTCAACCTTCTTAGCCAGCTTGGGCCATCTTTAAAAATCCACCAAGACCATTTAGGGTAATAGCTGGTCCAAACTGGTTTAGGTGGTTGAGCAACAGATCCTGGCGGGAAGTCAACCCATCTGGTCAAGCTGGTTTTTGGACTATGGTAGCTGGTAGTCTCTCGTTAACCAGCTTGGGGCATCTTAATAAGTCCATCAAAAACAAGTCAAAGGTTAGTGTTTTTAAGCTGGTTTAGATGGTTAACGAGTGCGACTACCAGTTGGTGGGGATATGGTTTTGCAGCTAGATCATTTTGAACCATCAGAAACCAGCTTGTACCAACTTAAAAATCCAGCTAAAACCATCTTAAGATAACAGCCATGTTTTAGATTATGCTTTTAGTTGGTCTAAGCTGGTTTAGGTGGTTGAGCTGCAGATCCTGGTAGGAAAGATCAAGTTAACCCATCTAAAGGTGTTTTTTCTGGTGGTTCAAGATGGTCTACCAGTTGGTAGTTCCTCTTGTTAACCACCTTGGGTCGACTTAAAAAGTCTATCAAAAACAAATCAAAGGTTAGTGTTTTTAAGCTGGTTTAGATGGTTAACGAGAGGGACTACCTGTTGATGGGGACATGGTTTGGCAGCTAGACCATCTTGAACCATCAGAAAACAACTTGTACCAACTTAAATATCCAGCTAAAACCATCTTAAGGCAGCAGCCATGTTTTCAAAGCTGGTTTTTGTGGCTGACCAACAACAGCCCATCTAAAGGTGGTCAAGCTGGCTTTTGGAATACGGTAGCTGGTTTCTGATGACTCATAATGGTCTATCAGATTAGCCACACCCACATCAGCTGGTGATCCCTCTTGTCAACCTTCTAAACCATCTTGGGCCAGCTTAAAATATCCAGCTAAACCAGTTTAAGGTAATGTTTTTAGCTGGTATAAACTGGTTTATGTGGCTGACCAACAGATCCTGACTGGAAAGAATCTAAATGAAGTGTATTTTGCTTACAATAAACAAAATTAAGTAAGTAAAATATTCTTATAGTAAGATTATTTTCCCTATCCCACCGGCAGATAATTTTACAAGTTTTAACCAAAATGCACTTCATTTAGTTTCATTCCACTGGAAACAAGACAAATTGTCTTATGTAATTTTGCTCATCTAGTAAGTGCATCTTAATTTAAGATTATATATATATATATATATATATATGCAGCATATTGACTAGAAACAAGACAGTGTAAGTAACTAAATACACAACTAGTTAGAGTAAAGCAATATTGTAATGCATTTCTATGAAAAGTAATGTTCCCCAGCACTGGCACCAGTTTGATGAGGACACATAGGCATCATTTTGTTGTTCCAATAGAAGACTTTCTCACTCAATAGTTGCTGTAGGCGTCATGTAGAACTGTCTGGTTGGTTGTGGTGTCCTGAATGTGAACTCTCAGGATGGATGACATTTGGGTTTTTACCCAGCTGCCTTTCCAAACGCTCTCTTAGACGACTGGCAAATACCCAAATACCAATACGACCAAAACACATACAGAAACACGCAAAGGCCTCGTTTTTGTCTCATCTATGCAGTGCTGTAGACAGAGCATTTCCAACCAGCGGGAAATCAGTGTAGTATTAACAAAAAGACAGTTTACCAACCCACTTTCCGTTTCCCACTGGATTGAAGTCCTTCATGCTTCAAGACCAACAACGAGAAAGTTACGTAATCCATTTCCAGACTCTCAGCAAACAGCTTCCTCTGAGAATATTTATGCTCTATTAATAAACAAATTCAGACACACTGAAAGATGTTTGTGTGGCATGTTGAGCATGTCACGATCATCTCCTTGGCATCGAGAGGAAACGAAATGAAAGCAAGAACACCTGTCCCATGTCCAAACTAAACCAGCACGGCATCAAAGCCCAGTGTTTGTGGTGACTGTGACTGACCTGTTTGCTTTAATGTCCGCCAGACGTGTGTTTTACCTGTAACAGCATGGAAAATAAAAGCATGTGTGAGGAAGGTGAAAGCTATTTGGTGAATGCAGTGCTCATGTCACACGTTTCAGTAAGTGTTTACATCTGTTTTTGATCCAATACAGCAATGTGTTTTTTATTTTAAATGATTCCATTACACTTGTTTTGATTTTAAATGTTCTCAAAACAAAGCCCAAAATACTCAAAGTACATCATTTCCTACTATAAATTTGTGCAATTTTTAAAAGCTCAGGTTTCAAAACAGAGGAGTGGACTGCGGAAAATATTAAGATGTTTGTGCTTTTTGGCCAGGTGTGTGCTTGTTTGTACTCGCTGGGACGTTTTATTTCTCTGATCAGTAATCTGGGTGGATTTCCTCGAGTGAACAATAACAAAGGTCCAGACATAACACTAAATATATATATCAAATATACATCACACGCCTTGTGGTTATTCCTTGTTTGGGAAGTGAAATGCTTCTAGTGTCACTTTCCAAAAACTACAATTTAAATACAAATACATGTAATGTATAAAGGTTACAAGACAGGCCAACCATGAGGGTGGTGAACAATAGTAAATGCTTCTTTACATGACATTACATACAGTATGCTTGCATGGGCTTTAAAAGTGTGATTTTAGACAGAAATGGCATGTAAATGTTAGGCGTAGATAAAGTTTGTAGATGAAGAGTGTTGTGGGTAAATTTAGCATTATTTATGTCTTATCTGCAAATTTATTAATGAAAAAAAGTGATGTTCTTTCTTTTATTTTACAATATGCATATCTAAACGTTATTATTCTTGTAAAAAATATCAAAATAAAGTAATTTTTTAAGTTCTTAATAAAAGATCTGTCTATATTATCTATCGAAAGGCTGAAAATTTTTGACATTTTGAATGAAGTAATATTTTCACTACATTTTCAATGTAATTTTTAAATTATTTATTTATGATAATAAATGCAAATTAATTTTAATTTCAGTTTTTGAGTTTTGAAAGTTTTCTTGTTTGGAAACCCAAAGTAAAACTGTTCTAAGTTATGTCTAATTTCCTCAAAATAAGTAATTTGTGAGAATCCATTTCAAAATGTTATGTTTTATAATATATATATATATATATATATATATATATATGTGTATGTATATATATATATATATATATATATAAATACACTATTAGTGCTGTCAAAGGATTAATCACAAGTTTTTGATAACATAATATATGTGTGTATATTTATGTTATATATATTTTTTTTTTTTATTTTTTTTTTTTTTTATTTTATATATTGTGTATGTGTGCACCTGGTATTTATCACCTTATAAAATCAGGACAGGATCAGGATGTGACTTGTGGCCAGGTATGGTTTCCCATACTAGGAATTTGTGCTCTGCAGTTAACCCATCCAAGTGCACACACACAGCAGTG
>JAUCMR010000001.1:1486759-1508966 GCA_032357425.1 Enteromius argenteus
TCATAAATCACCTTCATATTGTAATACCTGTCATACCCATGTCATTATACACATTTGTGTCCTCATAAACCACATAATCATGCACATGCCCACACACACACATACACACACATACAAATACACAAACACAGAATGTATTTACTCAGAATGTGTTAAACTTATTGTAGTTTTTCATTCATATGTGAACTAAAGGTTAAATAGCATTGACTACTAACAGATGAGTATATAAACCTGCTTGATTTACTGTTTTGTTTTGTTTTTTGTTGTTGTTTTACTTTTGGCATTTAATTTTATTATTTAATTTTATTTAATTTACTTATTGATTCATGTATGTATTTATTTTATGTATTTATTTGCATGCATTTTATATAATTTCTTGCTTATTTATTCATTTACTTATTTATTCATTAATTTTGTGTTTACTTTATTTATTTATTTATTTTCTTTTTTTGTTTTTATTTGTTTTTGCATGTATTGTCTTCCAGACGTTTCTGGCTGTGATGTAAACTTAAGTCTTAACTTCTTGTTACATTAGGAAGCACAGCATGTGAATCATCTGACTATCACAGACGTGACCTTTCACCTAATTCTGTCTGACCTACATCCTTGCACACACACACACACACACATGCAACATGTCAACACGTGTTATGATAATAAGCAAACACACATGCACACACACGTGGTGATTTAAATTCAATGTGATGCTGATTTAGTGTGTGTGTGTGTGTGATATGGGTTCTGCCCTCTGGGAAGAGCGTTTGTCCCAGATCCTGTTCAGCTTCAGCCCTCAGCACGTTTATTGAGCTTGTATGGAGATGCAGAGTCTGGTGTAAATGCATCACTAAGTCTTTCTGTGCATCAAGCAGGCTGCAGCACATGATATAGTGACAGCTTCTGTCTGTCTGTGTCCTCTGAAGAGCTGCCAGGATTCACACAAAGCTTCGTCTCTAAATGTGTGAGCAGCGCTGCCTGCGACTGACTCTGACCTTTGACCCCCACGACCCAGACTCTGAGTAACAGGAAACAGAACTTCAGATTAGTGACTAAATCCATCAGATTCATCAGCTTCTTCATGAAGTCATGTGCAGTGACCTTCAGGAGTAAATTACCCTGATTACATCACTGTGTCAGGCTTCCTGTTTGGACCAACACATCTAAAAACAACTGGCTAATGTTCCCATTAAGTTAAAAGAGTATTATTTCTGAATGTTCTCTGGATGTTAAAATAATCAACTTTTTAAGTGTAGAAAACTGAAAACATGTTCACTCTCAGGCCATCAGTGATCAGATCTTGAGAAACGTGTCTCTGCATCAGTGTCTCAGCAATGGATGTGAATGGGTGCTGGAAGAATGAGAGTCTGATAAACACATTAAGACGTTTTTAAACTAAAATACAAGTCTATAATCCATAATAACTCTTCCTCCAGTGAAAAAGTGTTCTGGTCTGAATCAGAAGAGAAATCTGCACAGATCAAAACAGCTCTAAACAAATATGTGGTTAGATTCTGATGTGAGAGATGACAAGAGATAGACTTTTTCACTGGAGGAAGAGTTATTATGGATTATGGACTTGTATTTTAGTTTAAAAACATCTTAACGCTGGATTAGTTTGATCTTTTGTCTTCTCCAGATGTTAACTGATGGACTGGAGTGCTGTGGATTATTCTGATGTTTTATCAGACTCTCATTCTGACGGCACCCATTCACATCCATTACTGAGACGCTGAGAGACACATTTCAAACAAACTCTGATGGCCTGAAAGTGAGCACATTTCATTCTTAGCTGAACTGTTCCTTTTAGAGACACATTTTTATTTATTAGTAGTATCGAATCACCAGAAAAAAACACTTTTAATGATCCCATGTTTGTTGTACAATTGTAAGATCAACTGTCAAATGAAATCGCACGGTTTGTTCACTCAGGAGCGTCATTGATCCAGTGTCTTGAACTTTGTGGGGGTTTCCGAGTGCATAAACAACTGAAGATGATGAAGTCGCGTGTGGGCGTCGGAATGAATGCCCGATGAGCTCATCTCATCGCCCGCTCCAGTAATGCCATGACGCTTCACGCAGCTGTTGGTTTGGCACAATCTTCAGCTAAAGTTATTGCATCCTTCACTTTCACAAGGCATATCGGGATCAAATGACAAGCTAATGCACGGATTGGCAATAACATTTACATCATTCAGTTGTTTCCTCACGTATTTGCACTTCAGTCTCTGTGTGAATGTGATTCGTGGACTGATGCAATGCACTCAGACTTACTTCATACATGCTTGATGTTATTTTCTGGTTATGATTGATAGTAAATGCACCTGATGAGCTGGTCATGTGGGAGTAACAGAGACTCGTGACGTCCCAGTCCACCTCTTCATGCTCTACATGACTCATACTGCAGCAGAAAACTTCACAGATCAGCATTTTGATCAGTTCTCGGCCCCCTACACACGCCTTGCAGAGATGATCTCTCGTTTGTCGTTTAATTAGACCTCAGACATCACCAACATCTTCGGGGAACATATCTTACAAACATTATGGGAATATTACTTTTGAATGTTCTAGGAGCCATCTTAGACTAGCTAAAAAGTTTAAAAAATATTAAGTACTTAGTAAGTACTTAGTAGTAGCCATTGTACTTAAAATAAAATGTACTTATCATGAAACAGTTTGCACTTACAGTTTGTAATTATGTCGATGTAACAGGCTGCTACTGTTACACATTTGTTACAGACCGAGTCTGTTACACAGATACTTATGTAACCAAAAGATTGTCACATGTGTGTTGCAGACTTTATACAACGTAATTATAAATGTAAGTACACAGCCATAAGCTACTTAAAATATAGTGTATCAAGATTGTACTTAAGTGTACTTGATGTGTATCTCTACTGTACACTTTATCTAGCTGCACCTTAGATTGATTGAACCCATTAATACACTGCTTAAATACATGTAATGCCTTTATAATTACATTCAAATTAAAGTGCATAAGCATCTGTGTAACAGACTCGGTCTGTAACATATGTGTAACAGTAGCTGTCTGTTACATCTACGTAATTATAAAAACTCTAATTACTGGCTGTTCTGTAACTTAGTTACATGATAAGTACATTTTACTTCATGTAAGTACAACGGCTACTACTAAGTCCCTAAATTAGGTAATTACTCTGTGTTATGGACACCTTAAAATAAAGTGTAACCATGTTGGGTAGTGCATTTGCATTAATACTCGTTACTGTTTAATTATCATATTGTTACCATGAAATTTAAATGGAACATAAAATGCATTTGAAATATGTCGAACAATTAACAAAAATTTGTTTCACGAAACAAATCCATTACTACAGCTTTCCTTTTATATTTTACAGAACTAAACATCTTTGATAAGATAAATTTACTTGAGAAACACGACTTTATGAGACTCGTTTTTTAAAGAGTAAATCTTCCTTTCTTTCTTTCTTTCTTTCTTATTTATTAATTTGCTAAAGCATCAATTTTTTTTTGCTTTAAATTCTCAACAAGATGGATTTACAGAAGCATATTGCCACTGAAAATTTGTGTTAATATCAATATTTTTTAGATACTACCATGATATTATAATATCAATATTAGCTTTTTAAAATATTGTACATATTTTACTATAAATACCATTAATACAGTAATCAAGCAGTACCAGTGGTAGATGTCAAATGCACATTTTTTTAAATTTAACAGATAAACCTGAGAAACAAAATTGCACAAGATAAGATTTTATTTTGCACATATAATTTATCTAATAGGTTTGTTTTTGAACTAACAGTTTGCAGTTTTTTGCTTAACTAATTTCCAAACACCCTTTTTCTAGTTTAAGCACAAGTCCAGTGTTTACGCTCGAATCAAGAAAAAATAGTTTGTTCTCTAAAAGCAAAGTGAAATTCTTGCTCCAGATTCTTGAAAGCATGTGTTCATTTCCTGTTTCCTGCTCCGAAGAGCGTCCAGATGCCCGAGCCTTCCTCTGGTTTCACCTGCAGGAGCAGAACAGGTACGTCAAAGGCATTCTTTACTCCAGATGTGTCCGTGTCTAACAGGAACGGAGGGGTCAGATGTTTCTCTCTCCCACAGGGCCGCTTCACGGCATTCCTCCATCTGTTTAGAGCCTTAAAGTCCTTGGAGTCTCTGTAGCTCCGCGCTCGTCTAATCCTGGTTTAATGGATCCAGTTTCTGGATGTTTGGAGAAAGGGCTGCAACAGGCCTCTGTGGTAAAGCTGGTTTAAGTAAGATAAACCTCTCCTGGCCTTCAGATTAACATGAGAACCGGAAAGAGCAGGTTTAGACCTTAAGACACCTGTTGTCTGAGATAACAGTCGATCTGAGGTTAGAAAAAACACAGGTGAACTCGCATTTCAGTAACACTTTACTTAAAGCCTATGTATTATGCATTATATCACTAGTTTTAACGCACCTTATAATGCATTGTACAATCTCATCAATAATTGAAGAGTAAATTTGCAAAAACAGATAACGAATTAACTAGCCATTTTTAAAAAAAAATTCAGTGTACTCAAATAATGTTTGTTTTATTTACTTTAGTAAATTTAGTAATTTTAACAACTAGTTTGGTTAAACTATTTCCACGTTGTTGAACAACAAAGACTTAAATAGAAAGAAAACCCTAAATATCTTCTAAGAATGTTTGATAGTGTTCCTGTTAAACACTATTTCTGAATGTTCTCAGAACGTTCATAAAGTCCAGTTTTCCTGTTTTTTTCTTGGTTCTGCAGACATGAAGAGAAGATTCCATTGTATGCAAACAGATACATTTAAAACATGTCACAATCTTGAAAGCTTCTTGAAATCTCTTTCCTATCTTTTTTACAATCTAAAGAACCTTCTTTTGCCACAAAGAATCTTTTGTGAAACAGAAAGGTTCTTCAGATGTTAAAGGTTCTTCATCGTGAAGCACCTTTTTTTTTAAGAGAGAACAGGCAAACGCTTGGCAAAAATTTTACGCTGCCGTTTTGAGATCATTATTATAGACCAGTTAACCTTGAATGAACATTCTATTAATGTCACGTTTGTTTCATAACCTTGCTACAACGGTCTGAGAACATTCCTTGTTAGCCGGAGTCATACAACATGGTTTTTCCTAAAATGCACAAGTAACTGGACTGTGAGAGAACAAAGGATGATAAGTGGGTCTTGTGAGAGTTCTTCTGGCGTGAGAAGCTCATAACATTGACACAGAGGTTTGGAATAAGAGAGCAAACAAATGCTGCAGTTACTAGATGTTCCCTGCAAGTCCAGCTCTTAGAGATCAAACGCTGTGTTAGCGTTGGCGTCTTGCCTCGGAGGGTGTGAAGTCTCTAACACATCTGTCCTGAGAGGAAGAGTCTTGGCAGAAGACGACAATGGCGTCCGGTTCTCCACCGAGGCTCTCAGAGACGGCCAGCTCTTCCTGGGCAGGACCGAGCGATTGTTCTCCGCTTCACCCCACACCCAGACCTCTTCCTTCAACTCGCCCTGATGTCAATCTCTGATGCTGTACTTCATAAAAAGTCGCTGAGCTGTAATCCAGTTAACCCCTTTACGTCTGAAACTGCATGGGGAAACTGTAAAGAAAAGTTTGAAAATAAAGGCACTTCATGATGCCTAAACATCTAAAGAAACTCTCTGTATGACAAAAACTGCTTTGTAGCGAAAAAAGGTTCTTTAGATTATGAGCAGATAAGAAAGACATAAACTTTGACGGAAATTATTCTTCTACAGCATCACTAAAGAATCTTTAAAGCACCTTTTGATGATTTTATTAGTATTTGAGTAAATGAATCTTGTTTAATGGATAAATATACTAATTAAGAGAAGGATTTGGTATAGTACTGAATAAAAGTATTTGATTTGCTCAACAAGACTGAATTTAATTTATCATATTGATCATATTTTAACATTCATAAAACAATCAAACCTTTGTAAAAATATAAAACATTTTGAACATTCAGAGAACATCCAGGAATAATGTTGTTATAACTTAATGGAAACATTAGTGAAATGTTCTTAGAAGTTAGAAGTTCAAGTTTTTTTCTTTGTTATGCAGATATTAAAGAAACATTGTATCATATTATTACTGTAACATTTGAAAGAGCATTTCAAAACTAATAGACACATGTCCAAAACATTTATGAAAAAATAATAATTTCATGTGCATAAATAATGTCTTTGTGCTAATGTTTAAAGAACATTATTAAAGACCAAATAACTTCTATTAATGATATAAATGTTTATAACTTTAACAGAATATTGCATTTGCTGGGCTCCTTCATAACTTCATAACTGAGTATGTTGATCATCTTCAGTAATGAAACACTCTGATGTTATCTGATGACTAACAGGGTAATATCAGGTCATGCTTTGATCACGCTGGGACAAACACCTTCCCTTCGGTCAGCGGGAATTAATGTGTTTGTCTTTACATGTTACACCTATTATTTAAGACGTGACGTGGCCTCCGTCCAGCATAAACAAACCCTCCTACACTGAGTGTGTGTGCATGTGTGTGTGAGGGCCAGAACAGTAGGTCATGAGCATGTGTGGCCCTCGGCTCTAAATCATACGTGTGCAGCTCATGGGAATGCGGTCAAACGCCTTCACCAGGAAACTCCCTGAAACTATGTTCATCCGTCTCCACTGATACTCGTATATTCGTCCTCAGGGTTTCCCTTCAGAGTGACCATCACTGTCAAGCTCAAATGACCACAATCCTGATCCATACTGAAGAATAAATGTATTTGGAATATGTTTACTTCATGCTAAGTATACTACAAATGCAGTTGCATATTATGTGCTTAATAAAAAATACCCTGCAGTTGTTCTTGTGGTGTACTAAAGTGGTTTACTTAAAAGTCTCCAAAATTGGAAAAACTAATTGCTAAAACCATCATTTTTATATCAGTAAGTCTCAAACTAGAAACACTTATATTATTTTTTTACTAGAGCAAATTATTTTATATCACAGAAAGATTTTTGGCCTGTTCTTCGCACAAAAAAGAAATCTTATGACTTCAGAATGCAGAAAGTCATGTTCTGAACGTTTTTTGGTGCTTTAATGTGGGTTTATTTGTTTGTTTGTTTGTTCTTTTAGGAGCTTCACACTATAAAGTTGTTGTATACAGTTCAGAAAAAATACATTTTGTATTCCACAGAAAAACAGTGTAAGTTTACGATTATAAGGGTGAATCAGGATATTAATGTTAACAAAAGTACATTAAAAAAAAAAATATATATATATATATATATATATATATATATATATATATATGATAACTGAAAGAAAATATTTTTTAAAAATTACTTTTTTTTTCTTATATTAGTTGTTGTTTAAAGTTAAAACACTAAAATAACTACAATTAAAACAGACATTTAAATTAATCAAAACATTATATTTTTTTGTAAATGTAAAAAAACTAAAATTACAATTTTTGAAACTTTTGCAATCTAATTTGTTGGGGGGGGGATTATACCTCTCTTTGAAAAATATCTGCTAAATGAAAATGACTACATTTAAATCTAAAATAAAATGAAAATAACAAAAAAAATCTAAAATAAAAACTATTTAAAATATTAAGATTATACAAACTATGTCAAAACATAACAAAACACACAATAAAAGTGCTTAAATGTTGAATGAAATTAAAAGGAAAACTGAAAATGTAAAAAATTATTAAAAAGATTAATAAAAACTACAATAGTATATTAACGTTGCTAAAACAACACTGGGTGAATATTCAGCAATGATGAACAATAATATCAGAATATTTGACAACATGTAAATAGAAGGTGGGGCTTCTGATTTATTTCATTATAATTCACTTGTTGTGATTTTATCCATTAGGATCTGGTGTGATGGTGAAGGCAACATGAATGGAGAGAGTCAGAGCTGAGTTTCTGAGTGAACGGTCAAACCCAGGGAACTCTGGGTGGTCAGAATGGCATGCTGGGTGTGTCCGGCGGGATAAAAGAAGAGGAAAAGAGCGAAAAAGGGATGAAGATCATCTGTTTCTCACGCCGGTGGCCTGGTGTTGGTCTAGAACAGGAAATGCCAGCGCTTGTTGCGGCTCCACAGAGATTCCACTTCCTGTGGAGGTTTAGCAGCTCTTCAGAAAGCAGCAGCGGCGTCTGACTCCTCTTGAAAGGGTTAGTTCACCCAAAAATCAACATTAGCCCATGTTTTTAGTCATTTATTTTTGTAAGAAAAATATCTCTGCACTGTCAGGGTTCTGTCACTTCGGTCTTGTGTTATTCATGGTTTTGTGAGAGAGCCCTGACACTCCCGTCATGTCTTTGTTTTATGTGAGCATGTGGCTTCGAGTGTGCTTGAGCCGCGCTCTCTCGTCTGCCTTGCTTCATGTTGGAGCATGGTGTTTGGATCCCAGCACTCAATGTTTTTTGTTGGGGTTCAGACACTTGTGCTCCATGTTCTGTCCTTGTTGTGTTCACTCAGGCTGGACGCTGTCCATGTAGGTGTCCAAAGTAGATAGAAAATGCTAAAGTTTCAGCAATGGTGTTGTGTTTTATGGGTTTTTGACATTTTAAACAAAAGTATATAGTGTTTTGATTATTTGTAATTAACAGATTAAATGATAATTATACAAAATGTACATAAAAATGACAGTTAGAGGTGTTGACTTGAAATGAAGTAAAATAAAACAATTAAATAATAAAATAAGTCATTTTTAAAATGTTTTATTTTAGTTACCATTTACTTTAATTAAAAAGGATATACATATATATATGTGCAGTATATAGTTTTTGTTAACATCAGTAACCCTGATTAAATCCTCATCCTGTTATTTCTGTGGAATTCAGAATGTACTTTTATGAACTGAATTTCCATAAAAACAACTTTATAGTGTCAATCTCCAAAAAGAACAAACAAACCCACATTAACAACCACAAAACTTTCATAATATAACTTGTGCTCTACATTTCAGCATTCTGAAGTCATTATATTTCTTTTTTTTCTTCTTTCTTTTTCTTTTTTGTGAGTAACAAACCAAAATATTTTTTATAAATTAAGATCCATTTTCTACATAAGCAAAATGACATATTAAGTCTTGTTTCCAAGGGAAAGAAACCAAATAAGTGCATTTTGCCAAACCTGCCAGATAGGTTTACATGAAGACTAAATATATTTGTCATTCTGCTTATTAAATGCATTTAATTTAAGATTTTTTTTAGATTTTGACTAGAAACAAGACAAATATACTAAGTAAGACAAGATTTTTTCTTTTGCAAAAGAATGTCATAATGTCATATGTGCAAGCGGTTCCGTAAAAAAAAGTGTTTGAAATATGGATATTTTTCTTACAAAAGCGCATGGATTAGCTACAGGAGGCCTTTATTCACCCCCGGAGCTGTGTGAGGCATGTTTAATTACGGATGAATGCGCTTTATTTAATTTCTTTTCCATTCCATTCACTGCCATTATAAAGCTTAAAATAGCAAGGACAATTTTTAATATAGCTCTGATTGGATTCATCTGAAAGAAGAAAACCTTGAGGGTGAGTAAAAAATGGGCTAATTTTCATCTTGTGAATTAACCCATTAACATCTGCATAATCATATTCACAACAAAACCTCAAAAAGTCTAAAAATGTATCTATCTTACACTCTTTTCAAAAGGTACATGTTTGTACCTAAAAGGTCCATTTTGATATCTTAAAGGTACATATTAGTACTTTTGTGTATATATTTGAACCAAATATGTACACAACGTCCCTTTTGAAAAGGTACCGCCCCAGTGACAGCTTTTGTCCCTTTATTTCTGAGAGTGTATCCATGATATGTTAAGTCGACTAAAGCTATTAATTTAATTAGGGGAGATTTTTTGTTGTTGTTGTTTTCTGGGACAAGATTTAAACAAGAGCTGAAAATAAATCAAATCTTATTAAGTCGTATTCAGTCCTGTATATTTGTATTTTTCCGGTGTGTTTTGGAGTCGTTTGAAGCAGGGCACCAGTGGGCCTGCGGTTTGGGTCAGGCTTTGTCTCACACACATTTCACGTGGATCTTATTACACCCCCAGACATTTACAAGCTTTTTCCTTCTTCAGGAAGCAGAATTCCATTCCTAATGACGGCGCAAGGAATCCTTCATATGACTGTTTGTGAAGTGACCATCTCAAGAGCAGAAGAAAACAAGTGACTTTGGTGCAAACTGACTAGAAACTATAAAAACAGGATGTTTATTATGTGTTTTCTCATCGAAAGCATATGTTATGTAAAATTAAACGGCATGAAATAACATTTGACTGTAACGAGAAGCTGATGCTTTTTCTGCCGAGGCTTTTTGTGATGTACTTATTTAGTATGTCTTGTTTCCAGCTGACGGATTTAGGTTAGAAAAACATTGTGGGAACACTGATTTAAAATGTTTCAAAATGTTGACATGTCCATTTTTCTTGTCATAATTATAACGTTATTTAAAAGTTACAAAAATGTGTACTAATGTTATTTTTACCCAAAAGGTAACATTGCACTTTTTTTTCTTAGTTTTTTTTTTTTTTTTGTCTTGTTTTCTTAATTATCTTTTAAATTCTGGAATTAAGATGCATTTACATGACAAGGAAGTGGTCAAAAAAAAAAAATCTGGAAATATTATCCAAATTTTGTTAGAAAAAAGTAAAAAATATCTTCCAGTGGGGTAAGGAAAATCATCTTGTTTAGCATTTGCAGTTAGATAATTGTTCTTTCTTATTTAAATGTAACAAAATGTTATAATATTTTCTGAAAAAAAAGACTAAGTAATTTCCTTGTCAAGTAAGTGCATGCAGATTCAAGAATTTTTAGATAATTATACTAGAGAAAAATACATAAATGATAAAGAAGAAAATATGTTGCAGTGTATTTGAATGTTATTTTAAGAGTATTAAAATGTCCAGTTTTCTTGTTGTGATTAAAATGTTAAATAAAGATTACAAGAGATTTCTTACATCATGTTTTGAACAATGTAATGTTATTTCTTTTTATAGTTCTAAAAACATTTCTTGCTGTGATTGTAATATTGTAATATTGTATATGATAACACCTATTAAATATTAATGAAGTTATAAGATCATTCAGTAACACTTTATCTCAACAGTCCACTTCTACATTCTACTAACAGTAACTTTGTAACTACATGTGAACTAGCAGTCATTAGAGTATTAGTAGACTGTCTGTTTAATATCTTCTAACAAATTATTTTGACGGCTCCACTACATACATACTATCAGAAACTTATTCTACTAACCCTTAACCTACCCGAACAGTCTACTCTGCGAGTTAGTAGACATGTAGTTGTGAATTCATGAGAATTAGTTGACATGTAGTTACAAAGTTACTTATTGTTAGTAGAATGTCTAACTATCAGAATAAATTGTAACCGATCGCTCTATAAACATTACTCTAAGAACATTTGTGTAACATGTCAGTGAGAGTTGTAAGAACCTTTGGTTTTAGCTGGATTTATCCATTTGATCAGTAAACTCAGAAGCAGCAGAAGGTTGAGGAATGTCTTCCATCATTCCAGAACTAGACGAGGTACCACCCATAAACACGACCCACCCAACCCATCCACCTAACTAACTAACCTTGCCAACAGCATGAAGAAGAAATCTGTCGTTTCCTTGGGTTTCCACCTTGCTTTCCACCTCCTACTTCTTTTGGAAATGCGTCTTATGTAATCAAACGCAATAAATTGTCTTGTGAAGCAAACAAACAGCGTAAAATGTGAGTTTTATGGCAGCGCTGCGAGATCAGATCTCAGCAGATGTTTTCCATCACTGAATAACCAAATCCAAACAGTAAACTTCAAACGCGTCAGATAAGATCTGACTCCACGAGCGCAGCTGATCTGGGCTTTTAAGTAGAGTCAAAGCAAACATGGGTGTCAAACTCTATTTGGAGTTAAAAGTTTGTCAGATGAGCTTAAAATGTTTCTCTGAAAGGGAAAAGTCTGTTGTTTTTTGGATGTATTCACTCGCACCTGTGAGATAGTTCAATAACACTCACCTTATTGTTGAATTCGTCGTGAATTTTTGATGAGATCTGGGTCAAAAAACTGAAGCGGGTAAACACTGCAGAGAATGTGGGACATCCTTGATTGAGGGTTTCCAGGCTAATACAGTCAATAAAATACCTTGGATCAGTTTGTTCGCAGCTAAATCTGAAGAGAAATCGTCAATATACATAATTCAACCAAGCTTCCTTATTTCTTGAGCTCCTCCAGACATGGAAAATTTGTGGATGTGGAAAACATGAAAGAGCATCGCCTAAATATTTGGACACTGAATGTGTTTTTGCAGTAAAGGCAGAAAACATCTTGAGACACACAGGTGAGGACATTTCCAGAACATTAGCTAATGTTCTCTCAAACGTTCTTCCTGTAACAGTAACAGAACATTCATTTAAAAGTTTCTGGTCTTCAATACTGTTCTTAAAACGTTACCACAAAAACATTAACTACACATTGTTTGTTTTTTTCCCAAAAAGCTTTTTAGTTGGATGTTCATGTAACGTTTTTTAAATTTTACTAAAACATTCAAATAGATACAATGGAATGTTCCAACCAATCAGTGAAAACATTTAAAACAAACTGGACACATTGAACGTTAAGAGAAAATTCTGAAATATTGTTTTCATAACTTAACGGGAATGTTAGTAAAACTGTACTAGAACATATTTTTAGTTGGGATTCTCTCAGAGACGTGTCAATGGGTTTTGATTAAAAGCCTGAAATAAGATCTGTGATGAACACAAGCTCAAGATATTTTTATTTTATGACATAAAACACATCGGTATTACACCTTGTGATTTTTAAAACTGGGTTGTCTGGATAATAAATGTCATCACACCAAACAAGAAAACTACTGACTAGTTTTTACAACCTCGTTGTGTTTATAATCGCTCTTGCAAACGATTCTAACACAAATTTTAAGGGAAATATGACATTGAGTGACATTGAAGTCCATTCTACGATTAATAGAAGACTTATTCAGAGTTATAGTGTTCTCAAAACATTATTTATACATTGTTCATTAAATGTGTTTGAAACATTTTTAAATGTAACTACTTGTTTCACAGAACATTCAAAAGTAACATTTGCATAATGTTTGCAAAAAGATCAAATGGATGCAACATTTGCATATCAAAGAAAAAACATTTTTAAAATTACAGAAAAAAAAGGGGAAATTTTGAATGTTCAGTGAACATTAACTTAATATAATTCAACTTAATAGGAACATGAGCAAAACTTTCTTAAATACTTTTGTAGGTTGAGATTCTCTCAGATGGTTAGGGACAAACATTCTTTCCACTAACGTTAAAAGAAATTTAATTCAAAGTTTTCTGATCTTTAATAATGTTCACACAAAAACAGTATTCATACATAGCTATTTTTGTATTGTTTTGTATTGTAAAATGTTGCTACTTTTAAAAGTAACATTCACATAACGCTTGAAAAACAATCAAATGGAATGTTCTCTTAAAAGAAGCATCTACAAAGAAGCTCTGAGAACTCCGAAATAACATTTTATAACTTAATGGGAACATATCTAACCAAAACTGATCTGTTTGTGTACTGTGTGTTTACATGCATTGGAATTTCTTCAGAAAGCTGACATTTGCTGTTTGTTCTGTCTAGACGAAGTCGCTTGCACCATCCGCTGACACAGAAGCGACCTACCGATGGAGCCACTCGTGGAGTCAGTCTGAAAGAGATTTACTGCATAGCTTGATCCACATTTACTCCTCCATCATCTGGAGCAGAATTACAGCCGAATCTGCACTCTATCATCCCAGACGTTTTCCTGGAGCGACACGCTTTACTGCGGTTGGCACCGGCTTCATGAAAAGATCCTACGCTGCCCGTATTTATGAATAGAGTCTCCAAAGTTTGAAGTGCTGCTGCTTTATGTATAATAATAATAACACTCATGAGCAAAACCAAATGCAACTCTTGACATTTACACGAAAGTGGTTAGTAAACAGGTCATGACCAGCAGACGCTTAATGACAGCGTGTAATCTTAAGGAGTCCTTTGCTCTGTTTCAGATGTCATCATAGGCGCTCTCGGCTTGTAAAAAAAAAGGTAAAGCACTGCATTTAGGCCAAATTCTAATCCCAGAATGCACTCCACAAATATGAGTTGGGAATCGGAGACATGGTTGATTTGTAGATACAGTAGATGTAATTTAATAATAGCTCAAAAGAATAAAAAAAGCACTGTTTTCCCAAGAATTAAGTCCAGGTTTTACTAGTTACCGTGGTCCACTTAACCACCTCTGCGCAATATAAAAATAACAAATGTCTCATTTTTATTAAAGCTGATTTGCATTTGTTGAATGTGCCTTTTTGTTGTTATTTTAGCAATTTGCTAACATCAAATTCTCTAAATTGGTGCAAGGATAATGTATTTTTATCATTTCTGGTTGAAAAAATAAAAACGATGCATTGATTCAAACGAGTGAATGGGTTTATGTTTAAAAGCCTGAAAAAAAAGGTCTGCAGTGAACACCAGCTCAAAATTATTTTGTGTTTTATTCTACAACATAAAAACGGTCAGTGTAACCCCCTTTTCATTTGAAAAAACTTTTACTTAACGTAAAGCTTTCGGGGACATTAAACGTCATCACACCCAGTGTTGGGGAAAGTTACTTTTAAAAGTAGCACAATTACGTTAAAAGCAGTAACACTTTATTTTAAGGTGTCCATAATAGAGAGTAATTACCTAGTAAGATCTTAGTAGTAGCCGTTGTACTTACATAAAACAAAATGTACTTATCATATAACTAAGTGATGGAACAGCCTGTAATTAGAGTTTGTAATTATGTAGATGTAACAGACAGCTACTGTTACACATATGTTACAGACCGAGTCTGATACATTGCTTCTTACACTTAAGTACACTCGTGATACACTTTACTTTAAGTAGCTTATGTCTGTGTACTTGAATTTATAATTACATTGTATAAAGTCTGCAACATAACTTTATTATCTAAGTACTTACTAGTTAATTACTCTTTATTATGAACGCTTTAAAATAAAGTGTTACCAAAGTAACTAATTGCATTACTTAGTTACTTTTAGGTTACTTTTGCATTATTTTTTTCTATCTGGACAAGATAGATTTTTCTCAAATCTAAAGGTTGTGATGTAGAAGTCATTATTGTGGTGTAGCTCATTTATAGTCTATGTTTAGCGTTTGACTGCTTGTATTTAGGTTTTAGCGCTGTGTTCGTTTGTGAAGTGCATAAGAATCATGAATATTTGCTGGCCACAGAGCTTATATTCTGCAATAATCCAAAAGCCAATATTGGGAATCAGATTGAAGCAAGCTTATTGGTTGGTGTACAATAATCAAGTATTCATTTATATACTTTAGAATGAGTCCGAATTAACTTTTGAGGTTCCATCTTGGTTAAGACACTGACTTTGGAGACATCTTACTAGGTTCTGGAAGAAAGCCCTTCTAGAAGGTTTTATTTCTGCTCATGTTTTGTATGTTAATGTTTGCACTGCAGGTATCTACGCTAGCCGTGCTTCAGAAGAGCTGTATGTGATTCTATGAAAAGCTGCTGATAGAGGAATGCACGGCCTGTTGAAGGAAAGGGTGTGGATACAATTACTCCACAAATGACTTGTTATTGCCCTGCAAACTGTAATTACTTCTGACATAGCTTGGCTCTGATGCTGGAGAGCACCACAGGCATATTCCATTAGCGCTGGGCTTTTGGTTTGTTCTCTTGTTTGTTTTCGACATAGAGGACGGCATGCAGTCTTGGCTTTTGCTCACTTCTGCTGTCTCTGAGTTTCTGTCAGTGATTCTCAGTAACGTGTTCTCTCTGGGTTTTAATCGCTTGCCCGGATTTTGAACGTCCAGAGGAAAAGGTCAGGTGTTGTTTTCCAGTCATGTGTTATTTCTCGCTGAGGTTTGGCCCCTTTAATGGCCCCAGCAGGTGCTTGAATGGGCCGAAGCACTAACAAGCTGGGAAAATCCACTAGAATAGAAGCAGCACAGGTAACTAGTAGAGTAAATGAAAGTCACATTCATTTTCTCCACCTTAAAAACTGCTAAAGACTGGCTTTCTGTGAACTATGAGGCTATAAATCAATGGTATACACTTTTCTTCAAGTTCTCAAATGTTCAACAGTAGAACTCATGGAGAAAAACTACATTACCCACAGTTCTGCCGAGAAATATCCACCAATCAGAGAAATGGAACAAGCAAAGTGCTCCGCCCATGTTCTCAAACTACTTAAATATCTGTATTGGTGTGTGTGTATCTAATTTGATAGCTTTATATTTCTCCGTTGTTTTAATTTGATTACGCCATTTGCAATGCATTGTGGGACTGAAGTTCTTTCCCCCATTAAAGTTATCAAGTTCACAGTCTTTTGTCTGATTTTTAAACAATTCTTGATTTAAAGCCAAATTTTGTATTGTATTTGTGTTGTGTTAAGGGTTAGTAGTAATTTTACTGTAAAATACAGTTATTATATTGTTAACACTTTATTATTATTATTATTATTATTACTACAAATATCAAACTAAACATTACTATCGTAATATTATAGATGATGATAATAATAATAATAATGTTCTTATGTTACTGTAAAATACAAATCAAGTAAAAATAACAATAATTGTACCATAAAATACTTATTATTTGCTCTAATACTACTTAAACATTGTTTTATATATATATATATATATATATATATATTCATATTTTGACATAAACATAAAATGTGCATAAAATAAACATAAAATGTGTTGTTTCTAAATACACAACATCTGTTTTTCAACAGTTTTATATTTCTCCATTGTTTTTAATTTGATTGTGCCATTTGCAATGCTTTGTGGGATTGAAGTTTCCTCTCCCATTAAAGCTTTTACATACATTTTACAATTCTTGGTTTAAAGTCAAATTTTGCAGTGTTGTGTTCAGTAGTACTGTAAAATACTGTAAAATAAAGTTACTGTTTTTAATATTGTTATCACTTATTATTATTTCTAAAGTTGTCAAACTAAATACTAATATAGTAATAAATAAAATCATAATAATATTTTTGTTGTTTTACTGTAAAATAAAATTATTACTATTGTGAAATTAATACAAAATAACTGTTGTAACATAACACAAAATATTATGAAGTAAAAATAATAATTGTACTGTAAAATAATCATTATTTGTTCTCAAACTACTTAAACATTGGTGTAAATATATGCATATTTTGCAATAAAAATGAAATATGTTGTTTCTATGAGTCACGTTGGCTGAGAGACGAGGAGGCGTGCGGATCCAAATGCAAGTTGTTTTAATGACAACGAGTGGAAACAGGCAGAGTAATCAACGGCAGACAGGGACATCAGAGGCTGAGACAAGAGAATGGTAATAAGACGTAGCGTGAGTCAGATCAACAACGAACAGTGTCCAGGGGGCGAGACAGAGGCGATAATCCAAGGCAGGCGAAGTCGGCAACAGTAAATCCAATAAACAGGGAAAACAAAGAACGCAAGGGAATCCAGGAACAAGATAAACACCAACTGACTTACAAACGATGAACCGTGAAACACAACAGACATCCGGGGTTTAAGTACACATAGAAATTAGGCTAAAGGGGTGGAGACACAAATGAAAAACCATGACAACAAACAAGGTGGGTGGAGACATGAGTTCGTGATCAAAAGTCCTGGGAGAGCAGCGGAAACAAACACAAAGAGGACGGCACACGTCGCTGGAGTGCCATCTAGTGGACATGCGTTGGCACTACCAGCTGAGGCGTTACACTATGTACACAGTCAACATCTTTAATTGGAGAGTTGTATATTTCTCCATAGTTTTTAATTATGAATTTGAATTATGTTGTTTGTTAAAGCTGTTAAGTTTACAGTCTTTTGTTTGATTTTGAAAACATGGTTTGAAGTCATATTTTGTATTGTTGTGATTCACATGCAGCTGGTTGGTTTGGTTCGTTGCTCAAAAACAAAGACATTTTAAAAACCCTGCGGAGAAGAAAATTAATTTTAAAAAAATATTTGCGCTAAGTTTTGGTGGCAGTGACTTTATACATTTTTTACATTTTAAATTCATTCTCTTTAAAGCAGCACACATCTTACTGTAATAACACCAGTGCCATTGTGCTCTATGTTCAGGTTTAACGGCTGAGATGTGTCGAAGCGTTCAGTGAGTTATAGTCTGGACTGACCCTGCTGGAGGACCCCTGTGTGTAATCCTTTCAGACGGGACACAGCGGATGAGGGAGGCTCTCTCTGTAGACCACGGGGCTTTCCTGAAAGAACTGTTGAAGTGAAGCAGATAGAAGACTAATTGGCCTTCACCCGCTCCTGCGGAGGCTTTCAGGAGTCCGGGCGAATAACTCAAGCATGGGAAACTGTCTGGACGCTTTGTGTTCATGTGCATTTGGTATGTCTGAGAGCAAAACCCAATACTGTTATTACAGGAATTCTGTAGAGGTTAAGTGCACAAAGATTACAGGAATGACAAGAAATTAAATCATAGATTAGGATGTGCACTCGCAGTCAGAGACTTGAGGGTAGACTCTTTTCATTTGAGATGGGAAGACAACAACCAGAACACTATTTGAGAAAAAAAAAAACTGCAATAGAAAGTTCAAGATAAAATTTAATTAAAAAGACATTCAGACAGTTTTGGCCAAACCATGTGTGTGTGTGTGTGTGTGTGTCTATGAGCCTATTGTCCGTTTTTTATGTTCTTTTGATGTGTCAGCCATACACCAAAAATGCTTGAACCCCGGTTATTGCTGCTTGCTATATTTATTCTTATTATTATTATTAATACCAAAAAGCTAAATCTGTACTAAATCACAGTCTTTGTGATTCAGTTATCACACTAAGCCGTGTCACAGTTTATATCTTATTTCTCTATCTAATTCATCGAGCAGTTCTAGTACAAAACACCCAATAAACTGCACTGCAACACCAACCCTAAACACTGTGGTGGTTGATTTTGTACAGCCAAGCAGCTTGAAAAAACACAAAAATCATCTGAGGCAGATTGCATGTCAACACTTGCATGTCAGAGTTAGCACGCTAGCACACGTCCCGCCCAGTGACGACACACATGTGGCTCTCATGGGTGTGGATGTGTGACAGAAAGTCCCATTATATCACACATTAAGGATTGTTCGAGTCAGTACGAGGTTATGAAGCTTTGAGGAGTCTATACTGAAGCAGTGGATGAAGAAACTGTCAGGTTTACTGTCAGTTGAAGAGAAGCATTCTTCTGTGTGTTCTTACAGAGAATATTTGTTTTGCATCATCATCATCAAAGAGCTTCATTGTTCCAGAAAGAGCATGCAAAATATGGAACGCTACCGAATAAAACATTTCATTTTATCTCACAATTCTAAGCTTGATGTAAATTCACAATTGTGAATTATCAAGTCAGGACAGCAGGACAGAAATTGTGCGATTTCAAGAAATAAAGTCGGAATTGTGAGGTTTTTTCTTTTCTTGCAATTCTGACTTTTTTTCAATTGTGATTTATAGAGTGAGAATTTCACATTTAAGATATAAACTTGCAATTCAGATTTTTTATCACTTTTTCTCGCAATTCTGATTTTTGTCTGTGAGTTCTCAGAAATCTCAGAATCGTGAAAAATAGACTTGCACTTCTGACATTTTTCCTCAAAAATGTAAAAAAACCCCACAATTGTTAGAATCGCAAGATATAAATTGCAATTGCGAGAAATAAAGTCAGAATTGCGACATATAAACTTGCGATTTTGATGTTTTTCTTGCAAATGTGAGTCAAAAGTCTAATTCTGAGGAAAAAGTTACATTTCCTTCCTATTTTTCCAAAATGTAATTAATTAAAGTAATTGTGACTTATCTATTTGTTTAACTCTCAGTCTCGCAATCACGACTTTATATCACGCAATTCTGACTATAACTCACTATTACAGGTTTATATCAAGCAATTGTGAGATTAAAAGTCAGAATTGTGAGTTGAAAATTTGCAATTACATTTATTATTATTATTATTATTATTATTATTATTCAGTGACATCAACAAACTTCCATAGCAATGACAAGAGCTACATAATAAAATTGGATGAGGTATTTGAATAATACTAATACTCTAATCACCCAGTCTGTCAAATAAAAATGTGCTAAATATTAGTCTAAATGTTTTAATTGCTTTAATCTAAAACGCTTCAGTGTTTTTTTGTTTCTTTTTGTTACAAATAAAGATAATAAAAAGACTTGCAGATGAAGGTATTAGAGAGATAAATATGGAATCTCCTCATAACTTGATCATGACTTCATTCCAAAGCAAACATACAGTACTTTCCCTGCAGATATTTACCCTCCCCTTACATCTTGTGTGTATGAATCACAGCATATTTCACACACAATGGCCTCATTGAGAGGATCGTCAGTTCGCCCGTCTCCTCGTCGTTCCAGCTCTTCAGCTCATGCCTGTAGATTTCCAGAACAGAGGTCAGGAGAGACTGAGAGATAGTCTGGCGCAGGCGGGAATCACTTGTCCCCACATGCCAGAGAAGAAGAAGTTACTACATTTCATTTCTTCTCTGAGCTCCTCATCCTGAGCATCAGAACACATACAGTACTGACCTTTGACCTCTTGACCTTTGACTGATATGTGGTTGGAATAATGCTGATTTCTTTGAGCAACACACATTCCCATTCTATTATGTGATTGACAGGGTGTTGCTATGGGGTTGCTAAGAAGATATCAGTATATTTTAACATATTGCTATCTAGTTGCTAGAGTATTATTGTGGAGTGTTTCTATGGCAGGCTGCTGAAAGTGGTTGCCGAGTTGTTACTATCCAGTGTTGTGGTTGTTTTTGTTTAAAGTATATTGCTATGTGGTTGCCAGGGTGTTGCTATGTGGTTGCTTATGTGATGTCACTGGATTTTAGCATATTGCTATGCAGCTGCTAGAGTATTATGGGTGTTTCCAGGGTGTTGCTAAGTTACTATGATTAATGAGAGTTTTTATCATGTTGCTAGGTTGTTGAGAGTGGTTGCCAAGGTGTTGCTACCCAGTTTCTAGGAAGTTGTGTATTTTAACTGTTTTGTGGTTGCCAGGGTGTTGCTATGTGGTTGCTAACACGATGTCAGTGGTTTTCAGCACATTGTTAGTGTTTTCCTACTGGTTGCCTGGGCGTTCTGGTAATTTGACTGTTTTTAGATAAGCAGTTGTGGAATCGTTAAATGCTGCAGAAAGATTTATTGATACAATACCTCAGTAGAAGCTATTTAGCCTTTGCATAAAGCCATGTTTTGTATTGTTGTTAAGGGACACCGTTTATGCTGTAAAAACAATCCTTTTGACTCAAATATTGCCTCAACATTCTATATTTGGCTCGGCACAAAAGAAAACAATATTAAAAGTCAAGATGTGATGATATCTTGGTAATAGGATGTGCTTACCTCAAAATCTTTGTCTTGATTTAAAGTTATTGTGATTATCTTATTTCACAATCATCTCAACCAGACTAAAAATCATCATGCTCATGTGATGAAAAAATAATGTTTTTGCGCCTGAGTGATCGGAAACTTGAGGTGCAGAGGAATGACTATTATTCCTAAACAGCAGATAGTGACACACATAAGAGTAAAATCCAGTGAGTTTGGCTCTATCAGGACATTTTACTCTTCTTTAATCTCACTGAATTCCTATGGGATGATTTTTTTTTTTTTTTTTTGTAAACTAGCAAATAAGATTAAAGTATAACAGAATAACAATCGATCATAACAGAAAAACTGGACTTGAACATTCAGAAATAACATTTTCATAACTTGATGAGAACATTTTCAAAATGTCCTTAGAACATATTTTTGTGTGAATGACGCAGTACTATAAATAAACTCGAATGAGGAATTTTGATCACGACTGACAACAAGAAGTTGTATTTTTGTATTTTTTAGAGACAATGAGTGTTTCAAAATATTGTGGAAATTCACTGAAAAAACCATCAAATGGTTCAGGATTGAAGAATGTGCATTCATCTGCATAAAAACGTACAGATTGCTCAAAGATTTATAAGATAAAACTTGTTTTCAGTATTTTATTTTGTATTAATAAAATAAGGAGGAGGAGGAAGTGACAAGTGGCCAGGTATGGTTTCCCATACCAGGAATTTGTACTCTGCATTTAACCCATCCAAGTGCACAC
>JAUCMR010000001.1:1526553-1588361 GCA_032357425.1 Enteromius argenteus
ATTTCAGAAGTATATCAGTTATTTTTTCAGTTCATTTATACTTTATTAAATTTAACCAAAGCAATGGTTTGAAACACAGCAAAAGGGACCATTTTTAATTGATATGGTATTTTTTTAATAAAACCAAAATTTAAAAAAGCCTTTTTTTGCAATTATTTCAAACTTTTTTCATGTGAATTTATTTCACAAAATTCAGACTTTTTTCTTACAAATCTGAGTTTGTATCTCACAACTCTGACTTACTTTTTCAAATCAGATTTCATATGTTACATTGAATGAAAATAAACTTAAACCCTATTTTGAATGTGAAACATTGAACTAGACACTTTACTTTTACTTCTGAAATCTGATAGTGACAGCAGCCGCTCTGAGGAATGTGCTGCTCGCATTGCCGCCTATTTAGGGACACTCCTCCCTAAACGTCTTAGGTAACATACACACACACAAGCCCAGATGATAAACGCAGTCCCGCGACACGACATTGACGTCACACACTGTCCCGTTTCTCTGCTTCTGTGAGCGCCATGTGTTCACGGAGGGTCAAAGGTCAGGCTGAGGACCGTGGTCAGTGGGCCAGTAAAGCTGAGTTTCTGCTGGCCGTTGCTGGACAGATCATCGGTCTGGGTAATGTTTGGAGATTCCCATATCTGTGTTACAAGAACGGAGGAGGTGAGCTTCACTATATTCATCTCATATTTTGTATGGCATATAGTGTTGGGTATCATTTGAATTTGATCAGTTCTGATTACGATCATTGTTGTCACTCCAGTGTTGTTGTTTTGTCCATGATTCTCCTGTGTGTGTGTGTGTGTGTGAGGACAGGTGTGTTTTTCGTGCCGTATCTGTTATTCTTGGTGGTGTGTGGAGTTCCTCTGTTTCTTCTGGAGACGGCTCTGGGTCAGTTCACGAGTCTGGGAGGAGTCGGCGCCTGGATGAAGATCTGCCCGCTCTTCGCAGGTTACAATCGTTTCAAGTAATTCTGCCTCCACAAATAACCATCCTCAAACACACACACACATATATATTCATTCTGTACATATTAACTTCAAGTACATATATATATATATATATATATATATATACTTGAAGTTAATAGTTAATAAAATAGTTTTTCCCAAGTATTGCAAGCATTTCCAGTATTTTATTAAGTAAATAAAAGTAATCTTGTAAAATGTTATAATGTTTACTTTTATTTATGTAAGAAAATACTTGAAGTTAAACTATTTGAAATGACAAAAGGTCCATTGATATTTATTTTTTATAAGTTTATATTATTTAAATGATGCTTTGTTTGACTGTTATTTTTGTGTCATTAATATACTATTATAGTTTTTATAAACATTTCGAATTGTTTTTATTTAAAAACCAATTATTATTTATTTAATAAATTAATTAATTAATTTCATTTTTTAATTTCATGAAAATAAAAATGAAGTTGCCAACTACCTGAAATAAAAAAAGTATTTTTTTTTTTTAAATAAGTAATATATGAGAAGATGGGTAAGTGGAGGCTGGGTTGGCCTGGACGTCCGATGACCTGTTGGAGAGATAGCAGAGATAGAAGTTAGAAAACATGAAAATATTACATGCAAATAAATGTGTATTAAGGGGAGGTTGGGCGTGGGTGGATTTTAGGGGAAGATCAGTGGAGAGGAACCTCAGCGGAGGAAGGGAGATGGGAGTGCCTCTAACGGAGGCGGGGCAGAAATCTCAGCGGAGGTGCGGGACCTCTGCGGAGATGGGATAGAAGAAAAAAGCCCTCAGCGGAGGTAGGGTTTGGGCGTGCCTCTAATGGAGGCAGGGCAGAAACCTCAGCGGAGGTGCGGGACCTCTGCAGAGATGGGATAGAAGAAAAAAGCCCTCAGCGGAGGTAGGGGGATAGGTGTACTTTAGAGGAAGAGAAGGTGGTTACCTTTGGAAGGGAATGAGCGGTTGGTCCTGGTTTTCCGTGGGGCTAGAGAGGGTTAGCATGGCTTGGAGGATAGAGGCGGGATCGAGGCGGATGTAGTTTCTGAAGGCTTCAGAGGACCAACGACCGAGTGTTTGGATTTGGTTTGGGGCTAATCCTCTTTGGGCGGCTGTAGTGGCGGCGCCTGTCCTGAAGGAGTGGGAGGAAAAGCGACCTGGGTTGATTCTGGATTTTGAGAGGACGGATTTAAGGTTTTTGTGAAACCAGAACCTAGAGGCGGGATGATTTGATTCGTCTATAAAAAGGGGTTCTAGGCGAATGAGCTTCTATAGGACAGGAAAGCTCGTAGGGTTTGGTAAGGCTGGGTAGGGCATTGTAGTCTAAAAATATAGATGTGATTGCCTCTTTTAAGTTGGTCTGTTTTACTGTGTTTAATAAAAAAGGTCATGGTTTCATGGTCGAGGATGGAGAGGTCGGAAATGGTGGGATGGATGGAAGGGTTGAATGGGGAATTAACTGTAAATTCGGAGCATCTTCAGAAGCCAAAGAAGGCTAGGGTGAACATGGCGTCGAGGGTGCGGTTGACTAGAGGAGAACTGTAGTTTTGACGAAGGGTGGAGATGCAGAGGGTTAATATCTCCAGGGTTATAGGCAATCTTTGGTCGGTACGAGAGGGGTTTTCTCTTTGGATGCCTTTGAGGATAAGGTGGGTTTGGGCGTTGGAAATGGTGGGTGAAGTGGAGCCGTGTATTAACTTATGAAAATATTGGAGTCCTGGAGTCCTTGGCCTGGAAGAATCTGAAGGAATTAAGATATGATATAAATGAGGTAATAGCGAGTAGGGAGAAATCCGGAAAGGAGAGATTGAAGCTAATGTGGAAGGTTTTGAATGCTCTCCAAGCTGTGGGGTACGATTGGAGAGTTCTGGGGGCTACGGCTAGGAGCATGGAGTCTAAGGATTTTTCTAGTAGGGGTCTTAGAGGGTGGTTTAAGGGAATATGAGTTGCGAATATGGAGGTACTGGGGTTGGCTGGGGGTCGGCTCCTGGCGCCAGCGTCCTGAATTTCTGAAACAGAAAACGAGACAGGGAGTCAGCGATGGCGTTATCCTTCCCTGGGATGTGTTTGGCAGTGAGGATGAATTGGTTTAGAGCAGAAATCCAGACCAGGCGTCTGAGAAGGGGCATGATGGCGGGGGAATGGGAGCTGTGTTTGTTTATGCATTGAATGGTGGCCTCGTTATCGCAGTGGACGAATATGCAAAAGGAGGACCACTCTGATCCCCATAGGGCGGCGGCAATGACTATGGGGTACAATTCGTAAAGGGCTGTAGAGGCTTGGTGGGGAGGGATTTCGGCTAACTCGGTGGGCCAAGGGGAGGTGAACCATCGGTTACGGTAAAAGCCTCCGAAGCCTATGGAGGTGGCTGCGTCGGTGAAGAGCTGGATATCTGTGGGATTGGATAGGCAGTCTTTATAGAAAAAAGAATGGCCGTTCCATTGGGCAAGGAAGGAGACCCAGAGCTGGAGTTCTCTGAGACAGGGGTCGGTTAAGGTTATGGTGTCTTCGAGAGAAGGGACGGAGGAGGCTAGGTTTAGTAAGTTGGAGATGAAGGGTCTACCTTGCGGAATAATGCGCATGGCGAAGTTGAGGTGCCCGAGAACTGAGAGTAGTTCTCGTTTAGAGCACTGGGGATGGGTTATGAGGTTGGAGGCTAAGAGAGTGATTCGATCGAGTTTTTCTTTGGGAAGGGAAGCCTCGAATTTCTGGGAGTCGAGGTTAATGCCCAGAAATTCGATGCAAGTGCTGGGGCCCAAAGTTTTTTCTTGGGCTAATGGGATCCCTAGGTGGTTGAAAACTTTGAGGACGGTAGATAGGTCGGCTGCGGGTGGGGCGTTTGGCGGGGAAATAACTAGAAAATCGTCTAGGAGGTGGATAGGCATGACTTTGAAGGCGGAGGTGATGTCAACTTTGGCCATCCAAGCTCCTTTGCCTACTTTTTTGATTAGTTCAATTGCTTGGTCTACATTGTGGTAGAGGAGGGAGAATTCTTCTAAGGGAATTAAGCTGTTGATACTGGGAATAGGGGAATTGTGAGGAGAGGAGAGATCAATAATCAACCTCTTTTTCCCTGAATATTTACGAGTTGCAATGCCTTGAGCTGACTCGAAAGATGGGAAAAGGCGGTGAAGGGAAGGGGCCAATCATAAAGGTGGAGTCTAGCTCTTTTTTAATGAGAGCGTCCACTGAGTCAGGATCTGTAGAGGCAGATTGGAGATTGGGGCAGATAAGCGATTAGGTGGGTAATGAAGTGACGCCTGGGTGGAATCCGTTTGTTAGACCTGATAACAGAAAAGATGAGAAGTTAGGATCAGGATAAAATGACAGTTCGTTAGTTGAAAAACGTTTACAGGAGTCGCTAAATACTTTTTAGTATGTTTATTGTAGGCAGAGCAGATGGTTCTTGAGAAGGAACAGACATGGAGGTATTTGCAGGTTGAACAGAAGCATTTGTTTGAATTAAAGCCGACACAGATGTTAGGGAGGGAAGAAGGTGGCTGGCGGGCAGGTTGGCGGATGGGTTGGTGGAAAAGAGAGGGAATTTTTGGAACATAATTGGATGGTCTAGGTCTTTCAGAGGGTGAAGGGTTGGAGGAAGAAGAGGAGGAAGAGAAGGGGCAGGAGGAAGAAGGGTGGGTGATGGACCTGCAGATCGCGCAGGTAAAATTACGACAGCCGGTGAATATCCTGTTGTGTAAATCGAGGTCAAGGGCGCCCCAGTAGACGGTCTGGTTCCACTGGGACACCCTGACTGCGGCCTTGGCGGAAAACATTTTATGGTAGGTATAAAAATGGGTACCCCCATAGGAGGCCGCGAGCTCCGACACGATGGCGAGGTAGTCATTGAGCTTGCGTCTCCTATGGGGGAAGGCGGAACAAATGACGTCGGTAAAACGGAGGAATGCTGTTGAAAACTCAGGGAAAGTGAGGGGGCGTGAAGGATTGGTGGTGGGAATTTTTAGAGTAATGGTAAAGCTGTCGTAATTGACCTGGCGATCCGCAGGGCTGGGGGAGAAAGGAGAAAGAAGGGAAAACAAATCTATGTCTTTACCTGCCAGTATCTGCTGAAGGAGGTGGGAGGAGACCAGGGTGGGTTCGGCCGAGAGAGCGTTGTGGGGGGCTGGCAGGGCTTTAGCTGTGGCTAAAGAGAAGACGGGTTGAGGGGGGGGAGGGGATTAGCAGAGTGAGAAGATTGGAAGGAAGGGAAGTAGGAATGAGAGGCTGAGGAGTGGGGTTGATCGGCCATGCGGGAGGGCCGGGCTGCTGGATGTCTGGGAAAACAGAGAGAGAAAAGTTATTGTCATTGTTAGGTTGGTTATGGAGGAGATCGTCGTGGCGGAAGGAACGTGGAGGAGCGGCGGGCCAGTTGGCGAAATAGTCCGCGATGGCTTGGTGGAGTTGGGCTGGAGTGATGGATCCGGGTTGGTTGGAAGATGAAGGCTGGCTTGAGGAGGGAGCGGCTGAATGGCGGCGGCGGCGGCTTGGAGGAGGTGGATGGGCTGGTTCGTCGTCTGGATCGCGGCCGAGGCTGGCAGAGGGAACATGGCGGCTGGAGCAGCGTGGTTGAGATGGCGGAGCTGAAGGGAGGTGAGTGGCAGTTTTTTGTTTTTTCTATTGCGGTGTCGCGGCCGGCGGTGAAACGTTTGGTAGATGAATGTTCAGGAGATTTAATAGGTCTTGCTTGGTTGCTTTGCGGGTGAAGTTGATTCCGGCGGCGGAGAGGATTTTTCGGAGGTTGAAAATGGTCCATTTATCAGAAGAAGATCTTGCGGAAGTGTAGGATGAGGCTGGTGAAGGAGGTGGTTGTCTGGCGGGCGGTGGTGAGCCTTGGCGGGCGCGTTTAGCAGGCGAGCTAGCCTGTCGAGTAGGCCTGCGGCCTAGCGTTGAGCTGCCGGCGGGGCAGAGGCTTGCTGGGCGGCAGCGGGAGCTGGTTCAGGGCGGGGAGCGGGCTCCTCGCGAGCGTAATCGGATGAATCCGAGGACATCTTGGCTTGAAGTGAGATAGCGTTTGCTATGTGTGCACAAAAGCGAGATGCGGGAGAAAGAATGCTGGGAGAATTTATAGTGAAGGGGAAAAGATTTAATTGGGTGCGGATTAAAGAGGAATCATTGGGTAACAGGCTGCCAGCCGTGGGTGATTACTCATTTAGCGATCCTCTCGAAACTATGTTTTTTGCAAAACATTCACTTATTATTTATTTAATAAATTAATTAATTAATTTCATTTTTTAATTTCATGAAATTAAAATGAAGTTGCCAACTACCTGAAATAAAAAAGTACACATTTAAAAATATTTAATTTCAGTAAAATGTTTGTTTTAGGTTTACTTGATAATAACCCTGTTGATAGAAACAGACCCAAACTTCAGTTAATAGGCCTAATTTACAATTTTTTTGGACTTGATCACATGACACATTTATATGGTCACATGACTACTTAAACCTGCTACACAGACCCAAAATGTAGTTTTCAGTCATGAATGCAACTTTCTGTTTTGAAATTGAGTTTGTGCATTATGATTTCTTTATTATCAGTAGATGTGTTTGTGATTGGATGGTTGTGGTTTCAGGTCTGGGTTTGGCAAGTCAGATGATGATCTTACACAGCTGTGTGTATTATATTATTATTCTGGCCTGGGCTCTTTTCTACCTCTGCAGCAGCTTCCAGACACAGCTTCCCTGGTCACACTGCAACAACACCTGGAACACAGGTGTCAAACACACACACACACACACACAGATCCAGTGCACTCACATCATCTGTGTGCAGCCGGCCAAGATTTAGGCTGAGTTTTGGCCCAGTTCATTTCCATTCTCCAAACATCTCAACACTCAGGACTGAGCTCATTCCCCACCCATCAAGCACATCACACACACACACACACACACACACCACACACTCCTCCAGCTCTCTCTAGAGCACCAGATCTGTGTTTAGAGGCTTTTAATACACATATGTCCATTTTTAATGACCTTTTAAGTGTATGTTTAAAAGTTTTTGTGTGGAGTAAGGGATACATAAACTTCACAAAATATTTTCAAATTTGAGTTACATACTTTTATTAACAGAAAATATTTTTGAACAAGACAAAATAGAGAACAAAATAGAGAAAAATAATAATTTTACATTAAAATGAAAGCAAATGAAAATATCAAAAATAGCAAATATATAAAATTAATAATTATTAAATTAAATTAAATAATTATTGAATAATAAAAACAACAACAATAATAATAATAATAATAATGAATTGAAAAGACATTTATATTTAAAAGTATGTAGAGTAGAAGATGGGATATACAGTGTATGAAGAGTTCGTTTGCAAACACAGATAACTCAGTTTTTAAGAATTTTTGGAAACCAAGTTTTTTTCATTAGGCATTCCATTTGACACTTTACAGTCTTATCACAATTTTGAAATTGAATGAAATACTTAATAAAAGAACTGATTCATTTATGGCTTAATAAAAATATATATACATAGCATTATATACATTATACATACATTACACATATATACATAACTTAACATAACTTATACTTCTTCTAACTGATATTCAACCATTGAGCCTTGAGTCTTTATGGTATTAGAAAATATGCTTTTGAATGAGCTCTAATTATATATATATGTGTGTGTGTGTATATTCATAAAATGTCATTATCACCTGACAATTAAATCTCACTTCTTTTTGTTTTGTTTTGTATTGTTTTTAGCCAATCAGATTTGCTCTCTACCTGTCGATCATTGTGTTTGCTGGCTAACATGTTTTTAAGGGCGGGTTTTGGAAAGACTCATTCTACACAGATTTTTCCACACTGAAATTTGAGCCAAATTTGGAGCAACAGATTGTTCAGTCTAACACTGACAGCACATGCATCTAGATTTACATGCATTCATTCAGCATATTTTTTATTTATTTGTTTTACCCACAGTTACGTTGAGAGTGTGACATGAGTATAACTGTGTTGTGTCTCCTCTAGACTCCTGCGTGGGGTTTGATGGACACAACATGAGCCATCTCTCTGAAAACAGCACGTCTCCGGTCATGGAGTTTTGGGAGTGAGTCTGGTGCGAGTGTGTGAAGCTCTGCAGGTGTGTTTGAGAGTGTTTGTCAGTGTGTGTCTCTCTCCAGGCGTGAGGTGCTGGATCTGTCTGCTCGAGTGGATCATCTGGGCTCGCTTAACTGGCGTCTGGCTCTGTGTCTGCTGTTCGTCTGGATCCTCTGCTATTTCTGCGTCTGGAAAGGAGTCAAATCCACCGGCAAGGTAAACGCTGCCTGTGTTTTCATACCACAACATGAGAGGAGATCCTCCTTTATACACCTGATGCTAGAGTGCAGGAAATCTGAGTGAAAATAAATGTTAAAAACTTTTGTACTTTTTTGTTTTCTTTTAATAGAAGCATAAACGCATAAATAAATCATTATGCATCATGGAGTGTTGCAAAAACACATAAAAATGCATTGAAATGTAAGCATGCATGCATAAATAATTAAATCATTAAATGCATTGTGGAATGTGTCAATGGAAACATAAAAGTGCATTGAAATATAACACTAAATTACTGAATATAATGTAAAGTGCATAATGTAAGCATGCATGTCTGCATAAATAAATGCAAAAATCATTAAATGCATCACGGTATGTTGCAATGGAAACATAAAAATGCATTCAAATATGAATGAATGAATGAAATTTAACTGTATATTGTTAGTGTGCATATATGCATAAATTAATACATAAATTATTAAAGCATTAAATAAATAATGCATTGTGGGTATTGTTTTGTGTGTGTGTGTTGATTTGTGTATTATTGTGTTGTGTAGGTAGTGTATATCACAGCCACTTTCCCGTACGTGATGCTGCTGGTGTTGTTGGTTCGAGGTGTTTCTCTCCCCGGAGCTGTGGACGGGATCGTTTATTACCTGAAACCCAATCACACACGGCTGATGGACCCACAGGTACCTGATCACCTGGAAACACACCTGAGCGTTCCTGAACATCTCAACAAACACGTGCAACACCCATTCATCTCCACTAACACACACGTGCAGGAACAATAATCAAGAAGTCAGATTGCTTTGACATATAATCTGTTACAAATATGATCACATATCTCTTAAAAAATAATGTATAATTTTATATTATATGATTTTTAAAACCATAAAAAGAAAGGATAAAAATGTAAAATTTTAAAGTGCCCCTATTATGGATTTTTATGCAGCGTGTGACACAGCTCTAAGTGAATGAAAACATCCTGCAAAGTTTTAAAATCTGAAAGTGCTCCGTGTATAAAGTTATTTTCTCTCAAGAGAAAGAGTCGACTCTGAATCACTGAAACAAATCGCTTTTAAAACGAGTCCCAAGCTGCTTCATAATGACATCAACATCAAATATTAGCATATTCCCCGCCCACTTGTTGGTCTTTTTGTTGGTCTGAATGAAAATGCAGATTCATTCTTCACCACTAGGTGTCACTTTAGGAGCTGTAAAATATCTGTTTCCACGGTAACGCTGTACACAAAGCAGCACTAAAAAACTGCTTTATCAGACAGTGCAAGCATGAAGAGATGGATATGATTGGTCCAGTGAGACCAGTTGGACCAATCAGAGCAGATTAGCGTCATGCAAAAGAGGGGTTTGGAAAAATGAATGGTTGAGTGAATCGTTTGGGAGTCGTTGAGCAAGTAAGGTACAAATAAATGCATATTATAAGACAAGGAACGTGTTTTTTGACCTTACATGATTGTAAACCTGTTATTGGGGACTCCAAAACCAAAAGATCAACATTTCATAGCCCATAATGGGGGCACTATTACCATTTTCACATTTAAAAATATATATTTCCAAGTCTCTCACATATATTCAGGTAGTTACCGTTCACTTGATGTTATAGAGTCTCTAACTTAAAAGTAACTTTTGATGAAAACGGATTAGAAGTCTATATATGCATGCCCTTTCAGCTGGAATTTATCATTTTGCATTTGATTGGTCGTTTCATCATTTGTGGCCCTCTGCTTTGTTCAGTTTTTAGTCTGCAGAGAAAGAACTGTGACGAGTTTATTTGGAAGGCAGCATGTAAAAGCCAGAGATAGAGTATATAGTGAAATCTTTACTGATATGCTCCTCATGAAGCCCAGCTTTGTGTTTCTGTGTCTGAAGGTGTGGATGGACGCTGGGACACAGATCTTCTTCTCTTATGGCATTGGTCTGGGAAGTCTAACAGCTCTCGGCAGCTACAACAAATTCAACAACGACTGTTACAAGTGATTCCTTTCTCTTACACACTTAACCTCACCATCACATTAACAATATACACTACATACACTACTCATATCACTGTAAAATAAAATCCTTAAAATTCACGGCAGCTGTGGTTGCCAAAATTCGACTGTAAAAAATATGGTAACAACATTTTAGGTTTTATGGTTTTAAGTTAAATTTACAGTTAAATACTGTAATTTCATGAACTTATATAATGTTAATATACCGACCTATTAAAGCACTGAAATCTGTTTTGTAGTTTTGAAATACACTGATAAGCACCAAATGCAGGCGATGATGAGAAGGTCACATGATGAACCAAAGCCCATCACAAGCAGCTTTTAAATATGAACATATTTAGAAGGAGCTCAGAGTCATTCACACAAACACTAAACACCATCATGATGAGACTCATTAAACTCAAATATACAATAAACATTCATTTAACAACATTACATGTAACACACAACCCTAATAAACAGAACTGATAATAAAAAACTAAGAAACATAGTTATTTCAAAGAAAAAACTAAATTCGAAATGCAACGCAGGGAATTCTGGGAATGTCAGTTTACCGTAAATTTTACAGGGAGTTACCATTAACCATTTAACAGGTTTTTACCATAGCATTTTCACAGTTTTTTACTGTTAAAATCGTGGTAATTTTTTTACAGGATTATCTAAACCTAAAACTGAAACGGAAATTAAAACCTTAAAAAAACATTTTCATGTCTTGAAATTATTTTTTTATTAAAAAACGTCATTTAGTTTACTTTGATGTACTAAAGCAACTGCAAGACTGAAGTAAAAATTAAAAACTATTCTGGATTACTATATTGGATTTATTTGTTTATGTAAATTGCAGTAATGGTATATCATATTAAACTCTTAATGCTGATGTTGCTTTTGCACTGATCTACTCCGTGTGTGGATTTTTGTGTGTGTGTGTGTGTGTGTGTAATTGTGCTTTTTTAATTGTTTTTTTGTTTGTTTGTTAATTTTCTACATTGTTTTCATTTACTTTTATTTCACTTTTAGTATAAGTTTGATTTTAAATTGTAGTTTCATTTATTGTGTTTGAGCTTTATTTGAGTCAGTATTTTGTGTTTCAGGGACTGCTTCAGGCTGTGTCTTCTCAACAGCAGCACCAGCTTCATCGCAGGGTTTGCTATCTTCTCTGTGCTGGGCTTCATGGCTCAGGAGCAGGGTGTGGACATCGCAGACGTGGCTCAGTCCGGTGAGAAACCAGATTGTGTGAGTTCTGATGAAAATCATAGGAGCCTACATCTCAGCCAACAAAAATGTGTTCTAAGAACTTTTCTGCTAATGTTCCTATAAAGTTTTTATTTTATTATTATTATTTCTGGATGTTCTCTGGACTTCCAGTTTTTTTCTTTTTTTTAATGTACTTCATTATCTCAATTGTATCACTCTATTATTTGGCAGAAATTATTGGAGTGTTACCTATGAATGTTCTCTAAACATTCTGAAACAAGTGGATACATTTTAAAATATTAGAAGTAAAACATTTAAAAAAGTGTTGCAATAAAAAGAAATCAGCGTGTATATATACAGTATATATGTATGTATGTATGAGTCAAAGATGTTAAGAAAAAACAAAAGTGATTTTATATCCATAGAAAGCACTTTAATGTTAATTTGAATGTTTCATTGTATCATTTTGCAAACATTATGAGAATGTTACTTTTGAATTTTCTCTGAAACAAGTTAAAAAAAAAAGTAACGTTTATAAAATTTTGTCCAACTGAAAGTGTTCCATAAACGATGTGCTAACATTTTGAGAACATTGCCAGATAACTTTGAATTAATGCGTTTGAATAAATGTTACTAGAAGGATCTTCTCTATAACTGTCTTATTGTGAATTTATCTGTATGCTGAGTGTCTCATTCAGGTCCTGGACTGGCGTTCATAGCGTATCCGCGAGCCGTGTCCATGATGCCTGTCCCTCAGCTGTGGGCCGTGTGTTTCTTCCTCATGATCCTGATGCTGGGTTTGGACACTCAGGTGTGTGCTGCTGACCCTCAGGTGAGTCTGCTGTGTGTTCATCAGTGCTGATGGCTATGTGTGTGTGTGTGTGTGTGTGCTCAGTTCGTCAGTCTGGAGGCACTGATGACATCCGTGTCGGATCTGTATCCTTCACTCATCCGCAGACATCACCGGCGTGAGATTCTGCTGCTGCTCGTCTGCTCCGTCTGCTTCTTCATCGGTCTTCTGATGGTGACGCTGGTCAGACATTACACTCAAATCCACTAAAATATACCTTACCAAGGGTTTGGGGTTAGTGTAAATAAATGTTTATTCATCAAGGATGCATTAAATTTAATAAAAGTGACAGTAAAGACATTTATAAAATATTTCAAATAAATGCTGTTCTTTTGAACTTTCTATTCATCTGTGAATCCTGAAATATTGAGCAGCATGACTGTTTTCAACACTGATAATAGTACTAAATGCTTCTTGAGCAGTAAATCAGTCTATCAGAATGATTTCTGAAGATCATGTGACACTGAAGACTGGAGTAATGATGCTGAAAATACAGCTGAACATCACAGAAATAAATTACACTTTAACACAGATTCACACAGAAAACAGCTGCTTTACATTAGAATAATATTTTACAATTTCCACAGTGTTTTTGATCAAATAAATGCAGTCTGTGTGAGAGACGTCTTTCAGAAACCTGACCCTTTCAGCAGACACGGGTCTTTATTCCTGCTCAGTCAGATCAGTCCGTTATCTGATGATGAAGGTGTGTGTATCGCTGTCTTCCTCTGTGTGTGTGTGTGTGTTCAGGGAGGCCTATATGTGTTTCAGATCTATGATCATTTCTCCTGCAGTGGAGCCAGTCTGCTGCTGCTGTCGGTCTGTCAGTCTGTGGCCATCGGATGGATCTACGGTACACACACACACATGTTGGACGCTCCATAGGTGTAATGGTGTTTATACTGTACAGACTGTATGTGGTATTGTCCTACACTGACCCTACACCTAAACCTACCCCTTACAGGAAACTACACACATTTCTAGATTTTCAAAACACTTCATTCTGTGTGATTTATCAGCTTGTTTCCTCATGGAGACCTAACAAATGTATTCCTCTCTTTGTGGGGACAATTGGTCCCCATAATGTTATAAATACCAGGTGCACACACACACACTCTCTCTCACACACACATACTCAATAATATCATATCAGTATCAATAGCTACTTTAAATAGTTCCCTGATAATCTGATATCATCCCTAAACATTTTATAAAGGACAGCATACAGTAACAGTCCAGGTCACATTTACCGTAATGACCATCAGATATTTTTTACTTAAAGTTATATATGAGTTAAATATGTGTGGGGGGGTTATACTGATGATAATACATTATTATTCAATAATAATGTATTTGTGTTGTCTATATTAAGTCATAGTTCAGTTGCAAAAGACAGTTGTTGTTGTTTTTGGGGTTTTTTTGTATTCAAAAATCATGTTTCTGCATTAATTGCATAGCAATCTATATCAGTCAAATCAGCCAATCAAACTGCAGTTGGGTAGTTTTGATTAAATAATAGCAAAAAAAAAATCCAACTAACGAACACAATAAAGCATAATAATAATCAAACTTCAGCCTGACAGCCAACCCAGTCTCACGGCAGTTTGTGATTTAGTCACGTAATTTACTTGAATCTATTTATTCGTGCCAGGAATAAACAAAATAAACGTGTCCCTGCCACAAATAAATACCGTGAGACTGGGTTGTGACAGCTGTTGGTGTGTTGTTGTGTTGTTGCCAGGTGCGGATCGTTTCAGTAACGATATCAAGCTGATGACTGGTTATGAGCCGCTCTGCAGCTTCCAGCTGTGCTGGCGTTACCTGACGCCCGGCATCTGTGTGGTGGGTCACTGGATCTGGACACTAACAATTGACCCCCAGCAGCCTCTGACCCTTCTGTATGTATTCAGGGCACCTTCGGATTCTCTCTCATCCACTGGACTCCGCTGACCCTCGCTAATGGCATGCCGGCCCCGGGATGGGCCACAGCGATGGGCTGGATGCTGACGCTGTCCTCAGTGTGTCTCCTGCCGCTCTGGGCCGTCTACAGCCTCATGAACACACCTGGAGCCCTGCGACAGGTGCACAAACACAGCCATTACAGATCAGATCAGATCAGTGTGAGCCTCAAGCACAGAAGCAGTCATCAGCAGCACAGGTGTATAGCTATAGACAATAATTCGATGATGTATAAATCAGCTTCAGATGATGTATGAATCTAAATTTAAACAAACTGATATATATATATATTAAAAATGATAATGATAAATATATAAAAATATATAAATAATATAAATACTATTGTAGCATAAAAATAATTTTTAAAAAATTATAAAAAAAAAAATTCTAAAATTACCATGATTCACTCTCAAACTGTTTATATATTATATAGAGCATATATGATTGTTTTATTTATTTATAGATTTATTATTATTATTATTATGTATAATTTCCTTTAGTACTGTATGTCCCATGGTTTGTTTTAATTTTGTTTAAAAGTATTTTTTAAATGTTTAACCACTTAGTATTGAACTAATAATGGTTAAAATGTTAATTTAAAAAGATGCATATAATGCATATATAAATATATATTTTTTAAAATATATTTATATTGTGTTTAAGAGGACAGTAACTGGTTGGCTCATGAAAGGTCTGCTGGAGAGCGTTTAATCTCATCTCTCTGGTTCATTGTTAAGTGAATGGCTGTTGTTTATGTTGGTGGCAAATAAAAGCCCTGACGCAGACAGAGAGTCTGGAGCTGAATAACACAGCGTTCATGTGTTCTGGTCTACAGCGTCTGCGTCTGCTGTGCCGCCCAGCGCTGGACTCACCGCCGACAGACGAGCACCTTTCTGAGCTTGACCTTTGACCTCCGCACAAAGAGCCACTTAAAGACATGCTGTGATGGAGTGAAACTGAGCAGATCTGATCGAAAGAGCTCCGATACCAGACTGTAGTGTAAGAGGAAAACTGATCTAATGCTTTTATTTCATACCAAGTATAGTTCATAACATATTTACTGACAGATAATAATAATAAGATATGCATGACTTGGCATACTACTGGTGCACAATGCACTTTTCTTAATATTAAAATGTGTTTTAATATCACTTTTGATGAGCATTGTATGATCTTTGAATAATATTGAGTTTTATCTGCAAAATATTGAAAGTTTATTATACTTAGCATGAAATAGATGCATTTCAAATACACTGTATATGTACAAGTATATTTATTTTTCACTTGGATGAAGACTCGAAGGGAAAATAAATTCTTTGTTTAATAACAAGCAGTTGAAGCATGTTAATATAAGTGTTCTAAGTGTAACTATGTGTTCTTCGTAAATGCATGAACTATCTCTACTTATGCATCAATCAGTGTGTGAATGAAACAGCTGAGAACTTTTTCTTCACTCAAGAGAAGATATTCTTCAAAATAATGTTTTCTCACTAGTAGTGTTGTCTTCTGGAGGTGGTCTGTTAGTTAGGTGAGATCTCCTGAAGCTGTTTGTTTGTCCAGCGCAGTGGTTTGTTTTCAGTTTGATGTCAGAGTTATTCAGCTCAGATCTTTACTGATGAGATGATTATCTGAGCGTCTGCTCTTACTGTAATGGGACGGGTGAAAATACACCAATATATCTCTCAAACAATATGATCAATGTGATCAAATTCATTCATTATATACTGAAGTGCATTTAATTTGCTTTTTTTATATTTATTTATTTGTCTTTCCTTTTTTGTCATTTTTTATAGTTTTAATGTTTCACTTCGTGTTTGTCTTTTGCAATTCCCTTTTCCCACTAATTCTGGTTATTTTTGGCAATTGTCGTTGTTAAAAATTAAATCATGATTTTCATACAACGGCAAAAATTTTAATTAAAATGAAAAATAAAATAAACAAATACTATCATGCTATGTAAATACATGATTTTATCTAATATATATACATATATTATTTTTTAAGTATTTTGGTGGAGATGTTTAATTTCATGAAAGTAGCAATACAAAAAGCCTTAATGATCCTAAAAATAGTTCAGTGTTAAATTCAGTGTTAGTGTCACAGAATCACCGTGAAGAGATACCAATGTAAGTCAGTGACAGGCATCAGCTGTGATCCATGCACGGATAACCGTATTCATTTGATATAAAATCTATCCTTTCATTGTAGCACGTAGCCCCACCTTTACCCTAAACCTACCCACTTCTGAACAATAACTAACACATACAGACAATGTAAGCGCAGTCACAGGTATTTATTGCAAAAACTGACTATAAGCAAAAAAAGCATTACAAACAAGTTGTGTTGCATTTCAAGCCCTTCTGAAGCCCTACGATGTCTTAATGCCAAGAAGAGAGTAAAATACAAGGTTTTAATCGCTGAAATTATCCGCTCACATCTCATTCAAAAACACACTCTCATCCTGTAGAACGACGCAATCGATCACCATACATACAAGAGCCAATAACATTTCACAACAGCATGATGCGATTGGTCACGAGACACACAAGAGGCAATAGAAATGTACAACCAAGACTGACGTAAGGATTCTCCTGGCGGCATTTTTTTAATTTGCGCAAGGCAGCAGCTGCAGCACAGATGAGTCACGGTAGACGGAGAGATGGTGATCAATCCTTTTACCTCTGAAGAATTAGAATATTAATCCTTTTTAATAAATAATGTTGGTAGTTGTATCTGACGGTTAATCTTGTGTTTTATTAACGGATGGTAGGTTTAGGGGCAGGTGTTGGGTTACGTGCTCAGAAATGTATAAATAAAGTAATATAAATAAAGTTGTAAAATCACACCCCAATACATATGCAATAATGGCAATATCATTACCCAATATTTGAATCCAGATATCTGTGCGTGGATCACGGCTGATGCCTGTCACTGACTTACATTGTAATATTTTCCGTGAGTCCATCACCAAATTTTCGATGATTCCGTGACACTAACATGGAATAATGCGTTAAGAGTTTGTGGTCATTACACGGAGTTCTGTGAGATCAGGTTGAAGCAGACCCCTAATGGACAGAGACTGGGTTTCAGTGTTAACTCCATTATTGGTTTTTATTGGCACTGTCAATAATCATTTGCCTCGTGGTGCAAAAGGCCTCGGATGTTTGTACAGCATGTAAAATATACCTTAAACCTCTGTGCTTTTGTGTTATGAATGAGGCATGCTGGGACAGAACATAACAGATGGACTGCATGGTGATAACTAGAAGAGCCTCTTAGCACTCTTGTTTTATAAATGGATTCATTTAGTGCTGTTGGCTGTGTGTGTGTGTGTTCACACAGACGCTCAATATGTGCACCGTCTGCGCACGTGTTCATGCACGCGTGTCCATATGCACGTTTCGATAGTGTGTGCTCTATATTTAGAGTGCATCGGATGGTGTGTGTGTTATTGTGTTCAGCAGATGAAGATTATATCTGATGCTGTAATGTGTTTGATACAGTAAAGTCATGCACGTTGGACTCTCAGAGCCAAAGCATGTTTGAACAGAGTCTGGGGCCATTTAAATAAATGCCATCAGTTTTATATGATGATTTATAACAATTTAGGCTTATTAACTGTTAAAAATAATAGCAGAAATGTTGAATGACTGTATATTTTTAAAAAATGGGGCCACTGGCTTTGATTCATATAGCGCTAAGTAAAAAAGATGCTACTGAACAAATATTTAAAATATACATTAAATTCTTGTTCTTACATTCATTTGGAGATTCAATGTGATAATATATTTATTATTTATTTATTGCAATTAATACAGAAAAATGTGTTTGTTTGGTTTTTTTTATTATAATAAATTGACATATCTATTATATTTATACACTTGTTATATTTTTATTGATGTTCCATATATTTTTGTTGGGGCCATTTATAAAAATGCCATCATTTTATGTGTTTTATATATATAAATATTTTATTTATTTATTTATTTATTTATTATTTATTAAGTATGCATTAAATTGAAATGTATTTCAAATAAATTATGTTCCTTTACACTTTTCAGTAATCCAAAATAAATCTATAAATAAATAAAATAAACAATTAAAAAGTTCCACAAAACAGTAAAATACTGTTTTTAATAGTAATAATAAAAAAAGTTTCAAATTATTTTACATTCTAAAAATTTGTCTCAAAATTACTGTTCTTACAGAATTGTCTGTTGTACAGAGGCATAATTAAAAAAAAATAATAATAATTAAAAAAAAACATTCAGTTTTTTTTTTATTTAATAATACAATTTTAGCTTCACATCTAGTTAAAGTGTAAAGCGCTATCATTTGTGTCAGCTTTTAATCAACAACCCAGATAAAAACCAAAATATTTTCAAGCTCATTTAAAAACATCAATCTTCAGACAGCAGAAGACTCAGAGAGCACTTCAGCCATTTCACTATGATTTATTTTGTGTAAACAGGTTTGTTTTGATGAGAAAGCGAGTGAGTAAAGCTCATCTCAGACCCGAGCCAAAGGTGATCCGTGGGTTACAGCGATCCCTCAGTATTCATCATCCAGAACAAACATCCTCTGACCCACGGGACTCCAAGATCACAACATTTCTCTCAAACCACTGACAGATAGGTGAGAGGCAGAGGAGCCTCTTCACGAGCCCTTCAGAACCACAGCAAAAACAAGATCCTCCAGGATCCTGCTTCATTCTGAGCCATGCAGTAAAGTCCAAATCTATCAACATATTTAAGTCTAAAATAAAAATGCTAAATATTTAAAGTGTACCTGCAATTATTCCATTTGATGTGTTTAACTGGACTTCTTCTGCACAATTAAAGTGCATTAAGTCCAAAACGAGCTTGCAATTTAGCAGACTTTAAGGATACCAGTTTAGAACAAATACGGTGGACACTTTAACCACATAAATATTCAAATATATTTGTCGTATCCTATATTTATAACATATATATTTTTAATATTCATATTTATGCATTTATGTGCTTTTGTCCAAAGACAAACGTGTTTTTCTTTAAAATAATGTCACAGATGAATAATCACAATAAAACCCAATTCTTAAATTAGCAGATTTCATATGACTTTTATAGAGTGATTTCTGATGACAAGTACACAAAAAATAAATAAATACAAATAAATAAACTGGAAAAAAAATACTTTGTAAAGATTTTCACTCAGAAATAATTTTAACACATTTCTGCTAAGTTTCAAAAATACTTATCATTTATAAGTACTTATCACTTATGAGTATAATTTAATTACATGAGAATTTTAGTTTTAGTGGAAAGACTGAACTTGTATTTTTTTGTAAAACATACTTCAATAATAAATTATTTACAACACAAAGCATTAATCTATGTAATAGTTCATTCATAAGTCACTAATCTTGAGTGTGAGTGTAGATGACGAGGTGTGTGTGTGTGTGTGTGACGGTACACAGTGTTCTCCTCTGAACTCCCACACACTCCTATAGAAACACAGCAGGAGGAACACACTCAGAGCGTATGATGCTGCTGGTCTGAATGGAAATGGAAGAGTTCAAATGAACAGTTTAGCCTGTAATATTCTACTCATATTATTGGGACCCACATAAAAACAACACACTTCAAATCATTTAATGTACATTTTGTGATGACAAAAGACATTTTCAGATGAGGTTTGATTCTCAGACAAAAAAAGAAGAATCTGAATATAGAGCACAAGTCATAAATATCACTTTTACAATGCTTTTTTTGTCCTTTTCAGATTTCAAAAGCACCTCATTTTTACATAATATATGTATGTGTACTGTGTTTAATTATTGTGTATATATAAATACACAAACACACAGTATATTTTGAAAATATTGACATTTATATACATTTTTACATTATATTTTATCTAAATATATTTAATATAGAAATACAACCTATTTTTCTTGAAAATATATATACATGCATGTGCTTGTATTTATATACATAAAAAATATATGTGTACTGTGTATATTTATTATATAAACAATAACTTTTTTAAGTAAATGTAGTCTTGGTGAGCAGAAGAGATGTCTTTGAAGGTTTGGAATGACACAATGGTGAGTAATTTGAGTATTTGAGCAGAGAGCCTGTATTCTGTGTCTGACAGTGACTCAGCTGCAGTAAACAAACACTGAGATCCGTGAACAGTCATGTCTTATATGAGAAGCTGAATGCAGTGTGGTTTTTTGAATAGACTCATATTACACAACACTGACAGCGCTGACACACACCCAGCAGAGCGCCTGAAGATGCCACAAAACACTGAATATCTGTCAGATCATGTCATCATGTTCAGGAACATGTTCAGTCACTGACACCAGAGCTATTTTGGAGGCAGCATCAATTATCCATCACCTCCAAGCCCAGGTCATCATACGTGAGTTTGGAGAAAGTGCCTTATTTAATAATTAAAATAATGTTACTCAACAACAGCAAGCTACAGCTTTGAAAGCTTCGACGTCCATCATTTACTCCAAGACAAGCCAAGACACAAACAGCTCTGATTCAAATCAAAGCATTCTTTTAGTATCAGTGAAATCATTTGATTATTTTTGATTTTTAAGATTTGAATCCATTTTATGTGCATGTATGTGTATATATGCTGTCAAAAGATTAATCACATTCAAAATAAATGTTTTTGTTTACATAATCTGTGTGTGCTGTGTATATTTATTATGTATATATAAAGACGTCCATACATCATATATTTTGAAAATATGTACATGTATTTATATGTATACATACACTGTAAAAAAACGGTGAAAAATTGGCAGCTGTGGTTGCTGGAATTCTACCATAAAAAAATATACGGTAACAACGTTTTTTTGGTCTTACAGTTTTAAGTTACATATACTGATATAATGTTAATATACAGACCTATTAAAGTGCTGAAATCAAATGCAGGCGGTGATGAGAAAGTCACATGATGAACCAAAGCCCATCACAAGCAGCTTTTAAATATGAACATATTTAGAAGGAGCTCAGAGTCATTCACACAAACACTAAACACCATCATGATGAGACTCATTAAACTCAAATATACAATAAACATTCATTTAACAACATTACATGTAACATACAACCCTAATAAACAGAGCTGATAAGAAAACACTGAGAAGAAACAGAGTTATTTCAAAGAAAAAAATATCAAATTCAAACTAAATTTGAAATGCAATGCAGGGAATTCTGGGAACATCAATTTATGTTTCTTCCCTGTATATTTTACAGGAATTTACCGTTAACCATTTAACAGGTTTTTCTGTTAAAATCACAGCCATTTTTACAGTGTATGTTTATATAAATGATATCATATATAAATATATTTAATATATAAGTTCATGCATGTGTGTATTTATATATATATAATAGATGTACGCAGTACACACGGATATATATAACTGTTTTGGATGCTATTCATCATTCATTTACATAGTTAGTTAGTTAGTTAGTTAGTTGTTTTGCCTTGCAACTAGCTGACATAATTTGATAGTTTTATAAATATTTTTTGTATTTTTTTTTTTTATTTTCATTTTCATGTTTCAATTTTTTAGTTAAATTGTGTGCATATATATATACGTCTATAGTTTTTACTCATTTTTATTTGAGTTTCTTTTTTTTAGTATGTTAAAGTAAAAAATAGAACTGTTTCTTTGTTAACAATAAATTTTTATTTTTATTTTATCTTATTTCAAGTAACAAAATGGTTTTTAGTTTCAAGTTAACTATAATTAATCACATTTCTGCATGTTCCTCATATTTCACATTCACAAAAACATCTATTTCTGTGCTCCGCAGAAGAAGGAGGTCCTGCAGGTTAGTGAGTGATGACTGTCTCTTTAAGCCAGTGTTGTCTGAGCTGCTGTTGTTGTTGATGATGATGACATCATAAGGCTGACAGCAGAATGAGCCCTCACTAGTGCGGACAATACTCTTGTTCTGTGTCACTGCTGCGTGATGTCACGTCTCTGTTCTGTCTCTCTCATGCTCTGTGGAGATTCATGTCCAAAAATAACAACTGAACCCTTCAGATATGTTTCTGTGACATCATCGAACCCATTAGATGCACATTATTAAAGATTTGCCCCATGATCTGTAACAAATAGCATCAGAAGTGCGTTATGCAACAGAGCGTTCTGTTGGAGATCAATTGACAAAAGCAACAGAACAGTCGTGCATTATATTTCTGCTCTTCTGAGATCTTATGATGCTTTGTGTGAGAAACAGTTTAATTCATTATGTAAAGAAAATCTAAAAGAAATGGTATTTGATGTCATTGGCATCAAATCTTGCGCATGAACCTGTTTAATTACTCAAAAACATGACTTCTCTGAATGCTGTCTGTCAATAATGTGTGTTATATATACTGTATAAAGAAAGTGTGTTGTTGAGTTCAAATACACAGGTAAAAGTAGTGTACTTTTTAACATTACTGGTTTGTTTATTATCGGCTCTTGCAAGTTCAGTGTGATGTTTTTGAGTCAAATCTATTTAATTTTGTAATATTTTCACCAAATCAAATGTCCCCTTTTTTTTTGACTTTGAGTAAATAATGATTTAAGTGTGTGTCTGTGTATCACATAAAATATAATGAATGAGCCGTATGCACTACTGTTATAATGTTTTAAACATCTCCCAGAATAAGTGAACTCAAAAGCATTCACAAGTATATATATATATATATATAGATAGATATATATACAGTCATAGTATAAGCAGCACAGGTATATTTGTAGCTATTGCCAACAATACATTGTATCCATTAGGTTCCATTAAGATATTAAAGTAAATGTCCTGCTGTAAATATATTAAAACTTCATTTCTGATTAGTAATACACATTGCTAAGAACTTCATTTGGACAACTTTAAAGGTGATTTTCTCAATATTTCCTTTTTTTTTTTTGCACCCTCAGATTCCAGATTTTCAAATAGTTATATCTCAGACAAATATCGTTCAATTCTATAGTAACAAACCAATTATAAAAATTAACACTAAAGACTGGATTTGTGGTTTAGGATCACAATTATCAGCTCTTATCTGATAAAGAAAAGTCCTCAATGAGTCTTTAAGAAAGCAAACAGAACATCAGGATATTTCCTTGACTTTAATTTGCACATAAACACACATATAACACAAGTTGTTCACGCTAAGATAATGGTATGTTTTCTATACCCTAAAACTGAAACCTGTTGACAGTAGATTTGAAGCTGATTAAAAAGCCTTTGCTTGTGCCCACATTTTCAAACATTTGGCTCCTAAGAAGAACAGATGAACCTGTGCAGGGAACACAAACAGAGAGAGAGAGAGTTGGGAAAGAATGAGAGGAGGAGGTCTGGAGTGGAGAGCGAGCGCAAAGGGGCAGGACTCTTTCTCTCTCTCTCTCTCTCTCTCTCTCTCTCTCTCTCTCTCTTCTCTCTCTGGTGCTTTTAAGAGGAAACTTTGTGTTTTGTTCTCCAAGTTCACTTTGGTTCTCGCTCCTCTCTCATCCTGCCTTCACGCGTTTATTCTCGTGACGCGCGCGTGATGCGCACCGGGACTCCTGGATCAGTCCGGCTCCGGTTCCTCGCGCAAGTCGTTTTAAAGCCGCGCTTCGGATCGTAATGTTTCCAAAAGTTTTCTGCACCGGACTGAACTACATGGAATAATGTGGCGGATCGTTCTGCTGTGCTGCGCTCTGGAGGCTTCCGTCGCGTTCCGTCCACCTGCGAACGCGTCTCTCCTCGCACCTGTCCACGGCGTCGTGCGCACCGTGGACCGGATTTATCACGGAGGAGGGAAAGCCGGTTATCTTCTGTACATGGACAAGCAGCGCTTTCAGCTGGATATGGAGCGGGATGAGTCTCTACTGTCTCTGCGCTACGGTTTGAACGCGGACGCGCCGTCGCGTCGGGAGTGCGTTTACCGCGGCACCGTCAACTCAAACGCGAAGTCGCTCGCGCTTTTCAATTTGTGCGGCGGCGGACTCGACGGCTTTTTCGCGGTGGATGACGCGCGGTACACCGTCACGCCGCTCATCCGAGCGAAAGGCCACGAGAACGACGCGCACGTCGTCGAGGACGCCGACGCGACGCGCGCTCTCCACTACTACACGCGCGAGAGCTTCGGTTTCGAGGCGATGCCCGCGCGGCACAGCTGCGGCACGCGCGACCGCAGAGCGCGGACGGCGCGGAGGGCGCGGAGGACGCGACGCAAGCGCTCCGTGTCCCGCGCGCGGCACGTGGAGCTGCTGCTGGTGGCGGACGCGTCCATGACGAAGAAGTACGGCAAGGACCTGCACCACTACCTGTTGACGCTCGCGTCCATCGCGTCCAAGCTCTACGGCCACGCCAGCATCGAGAACCCCATCCGTCTGTCGGTGGTCAAAGTCGCGGTGCTGTCCGAGAACGAGAAGGGCATCGAGGTGTCCAAGAACGCCGCGGCGACGCTCAAGAGCTTCTGTAAATGGCAGAATCAGCAGAATCCTCTGGATGACGATCATCAGCATCACCACGACGCGGCGATCCTCTTCACCAGGCAGGTAAAGAACTGTGATGGAGAGACTAACAGTGTGTTATTTCACCTTCACTGTGCCATTGGACTTTGAACTGCAGTTTTTTCAGCTGCTTGCACACGTTTTCAAAACTTTGGCTCTTTTTTCAAAACTTTACACACAAGTCCAAAAGTTGCACGCACAAAATTCAAAATGCCTCGCAGCTCTTGCAAAATGAAGCTCTGCATTCACAACATCACAAACACTCAAAAGCATGCATTTGCACCTTTAACCTAAGTTTTTTGTTCTTGTTTTTTTGTTTAAGTTTTGAAAATGTGTGTAAGGAGCTAAAAAAAAAAAAAATGAAAGTACTCCAGGGTGCTCTACTATGGCAGCAGCATACAGTAGTTTTTATTTCAACCAGCAGTTCTCAACATTAACACCCCCCATAAGACAGGATTTCTTTGGAAATATCTATCTATATATATATATACATTTTATTTTTTTATTTTTTTTATTTTTTTTTGCATTTGCATTTGATAGTTTTTTATTATAAATCTTTTTTTAGAAATTATTATTTTTTAGAATTGAAGTTGTAACTTTTTAGTATTCTAGTGCATTTTTAATGTTTAAAGTATATTTTCTTAAAAGGAAATATATTTTATTTAGCACGTTAAATTAGTTTTAATCATTTTAAAATTAAATTTAGAATTAAATTGCATTTTTAGCATTTGCAATGTTCAAGTAATTTTAATAAAATTAAGTATTATGTGTTTTTAGCATTTTAACTATGCTTTTATTATTTTTAAAATAATTACTTAACATTTTAGCATTTTAACTGTGTAAATTATTTAATTATAATTCAATCTTTTTGTGCTTTTAGCATTTTAATGAAGTTTTGACTACTTAAGATAATTCGCTAATTCAAAGTCATCCTTTGGCCCCGCCCCCCTGGTTTAGACATGATGATGCCACCCATACAAAAAAACACCATAGTTCTGCATGCTATTGGGGGAAGTGCCTTGTAGCACCATATAAAGGCTATGGTACATATATTTCATTACCGTGGTATATTTCCGCGTACCAGGTGTGTGTGTGTGACCAGGTCAGCTGGATCTGATCATGTGTCGACTACTGTGGGAACACCAGTCCCTCTCCCTTCCCGTTCCACAGTGAACTGTAAAATTATTTCCTTTGTTGCTGTTTTTCAAGGCAGGCATCTCGGGTCCCCTGACTAGTGTGTGTCTTCATCTAGTGTGTGTGTGTGTGTGTGCGCACATTCCTCACACGAGACGCTCTTGAGATCTGCGTGCCATGAACCACAGCAGAGAGCTGTGAGGACCGGGCTGGAGACCACACTGGTTTGTAAAGCACAGTAAAGCTCCGGCTCCGTGCCTCTCGCTCGAACACCGCGCTCGTGGTTTGGAGCTTGTCTTGTTTCCAGACGAGGCTTGTGGTGCATGTAAGTCATGCGAGGTCTTGTTCACTGGAGCACTTAAAGTGCCAAAATCCTGCGCTGCATCAGTAGCTGCATCTTGTTTTCTGCAGTAAAACTGTCTAAACATCCCTGAAACCAGAGCAGTTTGCAAGCTTTCAGATGTTATCCTGAATATCTTTAGATTTTTTTAGTGTTTACATCATGAGCCAGAGCTGTTATAGGTAACTAAACCCATGAAAATATGTTTTCATTACCTTCAATAAAACAAATCGTAACTGAAATAGAATGAAATATTAAAAAGTAAACTTTTTGTATTTCAGCTATTTTTTCAGCTTTTATTTTCATGTAGTTTAGCTTGATGTACTGAAATAATTGTAACTAAAACTGAAACAAAAAATATCGAAACAAATTATATGGACTTTTAAAATGAAACAATAATGAAAATGACAAAACTGCTAAAACTTTAACTAAAATTAATTGTTATTAAATTTAATAAAAACTATTTTTAAATTACTTGAAATATAATAAAATGTTAATGAAAATGCTCTATATATTTTTTCAGCTAGATGTGACATTTCAAAAATTAAAAATTAAAATGAATTAAAAATACTTATTTAAAAATATATATATAACAGTTTCCCGTAGATCCTAAATAGCAATGTTGTGAACTAATTATATATTTTTGGCATTTTAAACATTATTAATCTGTTAATAGTAATTTCTAAACATATTTATGTTTTTTTATTAATGTTAATTTATACAACTTGAAATGTTAAAGATATATATGTGTATGCATACATTGCCATTATGTTGATTAATGAATGCTTATAAGGTATTGATGCCTAATGGATTAATTAAAGTTAACAAACCTTATTCTAAACGTGTTATCAAGAAATCTTGTTTTGCGTGATGTTTTATATGCATAGTTTTAATAATTAGACATAGTTTGCACAAAAATGAAATGTGCTCATCCGAGATCAGGATGAGTTTGTGAATGGGTGCCGTCATAATGAGAGTCTGATAACAACATCACAATAATCCACAGCACTCCAGTCCATCAGTTAACATCTGGAGAAGACAAACGATGAAGTTTAGAGCTGTTTTTGTTTAGTAAACGCTGCTCGATCTGTGCAGATTTCTCTCCTGATTCAGACCAGAGGAAGAGTTATTATAGTTAAAAAAGTTAAAAACAGCTTGTTTCTTCTCCAGATGTTAACTGATGGACTGGAGTGCTGTGGATTATTGTGATGTTTTTATCAGACTCTCATTATGATGGCACCCATTCACATCCATTGCCGAGACACTAATGTAGAGACACATTTCTCCCCATGTGTTCCAAAGAAGAAACTCAGTTTTGGGTGAACTATTCTTCTAACTATGTGAGTAATTCCTCTGTTCAGTCCCTGGTGCCCTCGGCTGGCATCTGTGCAGCTTCTGACGTCATGTTCCTCTCACAGCAGATTCCACAGAAACAGCTTCTGCTGGCAGAGGCGCCTGACACACCTGGTGTGTGTGTGTGTGTGTGTGTTTAATAGTGTGTGGTTGTGAAGTACACCATGTCAACAAGCCGTGATGGGCAGCAGAAACCCACAGACACCCACTGAGAGAGAGAGAGAGAGAGAGAGAGAGAAAGAGCTCTGAACCGCCGCCAAACACAAACACAAAGAAATGAAATAACCCAAGCATCATTTCCTCTCTGCTGCTGCTGCACAGTTTCTCAGAGCCTCCTCTGCCTCATGACTAACGCTGATTTATTTTTTCATATTTACCGAGCTCAGCTCATCCAAAAATGATAATCTGTCATCATTCCCAGTTAAAAGCCTTCATCCTCTGTGAAGTGCAAAAGAAGACGTTTAGCAGAAAGTTCACGCTGCTCTCTTCTGAACAGTAAAAGTGCTCTTTACTGCATCAAAAAAAAAAAAAACATCATAAAATAGTCCATGCTACTTATGCATTCTATTCTGAGCGATGAACTGAAATTGAAGTCTTTGTTCACTAATAACCTTCTTTGTGATCGCTGATGAATGCTGCATTTGAGATACAGCCCAGGGAACAAATGTAGGTTATAAAAACATCATGGGGACTTGGCAGATGCTTTAAGCAACTTACATTTCATTCAGGTATGCATTTGATCAGTTCATGCATTCCCGAGGAAATGAATGGCCTCATTGGAAATACATGCATCCGAGATTTTTGCAAAAAACATACCTATGCATGCAATTCATTGTAGTTTCTTTGATTCAGAGCAGTATTTTCACACAGTCCTTTGCTCAATACTATGAGCTCAAATCACCAAATGTATGATTTAGAAATGAATACGTTTTAATATTTGCATCACATGACCATATGTAGAGTTTATCTGGTGTAAGCTTGCTCGGCAGCGCACCTGGTGGATGTATACAGCATTGCACTTGCAAGCTCAAATTTCATGGTTCAATGTGTTTCTTCTTACATTTGTTTTCGTTAACAGCATCTATTCATTTTAAAGTTGTTGGTACGTTATTGCCACAAAATTTGCAAAAAGCGATGTACTAATAACAATTACAAATTTTATGTTTTAGTTTAGTTTTTTGTTTTTTTCTTAGTATTCCATATATTTTTAAAATATTAGTTTTGGGTTTTGTTTTATTTTATTTTAGTTATTTTAGTACCGTATGTGGACAGAACAAAAATGAGATATGTTGCCACAGCAACTAACCGACATAAAAATAAGTTTCAGTATTGATGTATTTTATTTTATTCAGTTTATTCTTAAATATTCAGATGATGTTTGGGTGAGTAAATGCAGATAGAATATGTTGATATGTTGATATAGGTCTTTTTCTGATGTAATACGAATCGATCTGACTTGTGCCGCTGTAATGTTGTGTTCTTTATCCGGCCTGAAGCACAATGATGCAGAAAAGCTGTCAGTCAAATACTGTATTCATCTGAGGACATCCACATCATGCTGACAGAAGCTGCTGGAGTCTATATATTATGTGCATTGCTGAAAATAAGTCATGCAGCTTCATTTTTCATTTGATTTTCCTTGCTTTGAAATTGATATAATTGCAGTTATTTGAGATAGCTACAATAATGGTGCAATATTTTTATAAACACTTAAACCATAAAAATATCAATACTTGAAATCAAATAAATCTTAACTGAAATAAAATATAAAAACAACTTATTTTGTTTCAGGTAGTTAACACAGCAACACTTAGAATACACTTAAAATAATTATATAGACATACTTAAAAACAACAAATGCTAATATACAGTAAACACCAAAAAGTTTTTAAAGCATCAACTAAAATTAACATAAAATATTTTAATACCATTATTAATAATCCAAATAAGGGACATTTAAGAGCTTAAAGTATTATATTATCTTATATCTTATATTATACTGATCATAATTTTCACAGCATTCAAGTTAATTGTATGCACTCATTTTATTATATAATTCTAGATAAAATCATTAATTAGGCTTACTTTATAAGTGACATTCACAAAACTGCATGAAATCATTAATCACAATAGTTTGCAGGACTAAATTAATGGCTATGGCAAGTCTAGACACAAGTACCAAAGTCATGTGATGCTCGACTCAGTTCAGTTCAGTTCATCTTTATTTGTTTCCTGAAGGCAATCAAGCTCATCACAAACACTCAATACAAAAAACACACTCAGTTTGCTTTTTTAAAAGGCTTTGCCGTACAGCTGAGGGATCATGACTGTCTGAATGGATTTGTTTTACTGATAGAGCTTCTGAAGGAAGAAGGTAAAACTCATGACACTTAGGATGAGAATCATCAACAAAACAGCTTCATAAGGTCTGAGCGCTCCTGCTTCGGCTGAATGTGTGACGATCAGACACTGTGTGTGTGTGTGTGTGTGTGTGTGTGTGTGTTTTACTGCAGCAGAACAGGTGCTAATATGATGCTAGAACACACACCGTAAAGTCTCTTCTGCTCACACAGACTGCATTTATTTGATTAAAAATGCAGTAAAAAATATGAAATATTATTACTATTTAAAGCAGCTATTTTCTCTGTGAATATGCGTTAAAGCATTATTTATTTTTATGATCTACAGCTGTATTTTCAGCATCATTACTCCAGTCTTCAGTGTCACATGATCTTCAGAAATCATAATAATATACTGATTTACTGCTCAACAAACATTTCTGATTACTATCAGCGTTGAACACAGTTGTGCTGCTCAATATTTTTGTGGAAACCATGATATATTTTATTTTTCAGGATTCACAGATGAATAGAAAGTTTAGAAGAACAGCTTATTTGAAATAGAAAGCTTCTGTGTCATTATAAATGTCTTTACTGTCACTTTTTATTAATTTAACGCAGACTATATGGGCAAAATCTTACTGACCCCAAACTTTTTAAGTTTATTTTACAATTTTTTTAATTTAAGACTCGCCAAAAATAATGATGCATTCCTAAGAACTACATCTGGAAAACTTTAAAGGCAATTTTTTCAATATTTCTATTTTTTAACCCTCATATATATATATATATATATATATATATGGTAAGCTTGGACCACAGAACAGTCCTTTTTTTTTTTTTTTCATTTTAACAAATTATTCTTTTGTTTTTTCTTTAATTTATTTGGGGTTTTTTTAATTGCACAAAAGTAACATTTATAACTGGCAAATGTTCTCAGTTCACCTGCCCTTTTAAGACTGTAAGTACTGTACACACACACACACACACATACAATGTAGTTTACACACAGAGAGTGTAAATACTGTGGAGTTTGTTGAGAAGTTGTGTGTGTGTGTTGGTGATCACGTGTGTGTTTTGCCGCGTCTCTCGGTCTGGGGTATTTCACACGTCTTCAGCAGCTATACGTTGACAGTTCTCTGAAAATCTCAGACAGATTCTGGAGGCTCTGAAAGCCTCCGTCTGCGTCCCACTGCTTCAGATCCTTACGCTCCGTGCCAGCGTTGAGCAGCAACGGCCTGCGATCGGATCCGGCCTCTGCCGAGAAACTCAGTAGGATGAAGAACTTGTTTTTGACACAAGACGAGCTGATATGGAACTTTTCTGATGTTGGAGGAATGCAGTCATTTCATCCCGTACAACAAAATATGTATATTCTTAGATATATATTTACATAAATATTTTTTCTGCTTTATGTTTTTAGTGTATTTTTGGAAATGTTGGAAGAATATAAAAAAAAATTGTAAGCATTTAAAAATATATTTTTCTGTTCAAGAAAATACATTCAGTTCAGGGTTTAGTTAACTATAACTAAAACTAAAACCATAAAAGAAAAAAAAACTTAAACATTGACAGAAAAAATACATATATTAAAATAGAATTATTCATGCTGTTAAAAAAATGCAAAAGCAATATATATATATATATATGCTGAAACTAAGTATTTTTTCAATTGGAAATATGTACTTCAGTGAGCTTCACTATTTACAACATATATTTAGTATATATAATATATATAATATATTTTGGCAATAAAAAGTATCATGTTTTCATCTTTGTTTATTGTGTTATTATGTTTTTATTGTGTTAGTTAACTGTACTTTTTATTTTTTCATATCAAAGCAACCCAACTGCAGTTTAATTGAGATTAATTGGAATGCAGGATAATAAAAAAAAGACATGATATTTAAACATCGATCTGTTTTTGCAAACAATCTCTTGATGTTTTTCTGTATGGGATGGTGGTGAGTGTGTAGATCTGAGCTCAGATCAGCGTCTGGAGAACGACCGGCTCTGAAACGCCCTGTAAATCAGAAGCAGGTGACAGAAACTCGCTCGGCTGGAGAATCAGATATCAGAGCTCTCGTCTCTGAACTCCTGTGTGTTTGTGTGAGAGCTCCTGCCTTTTCAGTAAATTCATTTTAACATCCTTTGAGTTTTTATAATTATTCTCTGAACAGTTTTCAGAGAATAATTATAAAAAATGCAATTTTTTCAGTTTTTTTTTTTAAAGTATGTTCTGACATATATTCAAGTGTAATTTTAATAAAGCTTTAGTATAAAAATGAAAATAAAAATATATATTTCATTATTATGTTTCATTTTTTTTCTTTTAATGTGTACTTATTTCAAGTAAATAAATGATATTTAATTTATTTTTATTTATTTTAGATCCTGCATACATCATCAGAGAGAAATTGGTCTTTTTACTGCAAGATCCAGTTATGACATTTTAATTAAACGAGGTTACAAGGTCAAAACATTGTTTAAAAAAGAAATGTGCATGAATGATGACAGTAAGCTCTATAGTATGCACATGCTGGCTTTAATCATGATAAATCCAACAAAATTGTATTTTATGTTTAAAACATGAAAAAAGCAACTGTGCAGTATTTTATTCTCTTATTTCATGGATGCTTAAATGATTTTTGTTGGAAGATGTTTTTTCAGTTAACGCATGCATCTCTCCGTCTGAGCTGTTATTTTCATTTTCCCTCAGTATTTCCCTCATTTTCTGGCTTTCACTTTGCCAACATATTTCCCTGCTATCCTCAGGCAGGAATTCCTCAGAATATTTGTCCATATCAAGTTTCTCTGTTCTTGTGGAAACTGAGAGAACAACAGGAGAGTGATGTTTTTCTGTCAGATGCTCAGGTTTACTGCAGCAGAGCGAGTGTGTGACAGACTCAGGCTGATTACTGTGGTGTTCATCATCAGCTCGTCATTCTGTGAGGATCATTAGTGAAAACACACCAGTAAAAGTCTGTGCATCAAACACAGAAAATAAAGTCATTTTAATGTTGGAATTAAAATGTTGGAAGCTTCTCGTTGAAAGAGTTTTCAGACAGATTCAGTCTGATTGTTGATGGGTGGGTTAGGTGTAGGTCATTTGTACAAATTCATATGAATTGTGCAAATCATAAAATGTACACAGAATGTCACAAATGTATGAGTGAGGTCGTAGATATTCATTCATATTAGCCACCTCATTAAACATGTAGGAATTGCCATGAGATCGGGCTGGGATGCTCATCATATCAACCCAAAGATTAGATACAGGAAATAAAAATAAGAACAAAACAAAAATGTAAAAGCTGAAAGCTAGTGTAAAATATGAATGAAAGGTATAATGATGCTGTGTGTGTGTTGCGTGCAGGATCTGTGCGGTCATCACTCGTGTGATACTCTCGGTATGGCTGATGTAGGAACGGTGTGTTCTCCAGAGCGGAGCTGTGCAATCATCGAAGATGACGGGCTTCACGCCGCCTTCACCGTGGCACATGAGATCGGTACACACACTCTCACACTCACGTTGTGTTTCCATGTTTTATGAGGACTCTCCATAGGTGTAATGGTGTTTCTACTGTACAGACTGTATGTGGTATTGTCCTACACTGACCCTACACCTAAACCTACCCCTTACAGGAGACTACACACATTTCTAGATTTTCAAAAAACTTCATTCTGTGTGATTTATAAGCTTGTTTCCTCATGGAGACCTAACAAAGGTCAAAATTTACTGGGGTTCCTATCTTTGTGGAGAAAATAGGTCCCCATAACGTGATAAATACCAGGTGCACACACACACAAGGTGTGCTCTCAAACATGCTGATGACATCACTTCCTCTGTCTGTGTGTGTGTGTGTGTGTGTGTCTCAGGGCACCTGCTGGGTCTGTCTCATGATGACTCTAAGTTCTGTGAGGAGCGTTTTGGCTCGACTGAAGACAAGCGGCTGATGTCTTCGATCCTGACCTCCATCGACGCATCCAAGCCCTGGAGCCGCTGCACCTCTGCCACCATCACAGACTTCTTCGACGACGGAAACGGTGAGAAGTTTACAAAATATCTTAATGGAACATGATCTTTATCTTAATATCCTAATGATTTTTAGCATAAAAGAAAAATGGATCATTTTGAGCCATACAATGTATTGCTGCTGTCAGTTCGTCTAAGCAGTTTAATATAGGCTTTAAGGCAGGCTTTATTGACAGATAAATTTGTGTGTTTTCAGCGTACATATCGTGATGAAACAGAACCTAAATTTAACATGTAGAGAAAAACAGTACCGGGGCCAAGAATTGAGCCCTGAGGGACACCAGAACTTAAATGTATATCAGGTGCCCAAGACAGACAGAGGAACTCCTATTAGTTAAATATGAGCGAAACCGTTGTAGCACTGATGTGTGATGTAAATAAGACTTTCGTTGTGGGGGGTAGAGAGCTTATCAACGGAACGCTGTGAGACCGCAATGAACTGAAGTCAGTGACAGCTTTTAGTGATTATACGAGGAAGCACACTTCGCACGCATTATATTACTGTCTCAGAACAGAGATATTCACCTCAGTAAAGAAAGCATTGTGTTCAAAGTCACAATTACATTTGTCTTGATGTTTCAAAATGTGTGCTTTTCCTTGGCATCCCAGCGCAAACTGCCCCATACTCTCTTAAAAATAAAGGTGCTTTAAATAAAAGGTTCTTCACAGTGATGGCACAAAAAACATTCAGCCAAAGGTTCTTTAAAGAACCATCTTTTTCTTACCTGAAGAACCTTCTTTCGCCACAAATAGTGTACCTACTTAGGGCCCAAATCACTCTGACCCTGTGTATATAGTAGTATATTGCAAACTGACCTGTAACCAATTTTTACTGTAGTATTTTACAGTGTTTTACTGTTCCCAGTCATGTTTTACAGTGTATATAATAGCTGGTCCTCTGATGTTGTGTAGCCGAGTGTCTGCTGGACACTCCTCGAATGCCTCTCCTGGGTCCGGAGGAGCTGCCGGGTCAGAGTTACGATGCGGTCCAGCAGTGCCGGCTGGCCTTCGGCCCGGAGTACACCGTGTGTCCCGGGATGGACGTGTGCGCCCGTCTCTGGTGCGCCGTCATCAGGAAGGGTCAGATGGTATGTCTGACCAAGAAGCTTCCGGCCGTGGAGGGAACGCCGTGTGGAAAGGGCCGGATCTGTCTGCAGGGGAAGTGCGTGGACAAAACCCGAAAGAGACACTACTCGGTAAGAGCTGACGGGAAATTTACAAAAATTACATGTTTATCTTTATAATCCTTCATGGCAATGCCCAGGCAAGGTCTTATGGGTGCTAAAAAAACTAAACCAAGTTAAATCTGCACACTGCTGAAAATATTTTCTTCATAAGTATTTATGTCATGTTTTCAATATCTAAAAAATTCTGGAATTAAGATGCGTTTTCTTGACAAGTAAATTGACAAGATATTTTTGCCTTGTTTTCTGAAAGAATTACCCAAGTTTTGTTGGGTTTTGTTTAAAACAAATAAAAGTATTTGCCAGTGGGGTAAGAAATAATCTTAATTCTAAAGGCGAAACATTTGCATTTCATGTCAACTTGTTTAATTTCCACACTGTGTATGTTGATCAGTAATGATTTGGAGCCAGTCCAGTGTTATAAATATACTTTTAGAAGTATTATTAATATTTTGAACTTGTGTCATTTTTATTATATTTATTTATTTAGTAATATTTGTAAACAGTTTACATTTTAATTCCATTTTGGTTGGTTTTTTTAAATTTAGAATTTTTAATAGTATTCTTGCAATATTTTATATTTGTTTTTATTCCAATTTTTAGTCATTTTATGTGTTTTTATGTTGTTTATTCTTTCTTGTTGTAACATTTCTAATTTTCATTTAGTTTAAGTTTCATCTAATATTTTTATTTTTATTTTATTTCAGCTGTATTTAAATGTTTTTAATAGTTGTAGTTAACGATCCTGTGCTGCTCAAACGTTAAATGCTCACTGCATGGGATTAGTCATCCAGGCTGCTCTTTCTGAGGACATTAGAGACGTTTGTCCTGTGGTGTATTTAAATAACTGGCTGGTGTTTGTTTGTGTGTCTGAACCGCACCCATGTTCATCTGGTTTGCAGTGTTTCTCTGAGCTTCACGTGATCAGTCTCTCTCACCGCTGTCTCTTTCACATAATAAACATCAGATCTCCTCTTTCAGAGCAGTTTCTCCAGCTCTGAGGAGCGTGTCAGCGGCTCTTGAACATCTCTCATCATCTTCTCTTAAGACTCCTGCGCTCCTTCAAACACTTCTATCAATCTCTCCCTCACTTCATCATATTCATTTCTCTTTAACATCTCAGCACAACCATCCTTCACAATAACATCTACATAGTGTTCACTAGTGCTCCGGGGTCGGCAGGATTTTTTATGTTTTCTCTGCTCACCAAGGCTGCATTTATTTGATCAAAATTGCAGTAAAAATCGTGTAATATTATTACAATTTAAAATATCTCTTTTCTCTATGAATATGTGTTAAAGTGTAATTTATTCCTGTGATGTAAAGCTAAATTTTCTGCATCATTACCCCAGTCTTCAGTGTCACATGGTCCTTCAGAAATCATTCTAATAATGCAAATAATTCAAATTATTAAAGAATATAGAATACTATTATTAATGTATTATTAATATCTATTTTATTAAGAATAACATTATTAATCTATTTAATAATTTAATAAAATATTATTATCAATACTTTTTCATTATTAAAACCAATAGAATAGAATAGAATAGAATAGAATAGAATAGAATAGAATAGACAAAATCTGACAAAATCATCCCTGATTTGCAAAATGCTGATTTGGAAAAACTAAACAGTCATAAAGTTTTCTTTTATTGTGTTAGGGTTAAAAAGCAGTCATTTGAACTAGATTCATTAAATAAAAACATAAAACATGATCCATGAGATTTAATTTTTCAGGATTCACAGATGAACAGAAAGTTCAAAAGAACAGCATTTATTTGTCCTTGATGAATAAAAGTAGTATTTTCTTTAGGAATTTCAGGAAAAAAAACAATCTTACGGACCCCAAACCATTGCATTTTGCAAAATTTACTTTTGAATGTTCTCTCAATGTTTTGAAACAAATCACATTTTAAAAATGCTAAATAAACGTCCAACAAGCCTTTAAGAACAAACGTTCGATCAGTGAAGTGTAAACTACGTTTTTGTGCTATAAATTTTGAGAACATTATTAAAGACCAGTTAAGGTTGAATGGACATTACTGTACTCATAACGTTGCCGAAGGTTCCTGTCATCAGCTCATGAATCTCATAACACCATTATCCTCGTGTTCTGACTTAACTAGATTAGCATCAAACACATTTAACGGGCAGGAATTTCCCATCCTCTCGTCTGGCCGGTATTTTTATCCACGTCTCGGAGGCCATGAAGTGTTTTAGAGGCGATGAAGAATGTTGCTCTTGTTCGGGCGTCTCTTCATGCATGCGTGTTTGTTTGTGTGTTTCTCTCTCTCACACACACACCCTTCCTCTCGCTGAATGTCCAGCGTTCAGGTCTCATTTTTGGCTCGGAGCTTGTTTATTGCGGGCCGGTGAATGACACATGCCTTCTTTTACATAAAGAAAAAAGTGGATAAATTAAAATAACAAAAGAACAGCACCCCTCAGGATCTTTACCTAAAGGTCCTGACAGTATCTTGTGTTTCTAGGCATTTTTCTTTAGGTATAAAATTCTGTCTCACAGTTGCTATTTACGCAACCTTTGGATTCTTTTTTTAGAAAGTCATGTTAAAAAACATGGGTCATCATTTTTGGGAGCTCGTTTTAAAAAATATGGAAAACCTGACAAGCAACTTGATTTCTTTACATTTATTGTCAATGTTTGTTTTTAGTATAATTTAATTTGAAAAGTATTTTTATAATGCATGAATTATTAGCAGTAATACTAATAGTAGATACATGGTCTGAGTTTATTTTATTAGTTGTTTCAGTTTACTATATTGCAGGCTCATTTATTGATAATAAATAATATTGATGATAATAAATAATATAATATTATCAGGCTTGTTTTTGAAGGATGACATGCTAACATCGCTGCTAAAGAACTTCTGCACTCAACCTGGTCTCATAAAAATATGTACCTCTGTGCACATTTTGTGCAACACCGTTTTTACGTACCTTACTGCACGTTTTGCTGCAGTTTCAAAGAGAAATGTACACTGCGTGGTGCCAAAACAAAGGTTCAATATGTGAACCCTGGCACATTTGTATTACGTTGATATTGGTATGTATTTCAGCTGTTCAGAATTGAAATACTTGTGATATCAGATTTGAACTGTTTTGTTGAAGCGTAGAAAACTCTGTAAATCTGTGTGAAAAGGAATAAAGTGTCGGAGTTCATTTCTCTTGGAAACTGCAGTGATATGTACTTGTTGGTACGTATTTTGTGTCTCGCTGAAAAGCGCACCCAGGTTCGTTTATGCCTGAGACCAGGTAGACTACACCGCTACCTTCAATAAATTCTTTGCTCAAGCGTACTTGTTTATTATATTAGAGAAAGATTAGACAGTAAAGATGTCAGTGTGTTTCTGCTCTTGATAAATGTCTGTGTGATGATCTCTTGTCAGACGTCGAATCACGGCAGCTGGAGCTCCTGGGGTCCGTGGGGCTCATGTTCTCGCTCATGTGGTGGTGGGGTCCAGTTCGCTCAACGTCTCTGTAATAACCCTGCTCCTCGAAACAACGGCCGTTACTGCACCGGGAAGAGAGCCGTGTACCGCTCCTGCAGCGTCACGCCGTGTCCTTCAGCCGGTGAGCGTCAGACACACTGAAGAACACACACCTCATACAACACACTCCCTGATAGATCCCACAATTCCAGAACGCATCGCCATAAAGTCAGTTAAGAGAGATATTAAGTAGGTTTTGCAGTGTAAATGCTGTATTAAGAACAGCAGTGCACATCATCTCAGTTTGTACACTGGATAAATCTGCTCTCATCTGTCTGTGTCAGGTAAGAGTTTCCGTCAGGAGCAGTGTGAGCTTCGTAACGGCCCTCAGACAGATCCTAAAGGAGTGAAGACCTTCGTGGAATGGGTGCCCAAGTTTGCCGGCGTGCTTCCCAAAGACATGTGCAAACTCACCTGCAGAGCCAAGGGCACGGGATATTATGTGGTGTTCTCACAGCGGGTGAGTTCAGAACTCACAAACTCACTCAACATCCTTTCCACGTCAGATTATAGACACACAGAATCATTAATCGCTTACAAAATAAAACTATTTGTTTACATAATATATATTTATTATATAAATACACAAACATGCATGTAAATCTGTTATTTTTATATATTATATATATTTATATAAAATATAAGAATATACATATAAATGTATATACATGTAAATATTTTCAAAATATATACTTTATGGATATACATAATAATTATACACAGTACACATACTGTACATATTATGTAAACAAAAACTTTCATTTTGGATGCAATCAATTTAAGATTAATCATTTAACAGCACTAACTGGTTTTTAATAATATTGTCCAACGTTACCACAAAAACATTGTTTACACATCTGTTACAGAAAGTTGTTACAGTTCAGTTGGACATTTTCAAATGGAATGTTGAGAGAACATTTAAAAGTAACATATCCTAACTAATGTTTGCAAAATGATACAATGGAACATTCCCTTAACATTAGCATAAAGTTTTACATTTACTTGACAAGTAAAATGACTTTATCGATGATATTATGTCTTGTTTTCTAGAAAAAATATTCAAATGGGGTAAGAAACAAAATCTTGTTTAGCCTTTGAATTAAGATTATTTTTCTTACCCCACTGTCAGATCATCTTTGATGGTTTTAAGCAAAAACTAACAAAATATCAGAAGAAAACATAATATCTTAAGTTGCTTTACTCGTCAATTAAATGCATCCTGATTCAAGAACTTTTTAGATATTTATACTAGAAAAGCAGACATAAATACTAAGGAAGATTAATTATGCAGTTTTATTAACTTTAACAAGCGTTATATCAATATCATGTGCTTGTTGTTAGTGTTATATTTATTAAAGGGTTAGTTCACCCCAAAATTATTAATTACTAACCCTCATGTTGTTCCAAACCCATAAGACCCCAAATAAAGATATTTCTGATGATATCAGAGAGCTGTCTGACCCTCCATAGTCAGCAACACAACTGAAATCATCACAGATCCAGAAACGTATTAAAATGTAACTCGGGGTAGAAGAATGGTGAGTAAAATGTGTTATTTTTGTTTTCTTTGCACAAAAAAAGGATTCTCGTAGCGTCGCAAAACTGAAGTTGAGCTGATGTCACATGGACTGTTTTACTGATGTTTTTACGATGTTTCTGGATCTGGGATCATTTCAGTTGTGTTGCTGTCTATGGAGAGTCAGATAGCTCTCTGATATCATCAGAAATAAGGTCTTATGGGTTTGGAACGACACGAGGGTGAGTAATTAATGACAGAATCTTCATTTAGGGGTGAACTAACCCTTTAAGCTTGATTATTTGGTCCATATCTCTAGCAGCGGCGGTGTGTTTGTGTGTGCTCCTGCAGGTGGTAGATGGGACGGAGTGCCGGCCGTACAGCAGCTCAGTGTGTGTGAAGGGAAAGTGTGTTCGCACTGGCTGTGACGGGATCATCGGCTCTAAACTTCAGTTTGATAAGTGCGGTCTCTGCGGTGGAGACGGAAACAGCTGCATCAGAGTGGCTGGAAACTTCACCAAGAAGAGGTTAGAAAACACACACAAATACAGACGTGTATTATTTTTAACCAAACATTAAAAATGAGGATTCATCAGAAGGAGGTTTTTTCAGGTTTATATCACTTCTGGGTACAAATATCTGTCCATTAACACACACAGGCTCTCCCAGACACGAGCATATATATATATATATATATATATATACATATATATATGTGTGTGTGTGAGTGTGAGTGTGTATGTAAAATATATTATAAATCGAAGCAAAATCTTGATTCTTGATTTGAAATTTTTAGATATTTGTGGTGGAAAAGCCAGAAAACACAAAATAAGACCAAATGACCAGTAAAGTCATGTGTTGTGTGATCTGCAGTAAGGGCTACACAGATGTGGTGAAGGTCCCCGAGGGCTCGACACACCTGAAGGTCCGACAGTACAAAGCTAAAGGTCAGTCGCGCTACACGGCGTATCTAGCGCTTCGGCGGCCCGGAGGAGAATACCTGCTCAACGGGAAGTTCATGATCTCCACGTCTGAGACCATCATCCCCCTCAACGGCTCCGTTCTCAACTACACCGGCTGGAGCCAGCGGGACGAGGCCCTTCACAGCATGGGCCCCGGGGCCCTTCAGGAGAGCCTGGTGGTGCAGATTCTGGCCACAGACGCTAAGAAACCACTAGACATCCGCTATAGCTTCTTCATGCCACGCAAAATGCCGCTTCCGCCGCGAACAGTCGCTGCAACTTTGGGAACTGCCGCAGCGCTGTCCTCAGCAGAGATTATGACATTTACGACCGAGGTTCCTGCGACGACGGAGCCTCCGACGACGACGACGCCCGCGGGGCCACGCTGGGTGACCGGCTCATGGATGACCTGCTCCAGAACTTGCGAAATGGGTTGGCAGAGTCGTACGGTGCAATGCAAGGACCCTCAAGGGAAGCTGTCCAAGAGCTGCCCGCTCAGCACCCGGCCGTCAGCCTTCAAACACTGCCTGATTAAAAAGTGTTGAGGACCTCTCAATCTGACGAACTTCCTGGCTGAGCTTCGTGAAGCACGTTGACTGAAGCGCTCCAGTTGCGTTCCGATCACTGTGGGATTCTGCTAGCATTCGCAATAGTGTTGCGTTGTGACTCGGAACAAGGAGCTTTGGTTCTAGCCTTGAATGTGGTGATGGTTAGCCACACCCCTTTGACAAAGCCACACCCCTTGAGTTCACACTGGCAGTGACTTAAACCATTTCTAGAGTGTTTGCGGCTCTGGCTTCAAGTAAGTCAATGTTCAGCTGCATTTTTAATCATTTTGAAAACATTTCGTAAACTGGACATTTAAAAACATTCATACATAATGTTTTGAAACTTTTTAAGAACATTAGCATAAAGTTCTATAACATTTATCATGTCCAAAAAGCAAAAAGGGTTAGGGATTGAGGACCCCTCAATCAGATGAACTTCCTGGCTGAGCTTCATGAACCATGTAGACTGAAGCGTTGCAGTTGCGGTACGATCAATGTGGGATTCTGCTAGTGTTCACAATAGTGTTGCATTGTGACTCAGACAAGGAGCTTTGGCTCTAGCCTTGAATGTGGTGACATTCAACCATGTCCCTTAGGCAAAACCACACCCCTTAATTTGATTGACACGCCCCTTGAGTTCACACTGGCAGTGATTCAAACCATTTCTATAGTGTTTGAGGCTCTGGTTTCAAGTGAGTCAATGGTCAGCCACATCCGTTTGGCAAAGCCACGCCCCTTGAGTTTTTAAACGTTTTGAAAACCTTTGGAAAACTGGACATTTAAAAAAACCTCCTGACTGAGCTTCGTGAAGCATATAGTCTGAAGTGTTGCAGTTGCATTACAATCAATGTTGCATTGTGATTTAGACAAGGAGCTTTGGCTCTAGCCTTGAATGTGATGAAGTTCAACCACGCCCCTTTGACAAAACCACACCCCTTCATTTGAATGGCACGCCCCTTGCATTCACACTGGCAGTGAATCAAATTTCTGGCATCAAATGTGTCAATGTTAAGCCATGCCCATTTGGCCAAGCCACACACTCAATCCAAACAACACGCCCCTTAGGTTTTTAAAAACATTTAGAATACTGGACATTTAAAAATATTAAGAAGTAATGTTTTCAGAACTTCTTGTGAACAATACCATAAAGTTCTATATCATTTATCATGTCCGAAAAACAAAAATTGTTGAGAAGCCCTCAGTCAGATGAACTTCCTGACTAAGAACGTAGACTGAAGTGTTGCTGTTGCGTCACGATCACTGTGGGATTCTGCTAGCGTTCGCAATAGCGTTGTGTTTGACTCGGGAAACAAGGAGCTTTGGCTCTTGCCTTGAATGTGGTGATGGTTAGCCATGCCCCTTTGATTAAGCTACACCCCTTTAGTTCACACTGGCCGGATTTAATCGTTGCTGTAGCTTTTGAAGCTCTGGCCTCAAATGTGTCAATGTTCAGCCACGCCCCTTTGGCAAAGCCACACATTAAAATGACACGCCCCTTGACTTCACACAGGTAGTGAATGTTCCAACTTAATGGGAACATTAGCATAACGTTCTGTATCAATGCCATGTCCAAAAACCAAAACCTTTTATCAGATGAACTTTTTGATTCAGGTTCATGGAGCTTGTAGACTGATCCATTGCGGTTTTGATGACTGTGGGATTCTGCAAGTGTTCACAATAGTGTTGCGTTGTGACTCAGACAAGGAGCTTCGGCTCTAGCCTTGAATGTGGTGACATTTAACCACACCCCTGCATTATAATGACATGCCCCTTGAGTTCACACTGGCAGTGATGCAAACCCTTTCTGTTTTTGAGGCTTTGGCTCTGCAGGGACTGCAGATGAAAATTAGCCTGAATGGCTAAATCTGGCACATTCAAACTGAGTTACAATTGAGACAATGAGCTTTGGCTCTAGCCTTGAATGTGGCAACTTTCAGCCACGCCCCTTCAGCAAAGCCACACCCACGTGTCCAAAAACCACGCCCCTTGAGTTCACACTGGCATTGATTTAAACCACTGCCGTAGAGTTTTATGTTACATTGCAATCACATTTACCTTTGCTCTGTGAAATCAAGTCATTCCAATTGAAATCCAGCAACTGCACAAAAACTTATGCACTTGGTTTCAAAGTGACTTCTGTGTGAGTGACATTTCATACTTTATAGACAGCAGACAATTATCAATGTAACCGGAACTTCTGTAGCCATTCTAACTCGACTGTAGGGCTGCACGATATATAGCATAATGAATTTACTTTTGATTTGTGCTTGCGCAAAATTGCAATAATTCTGATTCTGAAATCTAAAAATAAATTTCTCAAATGAGAACCTTTTTTGGAGCAAAATAATCAGGATTACCATGCCAACCTGCCTGATTGCATTATTCATTACATCATCTATATCAGCCTGCGCTCCCGTTGGTCGTCAACGCATAATGTCACAGCTTAAAGTGCATAAAGTGGACCAAATTGTGAACGGATTTACTGATCGCTGTCAGTGTGAACGTCCTGTTAAGGGTCCAATACAATATCACCCATAAGAAATAAGCTTCGACCGCAGGAATAGAAAGGTCAATGCAGAAGGCTGATTTTGAATCTCATAAGACTATATGACTGCCAGTCCGTTCCTGAGCTCGTTTATTTTCAGGGTTTGAGCTGACATTAATGTGTTTGTTCTTCTGTACTCTATGTTTATGTCCGAAATGAACTGATCTTCCTTTCTTTGTTACATGAAAACTAAACAGGGCTCTGATTTGTAAATGTGTGTATGTCATTTTCTGTGTTCAGGGCTCAGACAAAGACACTGTGTGCCCTCGATACTTGCAATAACGCTCACTCGCCCGCAGTCGCGCCGTTTACATGTTCATGGGAATGTTTTGGGTTTGAAACGAGCAAAAACCTTGTTTAGAGTGATGCACTTACAATGGACGTCTATGAGGCAAGAAATACACAGGGTTAAAGCAGAAATGTGAAACGTATGTTTATTAATTGCGATGTACAGGAATGTGTGTGATTTGAACCGTAAGCCCAGCTAACAAGAAACATTTTTATAATGTTCTGGCGAGGTTTTTTTAACGTTTTTGAACAATTCAGAACAATTAAAGAAACTCATTTAAATTGAGTTGAATTTTTTTTTAAATGTTACAGTTGGACGTGCATCTGACTTTTTTAAAATGTATCTTCTTTCTCGGAACATTCAGAGAACATTCAAAAGTAACATTCCAATAATGTTTGCAGAATTCTAAAATGTAACGTTCCCTTAACATTTAAAAAATGGACGTTTTGAACTATGAGCAGTATGGTAACATTAGCAGAACGTTCTTGAACATGTTTCAGTTAGCTTGGAGACTTCTGTTTATGTGTTACTGATGTAAGTGACTTTTACATGTTCTCATAATGTTGTACAGACAAGGTGACACATTTAATGTTTTTTTGTCACCTTGTTCAAAACAATGTGTTTTCTGACATTCTGATACAATGCCTTGGCCCATAGACTTCCACTGTAAGTTACTGTAGGAGCTGAAATGATTTGTATCGAGAGCAGAACATTCCTTTGAACCCTTTTTCACCTCAGTTCAACCTCACAACTTCATTTCTCAGCCCGTGAAACACTGAAGCTGAAGGAAATAATGACACGGAGTGTGTTTTCATGCTTCATAGTTGACATATGCAAACTAGCACCACTTCTCAGAGATGTGATGTGTGTCCAGGTCGTTCAATAACATACATGTGATTCATGTGTGTGTTTTTATGAGCAGCAGAAATCAGTTTAAAGTCAGCATGATTTCACTTTCATTCATTCATTCATTCCTGCTCTTATTATATATAGCATTTCATCATAATTTGATATCATTTGACTTCAAACCATCATTTTAAAAAGAAAATTAATTTTAAAATAAATAAAATGAAATGCAAAAAAACAATTCTCATCATATATCAGTTTCAGTTAGAAGTGCATCTCATCACAGAAGCGCAGTCTGTTGTGAATGTGTTTTTATGTTGACTTTAAACCTGCTGCTGCTGTTTCATTTGTGAAGTTGTTTGACTCGTTTCACACAGATGCAGTAGCTGAATGAACTCCTGTGATTCAATGTTTTCTACCTGAACTTTTTCCAAGATTTCATCTGTTTTCTCCATGTATGCAGTACTGTTCTATCGTCTCAATGGGAAATGGCCGTTTCACTGAAAATACACAGCACTGATTTTATAATTTATTGTTTGTACAACTGGTATGTGAAAAAAAAAAAAGAAAACACAGGATGAATTTATTTATTGTTATGCTCATTTTGTCTCATAAATAATATTTAATTGGGAATATGAGTGTGCAAAATAGTTCCTTTTGAAGAAAATTGTGTTTTTTAGCCATCTTCATGAATATATGTGTATATAAAACAAAGTGCTATATTTAAAAGTTGATGTTTTATCGATTCATTTGTCGCCTCACAGAGATGTTCATCTAGTTCCTAACTAGTTTCTCAAATGGAATCAATAAACAGGTCATTTGAGTTTGTACAAGCACATGAGAGCGAATGATGATATTTCTACAGTCCAATAATCCTCTCCTAAGCAAACAGGAGTGAGAGGGGCAAGTTGTCACAATTTTTATTGCAATGAAGATTTCTTGGTTATAATTTCTAAACAGACATCAGCCACCAAAAACTAATAAACACTTCCACTGTTATTCCCAGGAAATAAAGATGCAGTTCTGACCCATGTGGGGTAAGTTGTCACATAGGAACTTTGTTTGTTGCCACTGACTTAAGAAAGAAAATGTCTCTGTTAAAATATATTATGGGCTTTAAATGGATTTTTTGTAAAACCTAAACACTTGGACCGTTATGACAGCAATCAATCCTTAAAAAGGCAGCTTTAAATAAGATTATAGGTCAATAAAACAGATGAAAACCAACATGCAATCTGTTTATAAAGGTGAAAAACACCAGCTATTTATAAAACTGCACAGATGATGCAGACTGGTTCAGACTATAAACTTTCTTTAATAGGCTGTTTTATTACTGTTTGGTTACTAGATGAGATGTGAAGTACTGCTCAACCAAATCACACTAATTAGTGTTTAATAAAGACTTTAGGTCTTCATCAGATATAAACCCCTTTGAGATGCTCCACATTGACTTGATTGGATGACCTAGTAGCTCATCTGGGTTTGTTTTTATTTCTCCTAATGACTTTTGGGAGAAACATCTGATTACTCTTATAATATCGGAGGGTTTAACGCTAAGTTATTGAACTGATATTAACTTTCATGGTATCCCACGGGCAAAAGAAAGACAAAACGCAGCTAAACATGAAGTATAAAAGCATAATTCAATCAGGTAAAGCTTTAAAAATGTTCATGGGTGTATCAGTTAAATATCATCCAGTGTCTATTTCAATATGCAACAGCTTTTTCCATAGTCCGATGCTATTTCAGATAGTTAAAGATTATCTAATCCAAATTGGTGCATTTCTTAATTAGAGTAATGAAATACACATTTGACTTCTACTCAGCCAACAGCAAGAAGACTCACAAAATAATGAAGAACAGATGAAAAGGATGGCCACATAACCAAGTATTGGAAGAATGTTAAAATCCGAGAGAATAAACAATCACTGTTGCTTTTGTGTTAGGACATGAGACCATAACAGCTGTGGTGGAGGAACAGTTCTGTGCTCATTTAACTACACAAAACTTTCTCAGAAAGAGGACAGCCATGCACACTTTCCTAGCTCTGCTAACAGCAGCCCTACTAAACTCAAAAAAATATGCATTGGGATATGGCACAAAATAATAATTATAATAATTGAAATAATCCTCTCCTGATGTAAACATAACTCCCTGGGAATTCATTCAGCTTCTTAATCTACAGGATCCTGTATAAAAGTGCATGCCATTTTTGTTTTTGCATTAGCATTTTTGCGTTTGTAGTCTTTTAAACGTATTTTCTTATTTTTTCTCTATTTGCATTAAGATTATTTTTCTTGTTTAAAGTAAAATAAAAGTGAGTTTTTTTAAGTTTTTAATTAACCTCCTTTCTGAAACGGGCCTCTGAGCTATAAAAGAACAGCTTCTAAATATTATTTTCCTCTGAAAGATCCTATGTCACTCCTGAGTATGTCCTACACAGAGTCCTTCATCATTTTTCTTTTCTTTCAGTTAAACATGCAAGTAACATTTTTTTTAAATGTTGCAATTTGTTTCAGAACATTCAGAGAATGTTCAAAAGTAGCGTTCCCATAATAACTGCAAAAGGATACAATAGAATGATTACTTAACCTTTTAACCAATGAAAGTCATTTTAAAACATTACAAAACTGTACACTTTGAACATTGAGAAAAAATGGTTTTCAAAACTTAACAGGAACATTTGCAAGGCTTTTAAAATACAACGGACTTCCTCAGATATTTTTGTAGTGCTGAAATACTTGAAATAACTCTACACTAGTTGTTGCTGCACATAATCTTAACACAGACAGACAGATATGAACAGAGCAGCTGAGATTATATATGATGCTCGGGCGCCACCTGCTGTCTACTAACTGAGGAAAAGTTCAAATACTAATAAATCCACATAAAAACAAACATGAACTGATCCTGTCATTTACATACCAACATATATTGTGCGTTTTATTTTTTTATTCTTAATTATAGTAAAGTTCTGTCATCATAATTTCCTATTGAACTGTTTATTGTAGCCTACTATTTTAAATAGGCGACATGCATAATAAACATAGGCTACATGCAATTTTATTTCCTAATATTAGGCTAATATTAATTAATAGTATTTTTTTAATGAGTCTCGCAGAAGTCCATGTCCTCACTGGCTTTACAGCCAAAGCGAAGGAGTGATTGTTAAGTTCTGCTTCCATCTAGTGGTTTTGTGTTGAACTTCCAAAAAATATTTTAAACACCCAGCTGGTTCCAAAAAACTTTTAAGGTGGACTGTCAACTCTCTAACCTCTAGGACTGACTGAAAGCTACTTATTAATTCATAATAAGTTGCATATGCATGTATAAATTAATGTATTGATTCATATACGTCACTTCTAAAGCAGATGTCTTTTTTTCTTAGTCAGTGATTTAGCATTATTAGGCATAAAGTGTAAGCATCTGCTTCGGAACAATTAAATCTAACTTTTCATTATATAATCAGAGTGTATCTTCATTTTTAATAATATTCATTGTGTTCCTGTAACTCAGAACACTTTGGGTTTGTTCTTGGACAGCATGTACCTTCTCTTCAAAGGGTCACTGACTAAATGAAATTGGGCCCATTAAACGCGCAAGACGAACTATTTCCTCCGACACTAAGCGATAATAATGAATTTCTGATGGTTTGGGAGCACACATGAAGCGTTATAAAGCCGGGTTTGAGGAGCGCTCCACCTTAACATCACCGCGGCTCGGCTTTCCGCTTCAATCCGCTCCGCCTGCGCCTCTTCCCCGCAGCAGAAGCTCCAGCCAGCTGCTTCGGATCTCTTATGAAGAGACTCGTGTCTCCCGGTGTCCTCAATAACCTCGTGTTATACTGACATATTAGTGCACTTCATCTTAGCCTAGGAATGGAGTTTTGAAGTTATATAAGCCACTTGGATGCAAAATGCACATATACTCTGATAAAGAGTTTAAATGACCAATACAGGAGTTTTGGGCACTAAGTGTTGCGCTCTGATGATTGATGATTGTGGCTCTGCTCCAGCGCTCTGTTGCGTACTAGATTTGGCCGCAGCAGATCAAAGGGGCTTCAGGAAAGGGGTGGTCCCGCATTGGAGCATATATAGAGAGCCGGGCTTCTCGCTTCTAAGACAGAAGGAGAGCTGAAACCCGAGCAGACGGTGAGAGAGACTCTCCAAGACCACTTTTTAAAGACTCTTCTCGTGATTGTACTGCTAGAGATCGTTCTATTAGGCTTATTCCCTTTCATTTTAAGCTCTGGATTAGTACCTGTTGCAGTTTTCTGGTTCTGTTTCTGTGATATACCGGCTTTTTTGGAGTCACATTCCCAAAGAACTAAAACTTTGTGAGGATTTCCATTATTTTGTCATTTTGCTCTTGAGAACCCAACGGGAATATAATGTCTTTTTTGCGCGTCATACTGGGTTTCGTTGCAGCCCTGTGCGTAAACGCGGCGCAGAGCGCGTGGGAAGAGAGCACCGTGGTGCCGGTCCATCTCGAATCGCACGACACCGAACCGACCCATACAGTAGAAGCACGGGAAAAGCAATCCGAGAAACGCATCTATCGCTTGGACGTTTTTGGAAATCAGTTCGTGTTGGATCTGGAACCGGACCAGACCTTTTTAGCACCTGGGTTTGTGTTCCAGATGGTCGGGAAACCGGAGTCCGAGGAGTTTGACAGCGCTGGAGAGGCGCGGTGCTTCTACTCTGGAACCGTGAACGGAGAAGAACTTTCCGCGGCGGCGATCAATCTGTGCCACGGGCTGCGAGGCGGCTTCTATGTAGGCGGTGAAGAGTATTTCATTCAACCCGCGAACGCCAGCGGAGAGGCTTCAGATGGAGACAACCACATCATTCGCAGAAGAAAACGGGGTTTCATGGATGAGGAAAACGGCTCGAAGTGTGGGGTGAACGAAGAGGAGGAACGGGTCACCGAGAAACCAACCAAATCTGACACAGACCGCATTCAGTCTGAGTCTAAAGGTAAATATTGCAGAATAAAACTTAATAGTTATCGATTTTAGAATTAGGAATCTTTATTATTGCTGAGATTTTGCCCGGTGATATTGCGCGCACGCCTCCGGTAACCCAAATAAACTCAGTGACTCCGCGTCATTCAATGCGCGCTGGCGCATGAGGAGCGAATTAAGCAGGTTACAGAGTTCTGCTTCTGCATTAACGCACTAAACACTAAATCGCGTTGTTTAGTTGGGAAATGCATGAACTGCACATAGCTCACATGTTCTGCCAGCCCGTTTAGATGCATTTTAAAGAATTAACTTTTTTCTAAATGGCAGACGAGCCGTCTCCAAAAGCGAGGCGAGGGTTAACTTGGAGAGGGCAGAAATCTCTCCACATACGCAGAAGGAGGGAAGGGGACGTAGGGTAGAGGGTTGGGGGAGAGGGAGGCGGGAGAGATTGGGCTGGAGAGACGTGGAAGTTCTCCTCCTGGTACCGCGTGTTGCGCAGATCGGCACCGGAGGACTGTAGATGGCTTATATTTCCGCCAACGTTTCTCGTCAAAGTGCGCAGGTTTTGGAAAAGTTATTAGCAGGGCGGAGCAGAAGCTTAGTCAGATGGAAAAGTAAGCAAGCTCAGCACTAACTCTCAATAGCTTTCTATCTTTTTGAGTAGCATACAAAGTTCTCTATTATTGTTATTTTCAACTATAAAACACCATTTTACATTACCATTTTCAATCAAATCATTTACATTTAGAAGCTTTAAGGCATCTATGTGGACTCATAAATGTGGACACACATTAAAAAAATAACTTTAAAAATATTTAGGTTCGAAAATCGAAAAAAAGTAATAATATTAAGAAGAATTGATGACGTCACCCTGCACTAATAGGCGTCTACAAATATGTCCAATAAAATGCTCTCTAGAATCATGTCACCTGACACTGCAATAGGAAGTAGGAAATATTGGTTAACCCATCTAAGTTAAAGCCTGCTGGCTTTTTAAATAAAACATACAATGTGGAAAAGTTTTCCCTCTGGTAAATACTGAGTTTCACTTTTTTTTGTAATTTAACCAATGGCTTAAATTATCATCTTCTCATCCTTCAGCACACCACAGATCTCGGCGCTTTGTGTCCACTCCTCGCTATTTGGAGATCATGATTGTGGCGGACCAGTCAATGGCAGAGTTTCACGGTGCTGGGCTCAAACCTTATCTGCTGACCATCATGTCAGTGGCATCTCGTCTGTATCGACACCCCACCATTCATAATTCGATCACTCTGGCGGTTGTGAAGCTACTCGTTGTGTACGATGAAGAACACGGTCCTCAGGTGTCCACCAATGCAGCTCTTACGCTCAGGAACTTCTGTCAGTGGCAAAGACAGCACAACCCATCAAGTGACCGGCACGCAGAGCACTACGACACAGCAGTGCTGTTCACCAGACAGGTGAGTTTATCACACCTGATGTCATCTTGCACTCTTAAGAAGTAAGGTCTTTTATTGGCATTGATGGTTCCATGAAGAACCTTGAACATCCATGGAACCTTTCAAATTCAGAAAAGGTTCTTCCCTGTTGAAAAACAACATATGCTGTTTAGGTGTGTTGTGAAGCTTGGCTGCTGGTTTAAGCAGGTTATGTGCTGGTCCTATGCTGGTCCTAAGGAACTAGCTCCTGCTCAAGACCAGGGTTATGGTTAAACCAGCTCATGACCAGCTAAGAACCAGCTCAAACCAAAACCTATGCTTCAAAACAAAGCAAATGCTGTTTTTTCAACAGGGTTTATAATGTAAAAATGTTCTTTCTCTTTTAAAATGTTATAAAAATGGTTCACTTAAAGAAGTGTTCACTGAAAGTTTCTTTGGGGAACCAGAAATGGTTCTTCTATGTAGCATGACTCATACATACGAACGCTGTTCCTTTCAGGATCTTTGTGGAGCTCATTCCTGTGACACTCTTGGGATGGCAGATGTTGGCACCGTGTGTGATCCGGATCGAAGTTGCTCTATTATTGAAGATGACGGTCTGCAGGCAGCCTTCACAGTTGCACATGAGCTCGGTAGGCACATCCCCATGTTCCAATGCAAAAACTAGTTACTATGCAGATGTAGGTCAAGTCATAATTGTGCTTTTCATTTAGGTCACGTGTTCAACATGCCTCATGATGATGCCAAACAGTGTGCCAGTCTTAACGGCGACCAGTGGAGCACCCACATGATGGCCTCAACCTTGTCAAATCTGAACCAGCTACAGCCCTGGTCTTATTGCAGTGCTATGATGGTCACGACCTTCCTGGATAACGGCCATGGTCAGTGTTTGCTGGACAAGCCCCAGAAACCTCAGCAGCTACCCCAAGCTCTGCCAGGTTCAGTTTACGATGCAGACAGACAGTGCCGTCTCACATTTGGAGATGAGTCCCAGCACTGTCCAGACCAGACCACCACTTGTGCCGCCCTTTGGTGCATGGTCACAAATGCAAATGGCTTGCTGGTCTGCCAAACCAAGAATTTTCCATGGGCCGATGGGACGTCTTGCGGTTCTGACAGCTACTGTATGGCAGGCCAATGTTTGAACAGGTCCGAGGCTGCCAGGTATCAGGTAAGCACCATTTGGTGTACAAGAGAGTTTATGTTATTCTGATTTGTTACTGACGATGGTTCTGTCTTGCTGCCTTTTAGACTCCAGTCAATGGTGGATGGGGAGTATGGGGACCTTGGGGAGATTGCTCTCGTACCTGTGGAGGAGGTGTGCAGTACTCTTTCAGGGAGTGTGACAATCCTCTACCCAAAAATGGAGGCAAATACTGCGAGGGCAAAAGAATTCAGTATCGCTCCTGCAACACAGAGACCTGCCCTTATAGCAATGGTAAGGCATGGTCCTGTCGCTGTTTCTGCAACCACATGCAAGACACTTGATTTACAGCTGTGTTTCTTTGCACAGGTCTGACATTCCGTGAGGAGCAGTGTTTGGCCCACAATGACATCTCCTCTCAGGTGTCATTTGGCTCGGGAGAAGGCGTCGAGTGGGTGCCGAAGTATGCCGGCGTGTCTCCCAAGGACCGCTGCAAGTTGGTGTGCCGAGCAAAGGGAACAGGCTATTTCTTCATTCTGAAGCCAAAGGTGAGTGTCCCAATTAGTTGTAAAATCTAACAGTGGCTTGGTGGATGCACTGGAGATGCTTAATTTGATGTTCCTTCCAATGCCTTCAGGTGGCTGACGGAACACCATGCACCCCAGATTCCACCTCAGTCTGCGTCCAAGGCCAGTGTGTGAAAGCTGGTTGTGACCGGGTCATTGGCTCCAATAAGCGTTTTGACAAATGTGGCATCTGTGGAGGAGACGGATCGACTTGCAAGAAAGTTTCTGGATCGATGGAACGTGCTAGGTAAGTCCAAGTGCCAGTTAAGTGTTTTCCGAAATTCCTTCTCAGATTTCGGTTTAATCTGACCTTTCCTTGTTTTTATCTTCAGAGCTGGCTACCAAGATGTTGTGACAATTCCAGCTGGTGCCACACACCTAGATGTTAAGCAGCGCTCTATTGGAGGCCGCCGCCAAGACAATAGCTACCTAGCAGTTCGCAGGCAAGATGGCACTTACCTACTGAACGGCGACTACAAGCTGACCACTTTAGAGACTGATATCTCTCTGAAAGGTGCACTGCTGCGATACAGCGGTTCCTCTGCCACACTAGAGCGCCTGCGAAGCTTTGCTCCCTTACCTGAGCCTCTTACTATCCAGGTGCTGTCGGTCGGTGATTCCCCCCGACCTCGTGTAAAATACAGCTACTTTGCACCACGCCCCAGTGGGTTAAAGCGGCCATCCATTAACATCATTAGTGAAGCAGGAGATGCTGAATGGGCCCTACGTGAGTGGGGACCTTGTTCGAAGACCTGCGGCGGTGGAATCCAGAATCGGGACGTCATCTGTCTTGATGCATACGGCCGCCACTCAAAAGACTGTCTTGAAGAGCTGCGCCCTGTGTTGTCGCAACCCTGCGCTCTACAGGCTTGCCCATCTTGGTTGCTCGGGGAGTGGTCCTCTTGTTCCAAAACCTGTGGCCGAGGCTTTCGTAAGCGCCCTCTGCGCTGCATCGGACATGACGGACGCACTTTGCCAAACGAGAGCTGCAACGCAAAAGATCGGCCACGACCTCTCCTGGATTTGTGCAACATGACTCCCTGTTGAAACTGAACACTGAGGCTCGAACAGCTGTAGCCTTGCACATTTGGTGCCGACCAACACAGGTTTTTTGGATTCAAAGGGCCCCTTATGACTGAGACTGCAAGCAAACTTCTTTCAGTGTTTCAAATCCCACCCATCCAACACTGGGGGGCACAAAGCTGGCACACTGTGCACCTGTCTTGACAGCTGTGATGGAGGATGAGAATACAGACACCTCTGCTGCTTTGGATAGTGATGTCATGCATGTTAGATTTTGAGTGTGCATGGGAGTGTATGATGATTAATGAAAGAGCGCATGAAACAGCTATGCATTTGTACCGTCTGTCTAAGCTGGACTAGACAGGCATGATTCGTTTGTCACAAGAGAGCATATAGAAACATATAGGAGCTATTGCCAGGGTCAAGAGCAGTAACAGAAGAGCACATTAGCAGTGGTGTTATATTAAACGCCCTCTAGTGGTTCTCCATTTCAAAGTTGCAAACTCTGGCTCAGAGCACATATTTAACACATGCATTTTTCTTGCCAGAACCGACGCCATATCTCACCTCAGCTAGGCACACATGCTGCTAATCAAACACCACAACAGGTATTATGTATTTCCTCATAACTAAGTTTAACAAATGCACATTAGCTTTAAGTTTAGCTTCCTAGGTTGATATTTCCATCATTTTGCAAAGCCATACCTGATCAAGAGGGATCACTTTTTTAACGGGGAGGGAGACCAAAGAGCATAAGTTCTATACCTGAAGAGAGACTGTGTTTGTGCGTGTTTATGTATGTGTGGGTTGGTTCTGTGTGTTTGTGTGGAGATATGGTGAGGGACTTCTCTCCTACTACTACTTCATAAGTAATCCTCTCCTGCCTTCTGAGAAGGTATCTTTGTAATGAGGTATTTCTTTTTGTACAGAATATCCAAACGTTATTTATTTTTGTACAGCCCATTTAATATAATCTTGTTGCTTTTTTATAATTATTGTATTTCTATTTGTTATTATTATTATTGAAATAACTGAAGGATGTAGATTATATATTAGAGTATTTATACAATATCAATGATCTTAGGTTTATGAATAAAGTATCACATTGATCTGTGGACCAATATTGTTGAAATGGTGTCTTATTTTGGGTGTGGCTGCTGACATTGAAGCACTGTACTGTAGTCTAAATCCTACTCTGAGGACCACTAGAGGTTTGTGAAGGTACTACATTATATTTTCTCTAAACATATAATGGTATTTTTAATGTGGTTAATCTGCTTTAAATGATGGAGCAACATTAACATCTAAAGTCTGAACTCTAACTTATGCACATTGTTTGTAAATAAATGTATACTTGAAGTACATCAATTTAAGTAGCATTAAGTATGCATCAAAATAAATTCAAAAGAGCATCAACATGACTAGGTCTAATTAGGACAATTAAGCTGCTGAGTCTGTCTGCTGGTTTTATGAACCAGACAAGGAAAGTCCACTGGGCTGAATTGAATCAATTGAATTAAATTAATTAGCACTCTCAATAGCTGTTCAAAGAAAAGCCTGTATGGCCGAAATATACCACATCACTGGTTATAACCAGGAAGTCTTTTGTCATATAACAAGCTTTAATAATTTAAGAGGTTTTGTCATTATGTTACAAGGGTGGTTGAAGAGCAGCACATTCAGCCCCAGCCAGTTCTTCTGCTTAAATAATACATGCAACAAACCGCACAATAAAAAACACAATGCCTTTGAACACCATGATAGCAAGGCCTTTTCTAATGAAAACCTTCTTTCTGACTGTCTGAAAACTGAGTAAGATCACAGAGTTGAACAAGAAAGACATGTAAATCTAAATATGTGAGATACAAGACAGCAAGCTGTAAATATATTTGCTTTCCCTTACACAATAACACTGAATTGAACAGGAACATTTTTCAGAATGGCTAATGTGCAGTAACAATAATAAGATGTCTGTCTGAGCACAGTAATATCATTTATGCATCATTCATTAAATGATTTTTTCTCAAATGTTTTAGTTGGATGTTCATGTAACACTGTTAAATGTTACCACTTTTTTCGGAATGTTCAAAGAACATTAAAATGTACATATGTCTGCAAACGATAAAATTATACATTCCATTAACATTCGCATAACCAAGAAAAAAAACATCTGAAGTTTGTTTGTTTGTTTTTTACATTCAGAAATCCTTTCTTGAGTTAATGCAAATGTTAGAAATGTGTTCTTAGAAGATTTTAGTTAGCTGAGTCCATGTTATTAGTCTACAACTCAAATGCATTAAGATATGATTGAGTGGGTGATCAAGTCACAACGAGATATAAAGGTTATCATAATATACATTTTATTTTTACGGTGCCCTAATTGTAAACGAGCCTGGTCTCGTGAAGATGTGCATCAATAGCACGATTTTCTGTTTCTACTTGGCATGCTTTTTAAAGTATACACAGATATTTACTTTGGCGTGCATATGTTACGCGCGTGTTTCGCGTGCATATGATACGCACATAACCCACTCCCCTAATCCCAACCATTACGTTTCATATGCACGCCAAAATCAATTTCTGCGTATAAATAGCATGCCAAATAGCAACAGAAACTCGTGGCACTTCCATGAGCTCTAAATCAATAGTATGTGCTTGTATTATACCAAGTTCATCGAGTGAATTAAGTATGAACATTTGGGCCTATAATCCTATGAAGCACGTGTTTTGAGATGCTCTTGTTTACTCTTTGTGTTGAGCTCAGGTCAGGGATGTAACACACAGAGCGGATTCGTGAAAACACGACTGAAGAGAGATCTAAATATAGACCTCGGGGACACTAGCGAGAAGATGAGGCCGCAATTTGCCGCTATTGAAGAGCGCGAACGTGTTCCCAGAATGATCGTGCGGCTCTTGTGTTGTTCCTGAGGTAACCAGCCACATTTACGTTTGTGTGATGAGGAGTCGTGACGGCGGAGGCGGCCGTTCGTTCACTTCGTTCAGTCGCATCCAGAACCGACTGGGCGACGTTCCTGGGGGAGGGGATCGAGGCGAAGTAAAGAGAATAGCGCAAGGAAGAAGTTAAAGACAAAGAGGAAGGAGTCAAAGGAGAAGTTGTGACTGAGAGACGAGTCGTGGAACACGTGGAGCGTTATGGATAAAGGAGTGCGTCTGTTTTAACGCTTGGGACTCGGAACGCTTGACAGCCAGAACAACACAGAAACCGTTCAGAATAAGATTTAAGGCATGGCAGAATTAACGATCAGCGGTGGAACGATTAAATAACACGTGAAAGTTGTTAAGGCGCGTTTAAACAGGGACATTATGGAAACTCCGAAGAGTTGGAAGTTCTTGCGGGACTCTCTGCTGCTTTGCTTCTTTGCCGGTAATGTAGTTTTATACTAAAAAACTAGAAGTAGATCAATTAAAAGTGTGTAAGCGATTATTTACAATTTAACGGGTTTAATTACAAACAAAGGAAAGTCTCGTAGCCTATGTGTTACTCTCAATTTCAGGTCGTAAATTAATTTTATTATTGTTTTACTTGCGGGTTAACTAACACATTTCTCAGTTGTGTTTGTAAGATAGTTAATGACTTTCTCATCAACTTTTTTTTCTTCTTCCCTGTATAATTCTCATTTCATCGCTGTGTTTAAAGCTACCATGGTAATGCCTCAGGCATCAAATTTAGGTTATAAAAACGTTGTGGGAACATTGTTTTGAAGCTATTCTAAAACGCGAAAGTGTCCTGTTTTCTTCTTGCGATTAGAATGTTTGTTTAAAAGTTACAGAAACGCTTTGAAGAAGGTTCGAGCTAACATCATGTTTTGAGAATGTTACGTTTTCTCTAAACGTTCAACTTTCCACAAACATTTCTTTAAAAACAGGTTTATAACCTTATAGTGAAAGTGTGAATGTTAGCTGGGAACTTCCGAACAAAGACAAGTTACTTTTGAGTTACTACTTAATGTATTACGGTTTTATAATTATCTTATATATGTTAACTTACAACTTATCCGTTGTCTGGGTAAGATTTAGCCTAGTTAATTACTTTTTTGATGCTGGAAAACCAGCTTTAGAGTAATAGCGATTGCCAAATTGTTCATTTTACTACCACTTTTAATGCTGCCATGGTAATGCCATGGTGTTCTTTGAAATACACTTAAGTATTTAGTAAATATCACGGTATATGGGCACTGTGTTCATTTAGGAGCATAGTATGACCCTCTGATAGCATCACAGAACACTTTTCTGGTGTTCTATAATTTAAACTATGCATACATATATGTAAAAGTGTGTGTGTGGTAACATTTAAAGCGCCAGTGCATCTAAAGCGTCTTTGTCCCAAAAGTGTTGACCGACAGGACCCAGCGGTACAGCAAAGGCCTCTGGGGGACCACCCAGTCTGCAGGGCCCCACATTTGCTCTGAGAAGCCAGATGCAAACAGACGCCACTCAAATTGAAGCCAAATTTTGGTGCTTCTGAAGACATAATTACCCCAATTATACTGTGATGACTGTGGGCAGGACAAGATAGCGCTGTAATTGTGTGCCATCCATCCTTATCCTTGAGCGTGAGCTTGAAATATGTGCATTAAAAGACTAATCATCATTCTAAAACAGATGTATTTAGAGCTCTTTTTCAAGTATGTAATGGCATCAAAACACAAGATAAGAAGCCATGCACCCAGATCTATACAGATGGACTTGTGTATACACCCTTCAGCAGCAGTGCTAATGCAATCCAGTCATGAAATGTGTCATAAAGCTCTCTTAATCACAGATCAATAGCGTTTGATGCCAGTCCAGCAGGCGTGTTTGGTGCGTTAAAGAGCTCTGAGCAAGAAGCAACACATGATGATTCCTTCTGCAGGATCAGACTCGTCTGTCCGCAGCAGGAATGATGGGAACAGACAAGCTCAGCTCTCCAACACAGCACTAAAAACTGAGAAACACTGCAGGGAGATTTTCATCAGTTGGTTTTGTCTCAATACACAATAATGTTCTTAAAGCATCTCTCATGTTTAAGTCAAGAGAAGTGAAACACTGCACAAACTCTTCATCTGTGTCTTGTTTTCCACTGAAACATTCAATTCTAAACATTCTTTCTAAATAAAATTAGGAAGGTTTTTGGCTGTGCTATTTTCATTTCATACACATTGCTGAAAGTGCTTTACATGTAAAGAATTTAAAAATAATCTCAACAGATGATATCAAATAAAATCAACAGTAGAAAGTAAAAAATAAATATTCTACTAAAAAGATTAAAAATATAATTAAAAAGAAAATCCATTTCGCTTGACTTATTCACTTGTGAATTAAATAAGAGCTTGTCTTTTTTTAATTCTGAAGTTATTATTACTAAAACCACTGAAATCATTTTCATTACTTGAAGTAAAACAAACGTTAAAAATGAAGCCTTTATTAAACGTTTATTAAAATAGTTTTCATTTCAGCATTGTTGAAGTACTAAAATAACTCAAACTAAAACCTAATGAAAACTATATAAAAATAGACATTTAATAAAAATGACAAAACAATAAAATTTCAAAAACTTTAACCTGAATTAAAAACTGAAAATATAAAAATGTAATCCAATAAAAATACTAAAATTAAAACTGTGATTGTGAATTTTCCCCTAACCATATTGCATGTTTCTGATGCCAATGATCCTAGAAATCAGTTCACATTGAGCAGATATTCTTGTAAATATATCGTATTTTATATAAATCGTGTGTGTGTTTTGTAGCCCGTGGAGATGCTCAGTGTGACAGTTGTATTGAATATTGCTGTGATGGGGTTCCTCCGTTCTGCTGCTCTTACTATGCGTATGTGGGAGATGTGCTCTCGTAAGTACACACACACACACACACACACACTTTTTTTACTGTCCAGACTGTATTTTCTGTTCCCTAACTCTACACCTAAACCTACCCCTCACACATAACTACTGACGTTTGTTGAATTTCACAGTTTAGTATGTTTTTAATCAATTTGGTGGTTTATGAGGACACAGTAATGGTAAACCTCACATTGTAATATCCTAGACATTATACAATCATGTATCCAGGACACACACTCTCTCTAACACAGAACATGTATAACACCAGCACTGAGTTGACCTCTGACCTCTGACCCTCCCCCTCACACACAGCTGCTTTTCCACTTCAATCTGAAATCTGACCCACTTCCCGTAATCAACCCTCGTGTCCAAACATCTTCTGAGGCTAGTGTGCATTAATCCAAACACATTTTTAATGAGCACAGTTTCTTCTATGTTTCTCCTCACATGAGCATCACTTGGGTTGGATTTTATCTAAACCTCACCACTGCAAAAAATGATTTTTTTCCTTAGTATTTCTGTCTTGTTTTCTAAATATCTACAATTCTAGAAATTAAGATGCATTTACTTGACTTAAAAATGACTTGATATTATGTCATGTTTTCTGAAAAATATTATTTAAACTTAACCTTTGAAGTAAGTTTTATTTTAGTTTTAGTTTTTTACCCCATTGGCAGACAAGTTTTCTTATTTTAAGCAAAAGTTTGAATAATATTTTCAGAAAACAAGACAAAATATCTAGTGTTGTTTGCTTGTCAAGTAAATGCATCCTGATTTTAGAATTTGTAGATATTTTACTAGAAAACGAGACATAAATACTAAGGAAGAGAATATTTTCTGCAGCGAAGGCGTCAGTCTGAACTCACGTCTCTCGTTCAAACTCAAAAGGACAATTGAAAAGCAGGACATTAGGTCTTTTGTGCTGTGTTTAGTCAGATCACACAAGAGACAGATCACCGTTGACTCACAAATGGACAGGATCCATCAGGAGACAAATAAATATGAGCATGGGTGGTCTGACTCCATAAAAACACAATGAAGGCAAATATTGAGTTTTTCCTGCCATGAAGCAGCTAGTTAGTGTTTGATGAATGTATCATCACTAGTTGAGTTCTCTCTCAGGGGGACAGCGATCTCGGGGATCGTGTTTGGAGTGGTGTTTCTGATGGGTGCCGTGGCTGCCGTCTTTCTGTGCATCTGTATGTGTGTGAAGAACGGCCGCGGGGCGAGAGTGGGCGTCTTCAGCTCGTCCTACATTAACACCGTGACTCAGGGTTACCCAGGTAACACACACACACACACGAGATCACCCGAGCATTCAGTCCATTTCACTTGCACTTATAATCAGTTAATACTCAGTAATGTTATCGATTTAACTGAGAATAAAATTTGAGCTGAACTGAATAATGATATTGTAATGCTCTGACAGGGAAGAGGCGAACAACCGCAGGTAAGATGTAAAGTATTTAATGAAGAGTAAAGCAAGG
>JAUCMR010000001.1:1589397-1615020 GCA_032357425.1 Enteromius argenteus
GATATAATGATGTATTAAGCACTTTAAGAAATATATGACCTTCACTGTTTGCTTTTTAAAATGTTCTTCCTAAAAAAATTTCCTCAACATTCCTCAACTTTTATGTTTAATTTCAAGGCAAAAAGCATTACATTAATACAGGGTTTATCGGTTATTAAAGTTTTAATTAGCCTTTCCACAAATTAAGTTCTTAAAAATCACAGCAAAGACTTTAAATAAAGAAATAAATAAATGTCAGAATTTCACTGCATGCATATCAATATATATATATATATATCTATATTTATTTTTTTCCTCTGAATTTTGGTCTTGATTTGCTGTACAAATATCTAATCATCCTAAGATCAAGATCCATTTTCTGGAGATGCAAAATAAACATTGGCTGATATTTGTTCTTGTTTAAACCATAAACTCATTTGGATTTGATCAGTTTCTTAGAAAAAAAAGATGTCTTTTTCATTTTGTTTTTTTTTTTTTTTTTTAAATATGGATAAAGAACATCACACTTTTAACAGTATTTTTAAAACAATATTTAACAGTATTTTTGATTTATTTTTTTGTAAAATCAATTAAAAAGCAATGGCGATCTTTTGGAAGTCATATTTTAAACTCTACAGTTTCAATTCAGTTTTATTTTAGTTCATTTCTAAAGCACTATTCAAACAACAGAGTGCTGCACCAAAGTGCTGTACAGACATTATAAAACAAACAATAACCAGATAAAAACACATTCACATTCTGTTGTTTTCCCTTCAATTTATTCCTTAAATGCTCTGTACTTGGTCTTAAAAAGCCTTAAAGTCTTCAATTTCCCTTCAGAAACCCTGTAACAACCATTTCACACTTTAACAATAAAACTAAACTTAAAAGCTGTTTCACTTTGTTTGCAAGTTACTTGCATATTTAGGGGACATGTTAAGCAATAATTAAAGCTTTTGATCACAGTGATTATCATAAATGGTCATATTTGACAGTTTAGTATGTCGATGCTAATATCTGCTTGCTGCTGGTATAAACACAGCATTCATGTCCAGTTCTGTCCGATTCTTCTCAGGTCCTCCACCTCCGTACAGTTATGATTATGAGATGTATGCTCCTGATCTACGGCCTCCTCCGTACACTCCCACCCCACCCAGAGCCACAAACTACTCTCCACCTCCACCCTATCCAGGCTACAGCCGCAAATGAGCCTCCTGATGTGTGTTATTCTGAGACGACGCACAAAATAATGCACAAAAATAAACAAATCCCTGCACAAGCTCTGTGGATGAAGCAGGGATTTCCAGTCACTGGAGCAGCGCTGAGAGGATTCTTATTTTTATTTATGACAACATTTATGAACACTAATGAACTTTATTAGGCAACATGAGACCAGCACAGGCCTAAAAACTCCAAAATGTGTGTATACAGTATGTTTTTTCTTGTAATGATCAGTGTTATGTCTTTAATTGTCAAATGGAAATACAGTGGAATTAACTGTTAATATGGAAGTAAACGTCATATGTGTTGTACAGAGTAACAATTTATTCTTATACCTAAAATGTGTCTTGATTAATGAATTTTTATCATCTGAGGAAATAATATGGTGAACGTATTTATTCATAGAAATTCGAAAGAGCGAGTATTTGTAGTTGGCTACTCAACAGGTGTAGTTAACTGTTCACTGATTGTGTCCAAACGGCAAAACATTAATGCAATTTTTGTCTGTTTTTACTTTTCATAATAAAACTGAAGGCTGGTGTTTTCCAGTGTGTGGTGCATACATGCTATCACAGTTCATTAGCTATTTTGCACACACATACAAGAAAGTGCAATCAAATATAAATAGATTTATCATTTAGAAATATGGAATATGACAATTTAACCAACTAGACTAATGGGCTCTTTCACATTTATAACAATGTTCCCATGATCGTCCACACGGTGGCAGCAAATAACAGAAATGAGCATAATTAAACTCTCCAGCTTCAAGATAGTCTAGAATCCATCTCCTTTTTATAAATGTAAAAATGCATGCGTTAGATGAGCATTGCCTCATACTGTATATAAATATTTAAATAATAAAATTACATTTAGGAGTGGAAAAACAGATAACTGACTGGCAGAGTAAAATATTTTTGCTATCACTCATAAAACGTAGGCTATGTGAGCTGAAAAGCTGGAATAAATAATCTCAAAATGACATAAATAGGTAATTCAAAAACGAATATAAGTATAACTCCGTATAAAATAAATAATATAATATATTTAAATGAAATTAAAATGAAGCAAGACTAAGGTAGTGCCGTGTTTGATTTGATTTTAATTGTAGTTGTCAGTATTTTGAGTGTTCCCTGCTCCCCTCCCGTCCGGTCAGGTGACGCGCTGTTCTGGCTCGACGTCGCAGGATCATCGCATTCTTCTTCAGAGCAGACGCGTTCCACACACCGACATCTTACACCACACGGATATTTACTCGACACAGAGCATCGCACACAGAAGAGGCGCAGGATGGGCTGTCGAGAGCTTTTCATATTACTGATGACCGCGACATCGACGCTCGCTGCTGAGGTAAGAAATCGACAAAAGCGACGCCGATCAAACAGTCGATTCAATGTAACATCATCCGATACACTAAAGAACGGCCGCGCTGCGATCAAGCCGCGATAACGCGGAACGGTGGCGCGGCGGTGTTTCTTTCTATTCATGTCGTTTTGTCATTTCTATAGCCTACCAGAATAAGGTTTAACATCTGTGTATGTGTTTTACATCCATATAATATTACGCAAGGAATGCTGGGAATAAACAGCGATATAAATTCCTCAGTGGGACATCGCTGCTGATGCGCTTTGCGGAACGTTCCGCTTGATCGGGCGATGTTATATGAGCGATATTTTATATCCGACGCACGGATACTGTATATATCCCTGAATTAATATTCATAAACTAACTGTCAGGATGAAGGGGATAGATGTAGCTAGCGAACGGCAGCGGCGTTTAAACGCGTAACGTGTCGCGTAAAGTGGCGTTCGCTGAATCAGTGATTCGCTTAGTTGGGTTTTTAACTACATTTTGGTGTTGATCCAGCTAGTTAATGGAGGAATGCGTTCAGTGGCCTGTTGGGTTAGGATCAAACGACAGGAATCATGGGATCAAACGCGAATCCTCGAGGAATCAACCGAGATCCTACTGGATCATCTCAAACCGGAAAATAAGAGTTTGATTTACTGGGATTGATTCCAAATTATGATTCACTCGTCCCTGATCGAGGAAATCAGCGCGTTGTTGTCGTCACAGGGTGTGTGTGTGTGATGATTTTCCTCTGACGTCGGGATGCGTTTGATCCTTCTTCAGCCTTTGTTAGGCGATGTTTCTTTCAAACGTGACTCGGTCAAATCAATCATAATATCGCTAAATACGTTCCGTTCCGTTGAGAGGAACGCGTTGCGTGTGAACGCCCCCCAAGATGGCGGCTGAACTCAACTTGGATCTACATTGTGTTTCGAGGAACACGCTATTTTTAAACGCTAACAACCAGTTGAAGTGTATTTTTACTGTAAGACACATTGTCTCTGGGTTGGTGTAAGCCTGTAATTTTCCACACCGCAGTCGTTGTGTGTATTCTCACTATTCCTAGACTCTTAAAGGACAAGCTGCTGTGTTTTTTGGGAATATACCATGGTATTTTTGGATGATCATTGGGGTACAGTACCATTACCATATATTGTAATCATTAGTGTATAAAATACCATGGTATTGCCCTCAGATTCCGTCAGTATAACGAGAGAATGATGTAAACAGCTTTGGGCTGAAGCACATCCAGTCATTTTTGAGGCCGTAATAGTATGTTTCTGTTTATTGTGCTAAAGGTTAATTGATTGGCTGTTATTAACGCTGTTTTAGTGGATTGTGGGTTTGTTGGTCATGCCACTAAAAGGTCTGTAGAAAGAGAGGTTTGATAGATGTGTAATGCTCTTGGAAAGCAGTTAAACTCGTGCTGTATTCAGAAAACATTTAACATTGCAACCCAGACTGCGGTAGAGCTAAGAGATGATGTTTTATGTGTCATTTGAAGAAATGCAACATGCTTCTTAATGTTTATGTATTTTTTGGACAATTTTTCAGTTTTTTAACCCGGAGGAAGCGTCATTTCAGCCAGTTTAATTGCCAGAAGTAAAATAACCTGTTTTTCCACTAAATGAACCCAAAGATTTTTTGGTATGATGATTGAAATAATAATCACCCATGGTTTCATTACATTTTTTAATAGCTATATTAACTTGGAGATGTCTGTGAATGTTTTTGAGTTTTGTTTATACACTGTTTTTGCTTGAATAAACACTGCACTGAAATCACGTTTATATATAGCTATAATACAAATAGCTTTGTTTTCATCTGTACCTTGCATAAACATCATTTTGCTGTTTTGCTCTTCAGTTAGCCTCTGTCATCCGCTGGTATTCAGAGCTCCAGGTCTGTAAAGGTCACACTGGTATGGCTGGCATGGGTTTGAGCTCTGAATGAGAGGCTTTGTTGGCTGTAACATGCATGTCAGCAGGTGAGCGATGCTCGGAGCCAACACAACAGCTTTCTGTGCAAAACCTCCCTGCAGCGCTGGCCCAGAAATAGCCAGTGTTCATCCTCCAATTTCAGTCATTTTACAGAATTAAACAACAGTAGATGTGTTGTATTTTTCTGAATATTGAAGGTAATCTTAGACTAGCACTCATTTGAATTTTTCATCTGCGTTATCAATCAGAAATGCTCACAGAAATCTGTTCATGACATTTTTCATAGACATGTGCATAAAATGTGTACATAAATATTACTGTTTATTTCTTCACATAATTAAAAATGGATAAATATGATTAAACATCAACAATTAGTTACAAACTAAAATGGTAACAGTTAAACAAAAATGTCTTTATTTGTAATAAAAAAATCAAGAATTTTACTAAAAAATAAATAAGTTCAGGTAGTTGTCAAGGTTTTCTCATTTTAATTTAGTTTAACTTGATGTACTAAAATAACTCAAACTAAAATAAACAATAATAAAAACTATATCTTAAAAAAAGGACTACAATGACAAAAGCACACAGTAAAATTAGCAAAACATTAACATTCAAATAAAAACATAACATATTTGTAAAAAGTAGTTATTATTAAAAACTGTAATAATATCTCAGTGAGATTAAAAAATATAAAAATAACACTGATCTTTTTTTAAAAGGTTTTAGTAAAATACATAAATATTGCTGTTTATTGGTGCATATACATAAAAACTAATAGACATGATTCATTATCATCAATGAATTTCATTTTGACACAAAAATGCTCAGGAGTCTTGATGTATGTTATTAAATAATCATTGCTTAGTGAAATGATTTAGTTTTTAACTAGATTGTTACTGTACTTTCATGCAGTAAATGGCCCTTTTAAGATCACATGTGTAAATAATGTCATATATTTTGCAGTAATGATGATGAGACTCAAACTGTGAGTAAAGAGTTTTATTGCTTTTATAAGCAAATGAATTTACAGGCCTTTAGGCTTGATATATAATCATGCACCAGTGGGTTAGTGATCATTTATTACTGATTATTGGTGCATATGCATAAAAATGAATCAGTTTGATTCATTATCAGTGATTCATTTGTGAAAATCTCCTTAGGGTTGTTATAATAGTTAACTAAAACTAAAAGTGAACCGTTTAAAAAAACACTTTCCTTACTTGTAATCACTAAAGTTAAAAACATTTTCTTTTTTCAGCTAGTTGGCAATGCAGTATTTCTCATTTTAATTTAGTTTAGCTGGGTGTACCAAACTAAAACAAATAAAATAAAATGGAATAAAAGACCCAATAGAAATGAAAAACAGCAAAATTACTAAAACTTTAACAAAAATCTATATAAAAACAGAAAATCTAAACAATAATTTGACTCAAAATACGACTAAAAAATAGTATAATAACACTGATTTCCCAGCACTTTTTATGTGTTAAAATGTCTCAGTGAAATATATAGAAATAAATATTGCTATTAGTGCATATAAATACGATTAATCATAATTAAAGAGCAGTATTATCTTTTTTGTAAAAATGTTGGTAAATATGGTTTTTTACTAGATTTTACTCTGCATGTTTAAGTGATTTTAGAGCAGATGTGTAAAGGCATTGATTGTGATGCAGCATGTAATTAGCGTTGTGAGAAGGCCTACACATAAATGCCATTGCTTTCATTTACTGGTTGATTCTTCTGTTTATTAAATGAATGCTTCTTGTTCAGCTTTTCTAAGCGAATGATCTTGCCTGGTTATGATAGCTACAGTAGGAACGCTCGTCTTCAGTTGTGTTTTTGCGTTGATAAATGGAGATTTCTCCTGAGCTGTAATGCATCAGATGCAGTAATTGTAGGACTGCAGCTGTGTGCTGGTCTCAAGGGTTTCTCCTCTCGCTCCTGCTATATTTAGCCTTTCTCTGGAGAGAGAGAGAGAGAGCCACGCCCGTCTCTGCTCTCCTTCCTCAGCGTCTTCCTCTCTTTCTGCTGCCGAACAGAGGTGATGTGATGTTGATGTGAGAATCGATGTATATAGACATCATCAGGTTCAGTAGTTCAGTGTTTTGTGTCTGATCTATTCATTTCTCTTTAAAAAAACACAGAAGGAGAAAAAGCTGCTGTGGGGTTTAGTTGTGTCTCGCATTCATTGCATCATGTGATGCTCGATACACGCTTCATGTGGATTACAGCATCTGCTGAATGGCTACAGGTTTCAGTCAGAAATGACTAAATCTCAGTGTATTTCTGTTTAAAATAAAGTAGAAAACAGTGGCATTCACTGGATCATTATTTCATGACAGTCTCATTAATAATGTGCACAGAAATAAATGATCAGAATTAGGTATGTTTTGTTTCACAGTAATATTTGTTGTGATTTAATCTATGCAAATTTTCATTAATCATTAATGCCACATTTATTTGACATATGACATTCTGAGGTAGAAAGATGGAAATAATACTTCAGTGTTTGCAAAAATTGCATGTGATGTTTTTTCAGTTTAAAAGAGTTTTCACTCAGAAATTGCTAGCAATGAATATATGGATAACTAACATATTTTGAAAACAGAAGGACTGAAATGGTATTTGCATGATGAAAGACAAATGAATGTTTGGCGCAATTTTTAATCACAAACTTTTAGTAAATTGTACAGAAAATTGCAAATAAATAGTAAGTAATTTTGAACTAAACATTATATTTTAAAGTAGAATGACTGAAAATATACTTTAATAATCTTTAAAAAGAAAAATTTCCATTTAGAAATTATTAGTAATTTTCACAAATAATAACATAATTTTTATTGCATAATTAAATAATTAAAGAAACGGCGAGTAACATTATTTATAACTTGATAGCAATTTTCACTCACACACTTTAAAGATAAACGTTACATTTTGAAAATGACTGAAATTGTATTTTCTTCAATAATCCTTTTGGGGTTTTTTTAGAGGGGATCAGTTTAGATAAATGTGAATAAAAAGTAAAATTGCTTTAATGTTATTTAGTGTTAAACCATGACAGAAACACAGTGTTTCTTCAGTAATGTGGTTCATGGGCGGCTCTTTCTGCTTCCTTCTCCTGTTTACTCCTAAAGTGGACGTCCACTGTGTGTGTGTGTGTGTGTGTGTGTGTTCTCACAGACTCATCAGGCTAGCGTCTGTAGTAATGCGTCTGTTTTCCGGTGACCTACATTAGCAGTGAGAGCAGGAGCGTATGAAGGATTGTCGTGATTATGATTGTGTTTTATTGTGTATCATTTCACAGTCTGATCAAAGATGAAAGCATGATTTTGAGGGAGTAAAAGCACAAGTGACTGTCTCTCAGATCTCGTATGCTGTATTATCCATGAATATATGAGCGGTATATCAGAGATAGGATCAGGATTGAATAATGTCATCATGCATTCAGTGACTTGTGTTGATCGGATTAAAGGCTGTTATTGGATACCAGACATTAAATTAATAAAATAAACGGCTATTCATCATAGTTCATAATGCCTGATTTCACTTATATAAAATATATTCTACATCACATGCAATTTAGTTGCATTTTTTAAAGACATTTAAATATATATAATATACAATAACATTATGATATTATTAAAAATATAGATTTCATTTCAACAAAAGCAGTTTAGATGTTGTCATATATCCAGATTTTATGATAATTCATAAACCTCTTTTAAATAAAGTACTGTTATTTAGCTTTTCTGCTGAACATGATCATGTTTAGATCACAGAATTCAAAATATGTACTATTTCAGCTTGATTTTAGAAATGTATAGATATATAATAGGATATAGATTTTGTCAGGGATCAGGAAGGAGGACCCATTCGCAGGTTGAGTAAAGAGGGGGTTTATTAGCGAAACAGATTAATACGAGAGGGTAGTGAAATGCACAGGTGATATAACATGAGGAACACAGTAAACAAACATGACAAGGGGGGGCCGCTGGAACAATCTCAGGCACCAACTGGCAGACTAGAACACCAACAGGAGAAGCCTGACCGGGTAGATAGAGAGAACAAGACAAGACATGATTGAGCTAGACCCAGATACTTGTAGGCTGCCAACACTGAAATGGACCAAGTGCCAGGCAAGGAGAACCAGTGGCGGGGGACAGGACTGGACAGGAACTCTAGCACAAAGACAAGACAAGGCTCAACAGGAACAGAGATTCACAAAAAGCAGGCAGGGGAATATAATAAACACAAAGAGAGAGTGAGCATGATAGACCCATGAATGACAGAACAAACCTGCAAAACACACTAGGGCAAGGGGCACTATAAGTAGGGAGGAAGGCACACGAGGAACAGGTGAGAACAATCTACTGACAAGGACTCAACAAGGCTAACGAGAGGATGAGGTAACGAGGTAACGAGGAGGAGGGACTAGGGAAGCACATGGCTGACAAAAACAAAGCCCTGTGCTGACACAACACAAGACACAAAACACAGGGACAGACAGAATCTTGACAGATTTATAGCAGTCATATTAGAAACTAATGTGCCGTTGTTATTTTCTCATAATATAGTAGTTAATTCAGTCATAATAAATAATAAAATGTATTTCTATTTTATCTCGGCTCTTTTAGTTACCGTACCCACATTATGTTTCCTCATAAATTATAAAATAAATAAATAAAAATAAAGACGTACCAGATTATTGATTCTAATTGACCATTATAATGTTTTGATGGCTAAGTGTATGATTTTATGATTTCTATACGTTTTTGAGTCAATGTTCAATCTAAATGAAGTTTGAGTGTTATATAGGAGTGGGTATTTCATATGCCGTAATAATTGTAATGAGATGTCTCGTATGACGTACAGAGACTTTCTCCCAGAGGACACTGGGGTTAATGGGTGTGAGGCTGGCCGTCGCCATGGCAGCAGAGCGTGGCGACAGTCTCTATGGAAACAGGCATCCTCATCACACTTGAATCGAAATAACCTACACAGCACGTGTTTGACACCAGATGCTCGAGTCACATTATCTGACTCTGCAGATCTCAGTGTATTTCTGTTTCAAATCAAATAGAAAACAGTGGCGTAAGATAAGCGGTCACATAAGATCATGATTTCATGACCGTTAAACACATTTTCTCATTAATAATATGCACAGAAAATGAATGATCAAACCTAAGTAATATTTGTTGTGATTTAATTTGTTTTAATTCATGCTGATTTTCATTAATCATTTAAACAATTTTTATTTTTATGCTGTGGGGCTACTGTAATAAATAATGCACAAAAATGCTTTAATACTATACAAACATACTGCATTAAAATATTGAGAATGTTTAGTATTTTTTTATTTTATTTTTTTATTTTTGTTGTTGCTGTTTTCAGAAAAGGAATCATTTGTAGGATCTTTTTTTTTTTTACACTGTAATGTTTCCATGACATAAATGCATTTTCTCATTAATAATGTGCTAAAACTATGATAATTTAAATCATGCTTTAAATGATGCTGATTTTCATGAATCATTAATACAGTTATTACATGCCGCAGGGCTGCTGTAATATTAAATACTGCACAAAAATACTCTTAATACTGTGCAAACATACTGCATTACAAAAATGAGAATTATGTGGGACAAAAAAAAAACGTTAAAACGTATTACAGTAATAATATAATATTTTAGAATTTCTGTATTTTTGAGAGTAAAATGTGTTAAAAATCATATAACTACTTTCAAATAGATGGCATTTCATTTTTAATTCATGCATAATATGATTTTTTTTACATTGCTTCATAAGAATTCATGAGATTATAATGAGAATTTTTTTTTGTCATTAAAACAATGTTACAATCCTGAAAAAGCAATAGTTTTAAAATAGAAGTCATTTTCGTTATGCAAAATGTGATTCATTGATTTCTCTTCTGATGTTGGTGTTAAATGTGAAGTGTTTGCATGAGACCAAGCTTCTCATCCTGACACCTTGTTATCTGGTGATACACCGTGATCTCCATATCACTGCCCCCAGGCGTGTGTGTGTGTGTGTGTGTGTCTCACACACAGGTCCTGAGCCACTCTGATAACACTCTTCCCAATCACAGCCCTGTATTCACATGTAAATGTGATGAGAGCTGGATTGGGCTGGTTTGGATAATCATACTAGTTTTCCAGTTCCTGACTGCGATAGTTAATGTTCAATCCCATAATTCAACACAGTTACTCACATATTCAAGTCGTTCAAACAAATATTTGCTCAGTGGTTGATTTTTAACAGGTTTCACTTGAGAAAATGTCTTTCTTCAGATGCCGCTAATTCAAGGGTCACGATGCATGTTTACATTTCATTATAGATTATGCTTATGATTGCCTCATTTGATTCAAAACCAGGGTTATTATTGTTTACTAAAAACTACATTAAAATTAAATAATGAACTAAAACAAAAAATGAAAACTTATTGCAGTTTGAGGGTACTAAAATAACTGACTTATTTAAATCACTAGATGATCCAGTCTAGAGCTTTAAAACTGAAGTACTCTTTCCTCTCACTAGTAGAAATATCTACATCCATCTATATTCTTCTTATCATTACTGTAGCAGGGTAAAACCTCAGATGAGATTTTGAGGTTTAGCTGTTCTTCTCTGCAGTAAATGATCTAACCACACATTAACCTTTAATGAGAAGCTCAAACGGTGGATAATTAACCTGCACAGATGACCTACACCTTCTACATTTCTCACATCATCACAGTCAATCCGCTATAGGTTAGAAAAGGGTAATAAAATATGGCAGGAAACTCAGAGTTAAACTGTGTCAGAACAAATTCATCTTGATCTCATGCTTCGTTTTGTTCAGTCTGTTATGGAAAAAACATGCTGAGGTCAAAATGACTGACTATTTTTTGATCTCATATTTTACTGGTAGTCCTCTGTATGAAGAATTTTGGGGTATAATATGTTACAGTTTTGCTGCCCTCGCTTATATTAATGACCTATTGTGTCCTGCACCCGGCTAGTAAAAAAATATCAGAAATGATATCTAGTGTCTGATTAATTTTTGGTTTTGACTGTGTTTCTAACATGCAGCTCTAAAGCTTGTTGAGTTCAGGAAATGTATAAATAAAGATGGCTTTTGTGCGTGTTGTTAGCAGTGGAGGTCAGAGGTCGTGTTGATCGGTATCTGATGGTCTACGTTCAGCAGGTGTGATCCGACAGCAGGAGGTCATGTGACTCAAATCCTCTGATCTCTCACTAAGCTCCACCCACCTTAGTTACCGTCGCTAAGCCTGTTGCTCATGCCCACCAGCTCCTGTTCAGAACTGAGTGAATCGTTTCAGAAATCAAATGTTTCATTAATCCGTGTGTTTATCATCTATGAATGGTGATTCTGGTGTGATTCTGCTCTGTAGAAGAATGAAGGCTGAATCTCAGCACACCTGCTTCAGGAATGTGTTGTCTGTAGGGGGCGGGGCTTCAGCTGGATGATTGATAGCTGACTGTGGGCGGCACTGAGATCATGATGACTCAGAACAGCGGCTTTATGGTAGTTTATCCTGAATCCCTGGCTGACCCTATGAGCCCACACATGTCCGCGTGTCAGGATGACATGTGCCGGCCCGTGAAGAAACGGACGGATTTACGTGTGTGTGTGTGTGTGTGTGGAGACAAATTTATGCCCAGAAGTGAGAGGCAGACAGTACTGAAGTATTTTTACTCTGCTTTGAAGTACTGTTCAAGTGTCTGTACTTTATCGCAGTGTTTTTCATCGGAACTTTCCAAAGCATAATATTGTACTTTTTACTGCACTATCATTTAATACTTAATTACATTTAAAATCCAGTAATTCAGATTCAAGATTTACTTGAGTGAAAGATAATTATTACATTTTTAATGTTCTTAAGTATTAAAGGTAAAAAAATAATATATATTAAAAAATGTAGTGCAGTAAAAAGTACAACATTATGCTTTGGAAGTTTTCCAAAGAAAAACACTCTTTATTATTATCAATAATAATTATGCCTGTATTTGTAAAAACACTATAAATAAAGTAACACTAAAAACAAAGTAAATAAACATTTTCTTTATTCTAAAATTGCAGAAAGTTTTCTGTTTAGGTTAGGTTATAGAGTTTAGAAGTTGTGTATAAAGGCAGTATATATTTATCTCCAATAAGATACTCAGCTAACAGGGAACATACTCATAATGTTTTATAAATGTTTTAAGAAAAAACATTCTTAAAGTAACGTTTATGGAACAGTCTTATTACTTATTTTTAGAAATGAGTTTTTAGAAAATATATTTTTGATAAATATGACATTGTCATTCTCTATTTTTGTGCAGTAAAGTTGATTAAAGGGTGTTTTGACGGCTTCAGCCGTAGTATTGCACATTGTATATTTTTCTGTTTATAATAGCATCACAGTCTGATCACAAACAGGACATTGTTTTCTTGGACTGCTAATAAGATTAACGAACACAAAACATTAGCAGGTCTTCCTCTTTCTGTCTGCGTGAGTCTTTGTCCTTCTCAACACAATGTGCTCATTCAGAGGCGTTTCTCAGACTCAAACTCCCTCAGACAGGCGTCACAAACTAAACAGCGTTTGTGAGTCTGAATAAAGCTTTGAAAACAAAAGCTGTTATCACGATCGGTGGGTGTCGAGATGGAGACGGAGAACTTCACTGTTTCTACTCAGTATTTCTGTCTTGTTTTTCGGTACAAATATCTAAACATCCTTAAACAAAGCTACATTTAACTCGGTAATTTTAGTGCTTTTGGATTTGAGCACAGCATTCAATATGCTTGATCATGGCAGTCTTTTTTCACACCTTACAAATGTGTGTGGGCATCCAAGGAAGTCCCCTGAGGTGGTTCAGGTCTTATCTTAGTAACAGAACATTTTTAGTAGGTATTGGTCGCGCTGTTTCATCTGTAGCTTCTCTTACCTCTGGTGTTCCTCAAGGCTCTGTTTTGGCTCCCATGTTGTTTTCACTGTACATGCTTCCACTAGCTTACATTTAGCAAGCAAGGAGTCCCCTATTATTTTTATTTTGATGACACCCAAATCTGTTTACTTTTAAAACACAATGACAAGAATAGTTGGGTGCCTAAAAATGTTTTGCGTTTAAACGAGGGTAAGACGGAAGCAATTTCTTTGAACTCTATGTCAGTAACGGAAAACCACATAAAACTCTTATAAACAAACCAACTGTGAAAAATTTGGTAGTTCTTTTTGATTCCTCCTTTGTGGTTGACCAACATATTAACTCCGTAGTTAAGTCATGTTTTGTCCATCTTAAACGTCTGTCAAAAGTTCTATAAACATTTAGTTATGCAACATTTTGTATCTTTTCAAGATCTTAAAAGAGTAATACATGCTTTTGTTTTTACCTTTATCTGTGAGATATGCATCTTCTGTAAATTATTTTAAATTTAAGTTACAGTCACCACACAAGTCAAAACAAACCCATTTTCGGATCCATTTACATGAGATTCCACCATTTTTTTTTGTCCAGACGTGCACCAATCAGGCAAATATATGTTAAAGTTGAAATGTACTAGTTTAATCAGTACTAGCTGGACGGAATTCTCCACTCAGGCTCACTGAGTAACCGGTTACAGTCACAGTAAGGGTTTTTTCACTGCATTTGCTGGGTAAAGTCCTGAGAGCTGATGAGGGTTGTGGATAGGTTAGTCGAGGTGGTCAAGGTTTAACCTGTTTAGTCTTGTGTTTTGGCGTTATATCAGGACACTCGTGGTGTTTTGGCTTCATCCTAATCTACCGTCTGAACTCACGCCGTCCTTCACCGCTGACGGGAACAGACTTCCTTCTCTTCATCACAGACTTGATTCACATGCACGATAAAATAACATATATCTCAAGGCGACCCACCTGGTAAAATAAAATAAAAAAATTGTTAAAAATCAAATTTAAATAATATGAAAATAAAATAAAATGTGATTTTATTCAAATTAAAATAATGGAATTTAATAACTGCAAGTGTTCTGATTGTTTGTAATTATAGGACATGGTAAAATAGCAACTTCTGCTTATGAAAATATTTTAAAGCTTGATCACTAGAAGACTGTAAATTCATATTTCCATAACTCTTTTTTTTAAATGTATTTATTTCCACGAGTTTCCAGTCTAGAAATCACACTTATACATCCAGATTTTTAAAAAAAACACTGGAAACCTTGTTTATTAAATAAATTTCATGAAATATTTTTCCCCTTGTCATTTTTTAAATTCAGTTTTAGCTCTATATTCCGGTTGCAGCCATATTCTGAACATGATGTTTATATGCACATTGCACACATGCATGGGAATATTTATAATTTACCGTGTAATTCTTAGTAGTTTTAATAGTATTATTTACTACTAGACACAATAATTTCATTAGGCTAAGACTCAAACACAGCTCAAAATGCAAGGGTTTATGCAATTCTTAGTAATAAATAATGTCAAAATTTCATGCACATTTCAGAATAACAAAAGCATCAATGAAAAGCTTTTTTATTCAGCTTTCAGATGCTGTAAAAATCACAAACTTGACCTTATTTGTCTTGTTTTGTGCTCCAGGGTCACATATATACATATAAGACATAAGAACATGAATGCATTGAGACTCATTCATTTCTATACTGTGGAGTATTTGTGAGTGAAGGGACACAAGTGAAGAGCATCTGTGTTCTGTGGCAGGTTCCTTCGGACTCCGGCACCGGACTGCTGGCCGAGCCCCAGGTCGCCATGTTCTGCGGGAAACTCAACATGCACATCAACATCCAGACGGGAAAATGGGAACCCGATCCGTCCGGAAGCAAGAGCTGCATCGGAACGAAAGAGGGAATCCTGCAGTACTGTCAAGAGGTGAAGACATACTCCTGTCCTGAATCTGTGATGCAATACAAGGCCAGAGATAATGTGTGAAAGATAACTAATGAGAGCCACTCATCTGACCCAGAAACACGCTAGAGTTTATGATCCGAAGCACTCGATCTTTGCTCTATACTCCATAACATCTTGGACTGTAAAGATTAGATCATTTAAGCAAACATTAAATAATTAACACACCAGTAATCGGTTAAGACAAAATATTCAAGCATACAAAAAATAATAGATAACAAAACATAAAATATATTTTTTTTAATAACGTCAGAAAAAAAAGGTAAATTAGAATTTTTAGAAATGCAAAATTTGGCCTTGAAACGAAATATTGAAAGTATTGATTATACATTTAAATTTGCATATGTGTTTTATGTTTTTTTAATCATATTTGATGCATCAGGCTTTTATGGCTCATGTAGTCTGATACAGTGAGAATATGAAGGAAAACAACTCTATTCTGAGACTCTCTTTTATTGCATGTTTTTTTGATCAAAAGTATCCCAATTTCACCAAAACGTTTTGAACAACACAAACCGAGGATTTAATCCAGATCAAAACCAAGATTGGATTTAGTGATCTAATACGGTTTCAGAATCCTTTGTTTTTCTTTTGAACAACCCATTTTCAAGACTTCATCTAATCTGATGGCTAAAATCCCAACTGATGATCATTTCTTTCTAGAAAATGATTGATGGAGAATCAAGTAAAGCTGAACTGCTTCATCTGGAAATATGACTGTTATTCTGACCTTTACTTGATCAAAATCAGTCCAGATTTGACACAATTATAGTGTTTCTATAATTACACTAAAAGAGCTTTTGCTGGATGAAAGCATCTCTAAACTCATGTGTGTGATGTCCAGGTGTATCCAGAGCTTCAGATCACAAACGTGGTGGAGGCCAATCAGCCGGTCAGTATCTGGGACTGGTGTAAGAAGGGCCGGAAGCAGTGCCGCAGTCACATGCACATCGTGGTGCCGTATCGCTGCCTGGGTGCGTGAGTGTCTCCATACTCCTCCTGATGCTCCATCACCTGCTTCACCTGCTGTGCTCATCATGTTTCTCTCTCTGTTTCAGTCGGGGAGTTTGTGAGCGATGCTCTGCTGGTTCCTGATAAGTGTAAGTTCCTGCACCAGGAGCGCATGGACATGTGTGAGAGTCACCTGCACTGGCACACCGTCGCTAAAGAGGTCAGAAACACCGCAAAAATATTATTTCAATGTAAATGATGAACAGAAAGTTCAATAAAACAGCATTTATCAAAAATAAAAATGTTTTGTGAAATTATAAACGTCTTTACTGGCACTTTTGATCAATTTAATGCATCCATGCTGGATAAAAGTAATACTTTCTTTATTCATTTCTAATAACCCCAAACAGATAGATGTTTTTGCATTAGAATTAGCATACAAAAATAGGATATAATCTGTTAATTATCATGAAAATAATGCCAGAACACTTATAAAATCACCTTTGATTTATTTAGTTATTAATTTTATTTGAATATGTGAATGAATAAAATTAATTATATATAAAAATTATAATTATATATAATAACTAGAGCTAAAGCTAAAATAGAAATGAATAAAACTTATATAGACATATGCAAAAGCAGCAAACTCTAATAATAATAATGACGAAAAGATTAGTAAAACCTTAACTGAAATTAACGGAGAAGCAGCAAATATAAAAATAATAAAATAATTCAAAATATTTACAGAAATACTTCAAAAAGCATTTCAGTGATAGTAAAATAATGCTGAAATGTTTTCAGGAAATGAGTAAATATTCCATTTTATATTTACTTACTTGTATGGGAATGTTTATCATTATCAATACGTTATCAAATATGTACATAAACACATAAATGAATATAAGAATGTGTTTAGTCAGATGGGGTTTGAATAGTTTTATTGATTTGTTTGGAGTGTTTTCATGTTGCCCATCTGCTGTTTGATATTGAATGATTCCGTCCAATCACACGCTCTCGTCTCTGTGCAGTCCTGTGGAGACCGCAGCATGAATCTCCATGACTACGGGATGCTGTTGCCGTGCGGTATCGACCGTTTCCGTGGCGTTGAGTTCGTCTGCTGCCCTGCGGAAGCTGAGAAAGAGTCGGACAGCGTCGCCGCAGAAGAGGATGATTCAGACGTTTGGTGGGGGGGAGCCGAGAACGACTACAGCGACAACAGGTGAGTGTGTGTGTGTGAGAGAGAGTGTGATCCCTGATTAAATCTTGGCAGATGGTTGGCGTATGATGATGACGGACTTGTGATTTGCTGATTTGTTTTCTTGCAGCATGACGCGAGACGCAGGATCCGAGCCGGCTGTCGTGGAGGATGACGAGGATCCGGACGAGGAAGAGGAGCTTCTGGACAACGACCGGGATGGAGACGGAGACGAGGATGAGGATGAGAATGAGAAGGAGCGCCAGAGCATCAGCATCGCCATGACGACCACCACCACCACGACAACGGAGTCCGTAGAGGAGGTGGTGCGAGGTGAGCATCAGCCAATCACGTCGAGCGCTCGCTCATCATCATCATCATCAGACGCAGCTCTTCATGTTAGGGGTGTGCGATATTGACAAAAAAATAATCTCTATATATTTTTGGGGATTTTATTGCTAACGATATTTTTAATTATTAATTTAGTATCATCAAAATGAGTGTTTGCAATGCTGAGGAAACACAGAAGCTGCGTCTGAAGAGGCATTTAGACTGTTTAGTGAAGGACATGAACACATTTAGCTTGCCATTACAAATGCATAACTAATGTGTTGATATATCAAACACAAAATATTGAATACTGTTATTAAAAAGTAACTTTAAATGTGAAATTGAAACCGCCAGTAGGTGGCAGCAAGTCACTGTTAATAAGTGAGTCATTGCCATTGAACTGAATCGTTTAAATGGTTGATTCATTTAGGAATGAATCACCGTCTTTTGGAAAAAAACCAAACTCTTTGTTTTAAACTGATTAACTATACGAAGTGGTAAACATATATACATTTTCTACCCCCATGTCTTGAGCTTTATGATCATTCTGTATGTATTTTATTCAGTCGAATCATGCAGTGAAAGAACACACTCTAAATGCGCTCTAACTAGTCTAGACTTCACGTCCTTTAAGTGCCCACTCTGTAGGGGTCTTTTGAAATGTTTTTGCAAAAAACTTAATAATGTCAAATTGCACACTGTTAAAACAACAGTTAGGATATTATCACAGATGATATCTATCGCACACCCCAACTTCACGTGTGTGTGTGTGTGTCGTCAGAGGTGTGTTTTGCGAGCGCAGAGACGGGCCCCTGCAGGGCCATGTTGGCTCGCTGGTATTTTGTGCGCGAGGAGGGCCGCTGCGCTCCCTTCATCTACGGCGGCTGCGGAGGAAACCGTAATAACTTTGAGTCGGAGGAGTACTGTCTGTCCGTCTGCAGCAGTGTCTGTAAGTCACCGACCGACCGAACGAACGAGCCTTCACTGACTCGCTCCTCATGACCCATAACCCTCTGCAGGAGCCTCTTACTTCAGTGAAACACAGAAGACAACGCTCAGCAGGATTTTCTTTTGTTCATGTAACGTCAGTGTGTTCAGAATCTGTGGAGATATAAGGACTGATTTGCGGAGTCCAGTCGTAAAAATGTCACAAAGTTTGGATGAATTTATCAAAAATAGGTCATTATATCTAAATTAAATCGTGATGTGGACCAGTATTTGTAAATATTACATTTTTGAATATTGAAAATGATCTTTCATGCAGTGTGTAAAGTGAATGAAAACATCCTGCAGAGATTTATCTGAAGGTGCACCGTGTATAAAGTTATTGTTTCTTAAAAGAAAGAGTTGACTCTGAATCATTGAAACAAGTCGTTTAAATACGAATCAATGAAACGTTAGCATATATTGGCCGCCTGATTGTCGGTCTTTCCATCTTTCCGTTCATTTAAATATTAAAAAAATCAAATTATTAGTTAATTAAATTAATGTACCATGCTCTCATTTGATCGAACACAGAATTTCTAAAGAAAAAAAATAATAAGGCTATTATTAAGAATAAATAAAAGTTGTTTTTACGAATTTAAATAATTAGACATGCTAAAACTTAGAATTCAACAATAAAACAAGAGATGAGGGACCTTAACCAAAAGTCTTTTTTTTTTTACTTTTAATAAATTGATGTTGAAGTTTCATGATTTTAATTATTAAGACTTGTTTTTGATTAATACAATTTAATTTAAACATAAAAAATTAAGTCAAGGAAAATTTTAATTGAAAAAACGCAATCCAGAAAAATCATAAGCAGTTTAAAGGAATCTAAAAACTGAAGTATATTATTTGTGCAATTTTTTACAAGGGTTATGATAGATTAATGGTGCTTATTGTTGATAAGCTAAACGTCTCCCATTGTGTTTCACTGAGGAGTAAAGTTGTGCGGGTTTGAAGGTCATGAGGAAGAGTCATGGGCTGTTCTTCTTCAGTCTGATCTGATCTGAGCTGGCTTGTGTGGGTTTTTCACCGGCGTTACTCTTTCTCTCCTGATTCACTCGCATCTTTCTCCTCAATTACTCTCCTCTAACTCCGAACTAATTCATGGTGTTTTAATAAGAGACTGAGGAGTGTGTGTGTGTGTGTGTTTCATTTGCATGCATAAAATCATTAATGCCGTGCTGCTGCTGATCTTTATGTTAATGATTGTCAATGATTATCTGTCAAATGTTCCTTACAGCTGCTGTTTAGACTTTAATGTTAAGTGGTTTTAACCTGGTCCTTTGATAACGTTCTGCATCAAACAAGGGAGAGGAAGCTGTTCTTGTCAAACTTTTCAGGATCATTATCATTGGGTTCTGTTACTGTATTTTATGAGTTAGGATGAATCTCTTTTATTAAGTCACATTCGATAAAAACATTAGAGAAATAAATAAATATAAATGTACGATAGTATTTTGATTTGCAGTGTCAGATCAGGAGTTATTATACTTAAAAATATTTTTAATTAAAATATAAAAAACTTTTTATTTTAAAATAACTTTTATCATATAATTAATTTTTAATTTAATTACAATTTAATTAGATTTTTAATGATTTTAAAAATTAAACTTGATGTATTAAAATAACTAAAACTTAAATAAAAATGTAAAAAAAATAACAAAAAAGACAAAAACAAAAAAACTATAACTAAAATTAAATTGAAAAAATGCTGAAACAATTAAATTATTATTAATATTATTTTATAAAATATAAAAATGGATGAAAGCTGTAATAATAGTATCTCAGTATTGCTAAACTGTCATCATCCGGAGACTATCATGTACATCTTCATGCTGCTGGAACTCAAAACACAATCATTTGGCACAGGTATATTTGTAGAAATAGACAACAAAACACTGTATGCATCAGAATTATGCCAAGAATCATTTGGATATTGAGTAAAGATCATGTTCCATGAAAATATTTAGTGAATTTTTTTGCACCCTCAGATAACACTTTTTTATATAGTTGTATCTCAGCCAAATATTGTCCTATCCTAATAAACCATACATCAATGGAAAGATTATTCTTTCAGCAAAAAATTGCCCCTCGTGACTGGTTTTGTGTTGCAGGGTCACATAGATTAGACATAAACTGGTCAGCTGGAAGCTTTTGGCTTCTTCTAACCGCTTTACAGTAATCTCTTGTAACTCCTGAAATCATCATGTGCTGTAATAAAGCTCTTCTCTGATCTGCAGTGCCGACTCCATCCTCCAGTCCTCCAGGCGCTGTGGACCGATATCTGGAGACGCCGGCCGATGAGAACGAACACACACACTTTCTGAAGGCCAAAGAGAGTCTGGAGGCCAAACACCGTGAGCGCATGTCTCAGGTGCAGCATTCATTCATAGAAATAATACTTTTATTCATCAAGGGTGCCTTAAATTGATCAAAAGTGAAAGCAAAGACATTTATAATGTTACAAAAGATTTCTATTTCAAATAAATGCTGTTCTTTTGAACTTTCTATTCATTTGTGAATCCTGAAAAATAAAATATATCACAGTTTCCACAAAATATTGAGCAGCACGACTGTTTTCAACACTGATAATAATCAGAAATGATTCTTGAGCAGTAAATCAGTATATTAGAATTATTTCTGAAGGATCACGCGTAGTGTTCGACCGATATGGGTTTTTTGAAGGCAGATATCTTGGAAAGCAGGGTGGAAGACAGCCAATATTAGGCTGATATAACTTCATTTATTTTAATTAATATTTAAGAAACTTCAAATGAATTGAAAATGGATTAAAATATAAATGTGTAAAATAAACATACTTATGTTTTAAGTATTTTTCACAAATAAATAAATATTTAATACATGTTAAATAAAAATATAATTAAAATGGAAGTAAATACTGTAACCAACAGGGCATTCTGGATAGTTTGTGTGCTGTGGAAGTTATATTTTTCAAATAAAGCCAAAGTAACACTCATATTTTATATGCCGTCAAAATAAAAGTCCCAGCTTGAACATATCGGCCAAACAGAAAAATTTGTCGGCCGATATTTAAAAAAAAAAGAAGCCAAATATCGGCCGATATATCGGTTGACCACTAATCATGTGACACTGGAGACTGGAGTAATGATGCTGCATATCACAGAAATAAATTATATTCACATAGAAAACAGATATTTTAAATTAAAATAATATTTTAGAATTTATACTTTGATTTACTACATGTATAAAATAAATGCAGCCTTGGTGAGCAGAAGAGACTTGTTTTAGTAACATTAAAAAAATCATACTGTTCCCAGTCTTTTTACTGCATTTGAGCAAGGTTTGTACAGAAATACTGATGGAGGATCAAGTGGTCATTTTTATGTGATTGTCATGTCCTGTAGGTGATGAGGGAATGGGAAGAGGCCGAGAGACAGGCCAAGAGTTTACCACGCAACGACAAGAAGGCCGTGATCCAGGTCAGGTTGTGTGCTTAACGATAGTTCACTTTCAGAACAAAAATCTACAAGTTATTCACTCAGCCCCTTGTCATCCGAGATGTTCATGTCTTTCTTTCTTCAGTCATAAAGAAATTTTTTAGGATTTCTCTCCATATAATGGACTTCTATGGTGCCCGTGAGTTTGAACTAACAAAATGCAGCTTTAAAGAGCTCTAAATGATTCCAGCTGCGGAAGAAGGGTCTTTTCTATCAAAACAATAGGTTACTTTTTTATTACAACTTTTTACTTTTCATCTCATTTTCTCCTCCAACGTCAAAATCGTTCTACATCATCGCACCGGTGTTTACAAAGAGAACATGCAAAGAACATCAGATGCTCTTTACAAAAAATTTTAAATAAAAACAGTAAAATCGTGATGGGAGTTTTTAGACATACCCTAACTGTCACAGTTCAAGCAGAGCTAGACAAGACGAGCATTAGAGGTTAAAAAGTATACAAATTGTGATTTATTTTTTGAAAATAACCAATTGTTTCGTTAGATAAGACCCTTCTTCCTCGGCTGGGATCATTTAGAGCCCTTTGAAGCTGAACTTGTTCAAACTCGTGGGCACCATAGAAGTCCATTATATGGAGAGAAATCCTGAAACATATTTTTTTGTACGCCTGAAGAAAGAAAGACATGAATATTTTGAATGAGGTACATTATCTATAAATTTATGTTCTGGAAGTGAACTACTCCTTTAACCAGGAAACCAGCGCATGGAGATTTCCTCTTGCTCTTACTGGAATACTTGTTGCTCGTTGCTTGACTCTGCTGCGCTTCTCCCGCAGCACTTCCAGGAGAAGGTGGAGGCTCTGGAGCAGGAGGCAGCCAGCGAGAGGCAGCAGCTGGTGGAGACACACATGGCACGGGTGGAGGCCCTTCTGAATGACCGGAGACGCCTCGCTCTGGAGAGCTACCTGTCTGCCCTGCAGGCCGACCCACCCCGGGTACACACACACACACACATTATAACTACAGTCTAGATCACACTGAAGCGAGGTCAGGCTGGCCACATTCAGCTGTAGTGTATACAAAATATAAAATTAGAAGAAAAAGCACTAAATTGTATTTTACAGACTTGAATACAAGTGTAAATAAAATCTATAGCTAATTACACTTAGTGCAAATAACTGCTGCCTAATAATAAGAGCTAGTGTAGGTGGAGAGAAACGCTCATTAAATGTGACCCTGGAGGTGTATGTGTAGCATACATTACATAAATCATTAAGATCCCATGATGCTCTGAGGTCTCTGATCTTCATCTGGTCTGTGTTTAGCCGCGGCATGTGTTCAGTCTGCTGAAGAAGTATGTCCGAGCCGAGCAGAAGGACCGTCAGCACACGCTCAAACACTTCGAACACGTGCGCATGGTCGACCCCAAGAAAGCAGCGCAGATCCGGCCTCAGGTACGAGACACTCATCCCAGTACACTTGTTTTTATCATTTTATGATTTGTCTTGTTTTTTACATTTTATTTAATTTTAGTTTAGATATTTTAGTACATCAAGTGAAACTAAACAGACTTGAGAAATATTGCCTGTGCAGCTATCTGAACTGAAATAATATTTTATTTTATTTGATTTCATTAAAGATATTTTTTTAAATATTATGTTTTGAGGATTTAGTTTTAGTTCACTATAAGAGCCCTGATCTGAGGTTTGAATTCAATATTTGATGTAGATGTTTAATATGGTCTATATATATGTATATTTATATATATATATCGTTTGTACATCAGGATTTCTACTGTTTCTAGATGTTTTTCTGTCATTTTGGCCTGCATGTGTTCTTTTTTAATGTATATATATTTTTTAATTATTTGAAGAATACAGGTTTTTTTATTTGATTTTATTAACCACACTGTTTTCGGTCACATGTTTTATGATGGTGTTGCCTTAGTAGGCAGATCCCTTTGTAGGACATAGACAGGCTAGTTCAGCAGGTTTGAAGCAGATTACAGGCTCAGTGACCTGTGACCTCTGACCTCAGGTGCTGACCCATCTGCGTGTGATCGAGGAGCGGATGAATCAGTCTCTGGGGCTGCTCTACAAAGTGCCCGGAGTCGCTGAAGACATTCAGGACCAAGTCGGTGAGTTGGTGACCTTTGACACCTGCTGAACCAGGATTATTAAATGTTCTTAAAATTTTCAGGATAAAAATCTACCTCAGCTTCTGCTCTAAACTAGGGAGCTTTTTTACATTACTGTTAGGTTACAGTTAACAACAGATCCCAAACCTAAACTCAATTACTAAGTTTTACTATAACAATCAACACTCAAGTAAAAAAATTGTATGCAAACATGTAAATTGTTTTTAAATGAACTTCGCTGAGCACTTGTTTTTATTCTCTGTTTGGAGACAGACTGATGGTTGAAGTTTAGCTGAAGTGATTGTGTATGAACTCGTGTGTGTGTGATGAGTGAAGTCGCTCTGATCTCGCGCTCCTCTTCACCTCCTGCTGCTTTATTTGTGTCCTGTGCGTCACTGCACCATCTGTACTCTCTCGGTCTCTCTCAGTCTCTCTCGGTCTCTCTCTGTGTATCTCTCTCTGGCTTCATTCCTGCGTTCATCAGCAGCTCGTCTGTTATTAAGCGTGTGTGTAATTAAATCTCTGATCAGCAGGTCATTTCCTCTGTAATCCTGACGTATCATCATCATCTCTTTTCTTCCGTTTCTACTCTTTCATTTCCCCACCACAGTGTTTTTTTAGTATATATCATCAATATATATATATATATATATATATAACATCAAATAAAATATATAAAATATTTTTATTTATTTCAGCTAGTTCCCATGTCAACATTTTTGCTAATTAAATAAAAATATATATATTTTTGCTCAAACATAAAGAAAAATCTAATGTTTCAAATTTTAAAAAATATATAATAAAAACTAGTATATTTGTAATGTAAATAATAAATAATTATACATAAATTTGCCATAAAAAGATTTAAAAAAATTTTTTTCTAAATTTCTGAGCAAATATAAATTATTAGTGCATCATTAAGTATTTATTGTACTGCATTTTCTGTATGCTGATTTCAATTAAAATGTTTTATTAGTCTTTTATTGTAATACAGTAAAATGACAAAAATGTAATGAGAATTCATATAAAAATAATAATTATGAACTATTTTATGTGTAATAAAATCTCTCTACACACTATAAGTCCTTACACAATCTAACATGTTTAAAATTGAACTGGAAATTAGGTGTTGGGCGTCCAGCCAGAGGAGAACTGGCCCCAACTAAGCCTGGTTCTCA
>JAUCMR010000001.1:1623865-1637297 GCA_032357425.1 Enteromius argenteus
TTCACCTGATATAAAATCAATGGAAGTCTATGTAATGTCCTCACTAAGATAGCAAAACAAACCTGTGTGTGTGTGTGCGTGTGTGTGTCTCTCTCTCTCTCTCTCTCTCTCTCTCTGTGTGTGTGTGTAGATCATGGCTCTTCATTGGCTCTGGCGTGTGTCGTCTATGCTGCATTCAGTCGTGAGCGTGACTCTGCGCAGGAACATCGGTCTCTCTGCCGTCGTCTTCAACAAAGCCAAAGACCTGGACCCCGTGCAGAAGCTGTTCCTGGACAAGATCCGCGAGTACAACAGCAAGAGCAGGTGTGTGTCTGTCTCTCTCTCTCTCTCTCTCTCTCTCTCTCTCTCAGTGACCGATCTAGACTATGTTTCTCTGGTGTGTGTGTGTGTGTCTCTCAGGGCGGCTGGAGGAGTGGTGGACTCTGGGCCGGCGTATCAAAAGAACCTGAGCGAGGAGATGACCAAACTCCAGCGCTTGTACGGAGGAGGAGACCTCACCAAGTTCCCTCAGTTCAAATTCCCAGGTGAGCCTGAGACGATGATGATGATGAAGCTCTCGTGCTGTACACTCACAATAATAATATCAAGGGTTTAGTTATTGCAGGTGATGTGATTTTTAGGACTGTTTAAAAAAAAAAAAAATGGCTTGATATTATTTAATTGATTCTCATTTTTAAAGAACGATATTGATTCTTAAATCCCAAGAATCTATTAATCTGGACGAAAAGTTGAAGAGCACTTCCTATCCAATGGCAATAAGCATTGTGCTTTGGTACTTTTATTATGAAAAAAGCCAGAGTTTTCAGATTCTGTATAAATTATCTAATAAAAATAATTATAATTTGTAAATTTGTTTTTAAAAAGTAACTGACTAAAACTAAAACTAATACAAATTATATATATATAAGAAAAATAAAACCTGATTCAAAAAATGAACATGAACTGTAAAAGTAAAACATTTAACAAATGAAATCAAAGCTTTAATCATGAGATAACTGGTTCAAACCAGGATGAGTTTCATCTGAACTACAGATTATTAACAGATTATTAATCCACATTTATTAGCTATATATATAATATCTGGTCAAACTATGATTCAAATCTTTTATTTGAGGAGCTGAAGCTGCACCTTGTCCTCTAGGTTAGTTTGACTGGGTTAACTAGTAGTTTAATCTTTACATGTTTATCATGTTGCTTCCACAGAACCCAAACTAGAGGAGGTGACGACCAAATGAACACCACCCGTCCATCACTGTCACTGGAAATATGAGCTCAATATTTAATAAAGTCTTTGGTTGAAACATGTTTTCTTTGTGATTCTGGTCGTTATCTCAGTAACGTTACAGTAAGATACCGTTAGATCATGGTCTAACAGCACCTATCAGTGGGTGAATTCACACAGAAATCATTCATGTCTCCATTTTCACCTTCATACTGTTTCACGCCAGAATTTATTTTTTATGGCATTTAATATCTGCTACTCAAACATTAACTGAAAAAAACCTTTACACTTGAATAAACAAATACTGACCAAAACAATTGACAAATTACAAAATATACATTGAAAATGAACCAAAAAATAACAGTATTACAAACTTTTTTAGGTATTAAAATATTTGTTATTTGTAAAATTCATATAAATTGAGTGACAAACAATTTAGGCTTTTATTCATGACAAACACCGATTTAAAAAAACAACTTTAGGGTAAATCGTCAACATTCCAGTTTTTTAGTTCACGCTGATGTAAACAAATCAAGTTTAATACATTTTTAAATTGTAACACTTAAGCCTCAAATTCTGTGAGAAGCACATTGTTAGAGAAAGCATTCATGTTAATGAATCCTGACTAAAGCTTTAATACCATTTTCTTCCGTCTCATGATTGTCATTAATTCTTACTTCTGCTCATGACGAATCACTTCTGGATGACTGCTGCAGCAAATGTTCCAATTCAGATTAAATCAGACAAAAAGCAGGTATTTTTATTTTTTTTAAAAAAACAAACACACAAATACTGAAAATATACAATAATTCAGTCCATTCCACACTCAGGAGATACAGACATGATTGAGTTGAAATAAAGGCACGGTGTGTCAAAGGTCATCGCTCAGACTGGATTAAGGCATCGGTCACTGCTCTGCCAGCAGGAGGCGCTCTGGTCACTTACTTCAGTTTAACAGCGGTCAGGAGACCAGACCAGACCGGCTCTCACAGTTTCTGGAGTCCATCAGAGGATCGTTATTGAGTTAACCCTAACCCGGCTGCAAAGAGATATTCTTCATGTTTCTTACAATCATAATCTTCATCCGTCCATCATCACAGCATGAACGACTGAGTGTGCTTGAAGTCCTGAGGCTGGAAAACAGACCAGTTCATCACAACTATATTTCTGCTCATTACTCATCTACATTTAATTACAAACAAAATAGTGTAGAATTAAATTAATTCAATAAAATTAAACAAAAAGCTAACAAAGTATAAAAAAAACTTTTAAAAAAGGCAAATCATTGTTTTGGAAATAGTGTATTAATGTACTAAATAAATTATCAATCTGCTTAAATTAAAAAAAAAAAAAAAGTATAAAAAAATATTGAGAAAAAAAAACATCAATAAAAAATTCAAATAAAAAAACTACTATAAAAGCAGAAATTTTTTTACAGAATAAATGTGCAAATAATATTCTACATTATTATACTATGACAAATAATTAATATAAATGCAATTACAAAATTTATGAATAAAAGAATCAAGGAAAAAAGTTATTACTGCTGATTATTTTTTGTTATATCAATTTATTAATATATGTAAAGTAAAAAAAAAAATCAATTTATTATTTTATCTATTTTATGTATTTATTATTTTATTTATTTATATATATTTTAATTATACATATAAAAAATAAATAAAAAAAATTACTTTATTATTATTATTATTATTATGATAATAGGTGTTGATAATCTGCATGACAGATGGTTATTCTCACTCACTTCTTTGGGAGGATGACTGTAGCCTGAATTTTGACTGAAACAAGACAGAACAGCATTAAACACCCAAACAATCACATCATGATGTAAGAACAAAGAAATAAAAATAAAAATCACCGAACACATACATCTCTCTCTCTCTCTTCACGTGTGTGTGTGTGTGTGTGTGCGCAGTCACGAGCGAGTGTGTGTGTATCTCTGTGGCGTGACTCACATGTGTTCGGTTCTGTGGAGGTTCTGGCTGCTAATGTGAGCAGCGCCATGACATTGAGGGATCCAGAACGACCTGCAATAACCCAGCGCTCAGGTCAAAGGTCAAGCGCTACCATCCGCTGCCAAACGCCATGCAGAACAACGAGCGAACGAGCCAATCACATGCGCTTATTAACCAGATCAACACTAACACACACGCACACAACTGACAGATTCCTGTGCTTCTGTGTCCAGCAGGATTATTAGTGCCTTCACACACACACACACACACGGTAGTGTAGCAGTAAACTAGCGGTCTTACCTTCCTCTGTGTCCTATGTGTGACCATTTAGAGGCAGAAATCAAAAGAAAGTCAAGATGTAAAATCAAACTTATGAAACATGAACATTAATAAAAGTCAGGAAACTGAAGATTCACTGTTAATAAGAATAACAACATTATTATTGATGCCCAAAACTACAACTACTCAAAACTATTGTAAAAATGTTTAAGTAAAAATATAATTGTTATTGTAAAATTTAATACATTAATACAACTAAAACTGAAATAAAATAAAAATAAAACAAACAAACAAAAAAAAGTTATTAAACTGTTGCAAAACAATATTATTAGAAATATTGTATTACTTATATTTTTAAGTTTTAAATGATTAAACATTTTTTCCAAATATTCTGTTCATAATTTCCACCACAGAGAAAACCTGAGGTAAAAAATATATATATATAATAATAATAAAAATATAATAATAATATTAATCTTTTGAGAAAGATTTGATTTGGATTTGACATTATTAAAAGTATAAATAATTATTTACTCCGTTTAAGAGTTATTAGTGTATAAACATATCAGTTCATTAAAGAGAATTTAATTCTAGTATGTATGAATCGTCAGTGTTCTGATTGGAGCGTGTGAATGAGAGAGGAGCAGAACTCACGGCTGAAGAGTCCGTGTCGATGAGCGTAAAACACTCCAAACACACACACAAACAGCAGCAGAGCCAGAAGAACCACTCCACAGATCACCGCCGCCACATTCAGATCATCTGAAACACACCACAACTCATATAACACCCGAGACACACACATCATCTGAAGATTAATAAATCATGTCTCCACTGATCCCTGGTTTGTTAGGATACAACAATATTTAACTGAAAATCTGGAATCTGAGGGTGATCAAAAAAATCACAGTCACACACTCACTAACACTCAGTCAGTCCCTCACAATCATGCACACACTCTCTCTCACACACACACACACACACCCACCGATCTGCATGTGTGTCCCCGGGCAGCTCTTCCCGGGTCCCACGCCATTTCTGGCCTCGCAGTGATACTGACCCGTATCGGCTCTGCTGACCTTCTGGAATGTCTGACCCCAACACAACAGAAGATCATCATCATCATCATCATCAGCTGGCTGAGAATCAACAACTGCTTCAGGTTTGAACTCTTCAATCAAATGAATCACTCAGACTGATTCATGATTCAGTCAGCGAATTGAATCAGTGTAGTAACCATGACAATAAATGGCACTTAAAAAACAGACCACAGATTAAAATGTAGTATTAGTGCTGTCAAACCATTAACTGCATCCAAAAGAAACTTTTTTTTCTCCATAATGTGTGTGTGTACTGTCTATATTTATTATGTATACACACACACACACACACACACACGCACACATGTATATATTTAAGACAAATATGTTAGGATTATAATTTAAATATATTTATACATAATATAAATTACATGAATAAATATGTAAACATGTAAATATTGTAGCTATATATTGTACACGTGTGTATTTATATATACATAAATATACAGCACACACACATGTAAAAAAAAAAAAAAGTATTTTGGATGCAATTAATCACAATTAATCGTTTGACAGCACTTGTACATAGTTATAACTAATGCTTCCTGCTGAATTTGGTTGTGTGTGTGTGTCTGAGTGTGAGTGAATGCGCGCGTGTGTGTGTGAGCATGTGTGAGAGTGTTTGACTGAGTGTGTGTGTGTGTGTATTAGAGTGAGAGTATGTTTGAGCATGTGTGTGCGTGTGTGTGCATGCGTGATAGTGTTTGAGTGTGAGTGTGTGTCTGAGTGAGTGAGAGGACATTTGAGCATGTGTGTGTGTGTGAGAGCATGTTTGAGAGTGTATGAGTGTGTTTGTGTGTGTGTGTGTTTCAGACAGCGTCAGTGTGATTCAGAGCCGCTCATGTCCGTCTGTCAGCATGGCTTTGTCAGCACGACACTCTAAACATAAAAATCTGAACATGAAAACATTCACCTCAAAACCACTGCATAAACGGAAACTCACTTCATACAGCCATCAGTATTAACCATTTATCACATGACTGTTCGGTGGTTCTGTGATTATTACATGTGTGAGTGAGAGAGTAAGTGTGTGAGTGTGTGTGTGTGTGAGTGAGAGAGTAAGTGTGTGAGTGAGAGAGTGAGTGAGTGAGTGTGTGTGTGTGTGTGAGTGAGAGAGTGCTACCCAGTCTCACGGTATTTATTCGTGGCAGGGACACGTTTATTTTGTTATTTTCGTAAGTCCAGCACGTTTTTTTAAAGTAAGATGCATCCAGTTGAAATGCATTAGCACAAATAAATTGATTAAATTAAATTACGTGACTAAATCACGAACTGCTGTGAGACTGGGTTGGAGAGTGAGTGTGTGAGTGAGAGAGTGAGTGAGTGAGTGAGTGTGTGTGTGTGTGTGTGTGTGTGTGTGTGTGTGTGTTCACGCTCACCAGTACTCCGGTGTTCTCGTCGATGGTGTATGTGGCGTTGGGGTGCTGGATGGGCAGAGCGCGGCTGTCTTTGTACCAGGTGTAGACGGCGGCTGGGATGCTGTGACGGTCCCTACAGCGCAGCTGCACCAGAGAGCCTGTCAGAGCCGAGCTGGGCACGTCACACGAGGGTGTGTGTGGAGGCACTGGAACCACACAAAACACGTCAGACAGCAGCAGATCACACCAAGCGTCAGTCGGCGGGACACACAAGAGTTACCCAGCACTGTCAGCGTGACGTTAGTCTCTCCCAGCGAGACGGTGTCCTGCGGAGCGCTGACCTCACAGCGGTATTTGCCCGCGTCGCTCTGAGTCACTCTGCGCAATAGCACCGTCGCACCCTTGATCTCCCCGCGGCCGTTAAACGGTCCTGAACAACACACACACACACACATCTCTCAATGACAACTCTGACCTTTTTTGCGCAATTACTAGTTTCATACAATTATGCTGGGGTGAGATGAGTGGCTGCTATGGTGTTCTGAGTAGTTACTATGGTGTTGCTAAAGTGTCTTGAATGGTTGCTAGGGTGTTGCTAGGGTGCTATGTGCATCCTGAGGTTGTACGTGTGTGTTTTGATGTTGCTGTGCAGTTGCTAGAATATTCCAAATTTACTCCTAACATTAATATATGGTTGCTATGGAGTTTTGAACAGTTGCTAGGGTGTTGCTATGTGTTGCTATGTGCTTTCTAAAGTGGTATGAGTGGGTTTTGATATGTTGCTATGTGGTTGCTTGAATATTGTATGTGTTAAGAGCATTATAGGGTCGCTAGGGTGTCCTGTGTATGTGATAGGGTGTTTCTGTGTGGTTTCTAGGGTGTTGCTTTATGGTTGTATGACTGGTTTACTAGGACATTGCTATATGATTGCCAGGGTGTTCTAAGCAGTTACTAACTTCATTTTTCATTTAATAGGCCACAAGCATCATTTACCTACGAAACTGCTGCCATAATAAACAAAGGACACATCCTTGTCGATCTTCTTCCACTCGATGCGAGGATTTTTGTCGTTTTCGGTCCTGAACTCACACGAGAGCTCAGCATCTGTGGAGGACAGCAGATATGAAGGAGTTACAGTACATCATCTGACTGACGTCTCCATGGCGACGTAATCACACACACTCACCCGAGAACTCATGCACTTCCACTCCAGGATTGCGGCTGGTGACGATGACAGGGACGACGGCCGCGCCTGAAGCAGAGAACAACACAGTGAAAAATACCCGCTGTGTGTGTACACCATCAGACAGTCTGTTGTCAAGTGGTTTCTAAGGAGTTCTAGGTGTTTGCTACACCACATCTATAGTAGTTGCTAGGATATTACTTTGTGGTAAGTAGGGCATTATGACTGGGTTTGGGTATGTTGCTATGGGGTTGCTAGGTGCTTACTGAAAATGGTGTTCAAAGTTGTTGCTACAGTGTTACGAGCAGGCTTAATTTGTTGCTATGCAGTTGCTATGGAGTTCTAGGTGTTTGCCTGAACATATGGTTGCTATAGTGCTCTGTTATTGCTATATGGTTGAGGTTGTTGGAGCATTGATGTGATTGCTATAGTTTTCAAGCTGTTGCTATGTTGTTACTAGGACGTTATGAGTGAATTTTGACATGCCGTCATGTAGTTTCTATAGGTGTTCATTAAAACAGATCTATACAGTTGCTATAGCGTTCTGAGGTGTTGCTAGAGTGTCATGAATGTATTTTTAAATGTTGTTGCTATGAGGTTGCCAGGGTGTTCTAGACTTATGCTAGGGCATTGATGTATGGTTGCTGTAGTGTTTTGAGTTGTTGCTAGGGTGTTGTTGCTGATGCAGTTGCTAAGGTGTTTCTGAGGTGGCTGGGTTTCGATATGTTGATGCGTTTCTAGGGCACTGATATACAGTTGTTAAGGTGTCCTGTGTTGTTGCCAAGCTGTTTCTATATGGTTGCTGGGGTGTTAGGTGATTTTTAGCATGTTGCTACGTGTTCTGATGTATGATTGCTATAGTGTTGTTTCTAGGGTGTTTCTATGTGGTTGCTAGGATGTTACAAGTGTTTTTGTGTTGCTATGCAGTTGCTAGAGTGTTGCTATGTGGTTGCTAAGGTGGTGTAAGTGGGTTTTGATATGTCACAAGGCGGTTTCTAAAGTGTTCTAGCTGTTCTCAATAGCATTGAAATACAGCTGTTAAAATATTCTGTGTTGTTGCTATATGATTGCTGATGTGTTCTAAGTGGTGTTTAGCATTGTTGCTAGGGTGTACTAGATATTTTTAGTGCACATGTATAACTCTAGTTGTTGCGAGTGTTTTTTTTTTTTGTCCTATGCAGTTGCTAGGGTGTTGCTATGTGGTTCCTGATGTGATATGGGAGGATTTGGTTGCTAGGATGCCCTAGATGCTTGTTAATGCATTTAAATATGGTTGTTAGGGTGTTGCTTTACCACATAGCAACTGAAGAGTGAAACTCTCACTGTTAGGGTTAGTAACGCTCAGGGCTCCGGTGGCTCTAGGATTGTGTTTCCAGATTCCCAGCGGGGATGAATAAGCACAATATGGGTTTCTAAACTTAACTGACATTATTCTGTAGTGAACAGACACAAAGGTCCGGCTTCTGTTTGCCTGGCTAAAGTTGGATTGTGATTTCCTTACAGGAAAAGGAAACAGGAGTTTCCCTTCCTGAATAACATGACAGTCATTGTTGGCCTTCCTGTTTCAGCCCATGCATCATTAGACTATACTGAGAGCAATAATGAAGAGCACAAGCCATAGAGATCAAGTTCACTGTACTCTGCATATTTTGTATGTCCCTCTTTGTTAATGCACCTGATTTTAATAATCAGCTCGTTAGACGAGAGCTCCGTTCATGAACTGTGTTCTGATCGACATGTTCCCCACACAGTGTTCATCGCTCCCTACACCCTGAGCAGGGGAAATCCGTTAAAGTTTACTTCACTACGAAACATTAATTGAAGGATTTGCACTGTTAATAAATTTAAATTCTAATTATGTCTCACACTCCAATGCAGGGGCGTCATTTCCACTGAGGACGGGGGGACATGTCCACCCCACTTAAAAAAATTAAGTTTGTGCCCCTCTCCAACTTTCAAAGTCTTGTTATAATTTTTAAACCTCACGTCTTCATCGCAGGACTGAGTAACAAAACGAAATTAAAAAACTGCAACAAGTAGCAGCCTATATGAAGAATTCCAGTTAATTTCTGTGATGCGCTCAGAAAGCCGCATCCAATTTGTTTCCTTTATTTAAAAAAGCACAACTGTTTTTATTGTGACTGCACACAAATAAAAGAAATATTTAGAATAGTTTGAGCAATGCCTTATTCTTAAACAAGTATTGTAAGCTGTTTCCACTTTTAGAAGGGGAAAAAAATCCAGTGATCCCGCCGGCGCCACGCACAGTTGCGCATTAGTAACTCGACAACATCCTCAGAACAAAATTAATACATTATAAATTTCAACGTATTAAAGCAACATTAAATTAGAAAAAAAAACGGTATGTTTGAGAGGTAACTCGTCATAATTTTGAAGCGCTAAATATTTTTCCATAAAAAGTCCTTGGATGGAAATGGAGCACAGAGACTGCATGTTAACCGCTAATCTATGACAAGCATATATCCAGACAAGACTCTGGATGCTGGTTTAATTTAAGACTCAATATGAACATAGCTATCAGAGGACAGATGAGGTGGAGCTGCTTCAGAACAGAGAGAGTGAGAGACAGGGACAAGCAGTAGTCTCTTAATTTGTTCATTCAGTAATGGTTGTTTATGCACTTTCATAGGTACAGTAGTTAGTTTGAAATAAAAATGAGTTCTCCGATATCTTGATGATCGTAGTAGTAGCTACTATTCTTTTTGTAGAATTTATCATTATAATTAACTTAATTATTTCCTATGTCTAGCTATGTCTATGTCTATCACCATAGTCCCTAAACCTAAAAAAATGGATGTAAATGCAGGAAATGCATTCTCAAACCAAAGTTACACCCTTGCTTCAATGCTTTCATTTATTTTTTCAGTTTTTACTTATTTTAGTAATTAAACTTATTTAATTACAAGACAACATATGCATAAAAAATATATATATTTAAAATATATATATATAACATATATTTGATTGTGCTTTTGTCATTTTTATGACTTTCTGCATTTTGAAATATTTTTAATTTAGCTTTCATTTATTTTTATTTCAGTTTTAGTGATTTTAGTTCTTTATTTAAATCCAAAGCAACATTTGTAATACTTATATTTTAATATTATATTTTATTTCAGCTTTATTTCAATTAAACGAAATCTACTGTTATTGTACATTAGCAGCAGTGGTTTGTCTGGAAGGCTTCTGTCAGCACACGCGTGTTTTAGAGCTCATGTCTCTCTGAACATCATTAAACCACACAGAAGGAATGCTGATGTTCCTCCATCTCTGTATTACTCCAGTGGTGGAGTATGAAACGGGACGCTTGGAGTCAGCACCGTACATCGCTATCTTATCAAACCTTATAAGCCGCTGTCAATCATCCTAACATATGATGAATACTTCAGACATTCATCTTGAAATCATTGGAACACAAAGGAGACGTTTAGCAGATTGTTCACGCTGCACCTCACCGAACACTAACGGCTCCTTTTGTGTTTCACTGAAGAAACAAAGTCATACGGGTTTGGACTGATATGAGGGAGAGTGAATATTGGCAGGATCTGTATTTCTGGTCAGTAGAGATTTCTAGCTCAACCTTGCACCGGCCGTCTTATCACCTCTCGCTTCTGAGAGAGGCATTGTGTGCTGACGAGAATCAACCACGCACATGAAAACACTGTGTCCAGACTGATAAGATGACCTGACAGCAACTGTCCCGCGCACACACACACACACACACACACACCTGTCACTGCTTGTGTCCTGAGTCAGCACATAAACACACTCGCTCACTGATTCGGACTCATGTTTTTCAGCTCTTAAACACACCAACAACTAATGAAAATGAAGAATGAGGAGATTTAATCAAGTATTCCCATACACATACACCGGCTGAATCATATTTCACCACAGTAATTTACAACAACAAAAAGATAGTGCATAAAGACAATGGAACAACGGATGTTTTTTTAATTATAATGAGTAATATTAAACAGTATTTCAAGACATTTACCTGATTACTGCAATATGGCCCTTAATTTTGAATGTGAATAATTATAATTTAAATTAAAATATTATAATAATTAAATATGTAGAATTAAAATGTATAAATAATTCAAATGTATTTTAAAATTTAAAAAGATATTTTATATTATGCCTTACATATTATATCTAAAAAATTTCTTCTTTTCTAAATTGTAATAAAGTTAGTCATACAGTACAAATTTTACCATAAATTATATAATATGCAAGAATCCAAATCTTTCCAGGAAAAAAATAATAATAATTGCTTAAAATAAAATAAATATTAGCTGCAACAAAATAAGATACAGAGTGTGTTTTGCAGATTGAAATGACTGAATTTAAAATAAATGAAAACTGACAAAAAAAGACAAACAATAAAATGAAAGTTAAAAATATAAATATAACAAATACAAAAATAAAAACTCATTCAAACAAAATAATAAAAATAGTACCTTGATGATACTAAAATAAAACTCATATTTTGGGGTGAAATAAGGCTTCTTTAACTGGTTAAAATAAAACATTAATAAAGCTAATTTATTAAATGTATTCATTAAAGTTCATAACAGAGCTTTAGAAAAACTAATTCTGATTCAAAGACTACAAAAACTCCAACTTCTCAGTTGTGAATATGTGTGTATGAACACAGAATGCCTGCGAATAAAGAGGAGAAGTCCAGTGTTGACTGATTGTGGTGATGATGGGTCAGTGTTTGTGGAGCACAAGAGACCCTGACAGAACAAAGACACTCTGTGTGTGTGTGTGTGTGACCCAGCCTGCAACAGCTGGTAGAGACAACCCCACCCAAAACACATACACACACGTCATTTGATCAGAGTCCTGGAATCACAAGTGCTCTGAGATCTCATGAGATGCAGAATTACAGTCAAACACAGCATCAAGCTCAGCCAGAATCAACAGATGCAGGAGCAGAGACACGCCACGCATCTCAAACCTCACAAACACGCTCAGCATCACACACATGACCACCCAAACACACATTCCTCATCTGCATCTGACCTCCTGGACACACACACCGTCAACAAACAAAACACACAGTTTCATCTCTACTGTCTGCATTTCCAAATCCTTCACCTGCAGGGTTATTGAACTCAAGGAAAAGAAAAGAAAAAAGAAAAGAAAAGTGTAAAAACAAAAGAAAACAACAAAGTAAACTAATATTTCTCAGTTTAATCTGGTTTAACTTCATCTACCAAAGTAACTAAAACTGTCAACGGGATAAAAATGAAAAAAAAAAAACTACACAGACATCTTTATAAAAAATTTAAAAAAAAGACTAAACCTGAACTGAAATAAAAAAGTCAAATATCAGAATGTTAAAATGTAAATCTATATACATTATATAATAAAAAAAATAAAAACAATTGTATTATATATATATAAATTACACACTTTTGGAACCTTAAATTTAACAAAGAAAAAAACAGTCGAGAAAAATGGTTCCACGTACTGAATCTTGGTAATAAACAAGTTCCACTAGCAGACTAGTATTCTTACTGAAACTAATAGTTAGCAGAGTTAGAACCACTAGTCATGGTTATGATGGTAATATTCTCAGCTCATCTTGTTTTCTTAACTCTTCATGAGATATTAATACTTAAACTTAAAATCAGAGCAGCTAAATCTTATACTTATTAGCATTAATTCAATAACTTCAACTAAACAACAATCTTAAGAGTTTAAAATCATCAACTCTTACAACAAAGCACTGTTCAGCAGATCTACATTAACAGAGATATGAAGGTGCCTAATGCCTGCTTTATTCAAGTAAGTTACTATAGTATCTATGTGTGACTCTCAGTTTTAATAAAAGTTTTGCACGTGCACAGATGGATTATACAGCATTGAATGGAGGAAAGTATATGACAGACACACACAAGCACTTATAGAGAGCATCTAATCTTATTCTCTAAAGGAGATCATGAGACTTTAAGAAGATCACAGAACAAAGCACTTACTCTGAATTAAAATCAGCAAAGCCACGGACACAAACATTTCATCCACAAACCCGGGGAACTTCCCAGAAGAATCCGCGAACGAAGCTCGAATAAACGCGTGTTTGTCCAGAGATCCTCAAAATCACTGACGGACTGAACGCGCTCTGAGTGTGTGTGTGTGCCTGTGCGCGCGCGTGAGTGTGTGTGTGTGTGTGTGTGTGTGTGCGTGCGTGCATGTGCGCGCGCGTGAGTGTGTACTGGTTTGACTATACTTGTGAGGAACCAAATGTCCTCACTTATATAGTGAAAGATGAAAACAACCCACTA
>JAUCMR010000001.1:1647372-1658322 GCA_032357425.1 Enteromius argenteus
AATAATAGACAGAAGAGGATCTATGACTTCTGGAAGCAGCTCTTTTAATAGTTTAGATGGAATAGGGTCTAACATACTGTAATGCCCTATGTCTTTGGTTTTGTATGTCACTGTTTAGTTTTAGTTTCATTTTCTCGTATTCCTGTTTTTCCTTATTTGGTTCTGTTCCATTTCTTGTTTAGTTAATTAGTTTCCCCATCCACCTGTGTCCCTCACCTGTTCTGAGTTCTCCCTAATGTTGTCGTGTTTAAAAGCCCGTTGAGTTTTGTCTTGTATTGTTCCGGTTATTAAGGTTATTTGGAATGTGTAGTTCCCTGCTTGTTATCAGCTCTTTGAGTTATTAAAAAGTTTATGTTTGTTCACAATGCTCCTGTCTTCGCCAGAGTGCGAAACATTGTACTTTTGTAAAATAAAGAAAACAAAGTGCGCATTCTGCCATCTTGGTATCTGTGAGAGTTAACTCCTATACTGTACATCACAAATGTGAGAATACTTCACACAGACACATGAGACATATAGAAAGCCTAAAATGAATGAATTCAAACCGAAAACAAATATTCTCTGATTATGTAATCTGTATGAAACTAAAGTGAGGTACAGTCTCTCATGAATCTGAGCCCATTATATGCGGTCAGCTCCAGACCTAGATACAACACATTTAATTAAGATTCATCTAATTTTCATCATTTTTGAAGGAAGACCTGCTATGAGGAATAAGCCAGAATTTACCTCAGAAGAGCAGTGCTGTAATTTATTCTTGAATTCTAAACTGAAATATATTGTTTAACCTTTCTTAAGCTATTTTTTTGACTATTTCTATTCGTTAACCAAAGGAGGTTACATTTATTATTAAAAACATTTAAGTATTACAGTTGTTTTAAAAAAGCAGCAGATTCAAAATGTACATTTAAGTTGATATGGTGTGTAATTTATGTGCAAATAAACATGAAGATGTCTTCAGAAAACAGCTGATTTATTGCTATTCTACTTTTTATTTTTTTGAACAAAGAACAATATAAAACAAAATGTACAAACAACAGGAAAAACACATTTATAAGACCTCAAAAGTTAAATTGCATATGCATATATATATTAATCCACTAACATTAAGCAAATTATACAAACTCTACAGATATATGAGTTTACAGTAGCTGCACTAACATCCATGAAATGTTTTAATTACCAAAAAAGTGGGGAAAGGTGGTATATATGACTTTTTTAATAACTAAGTTTCATTGTGACCCAAAATAGTTTTTAATGACTACATGGAAGCTTTATTTTTGAGCGTGTATGCTATATTTATATTAAATTAAACGTACAAAAGCTGTCACCGGGGAGGTATCTTTTCAAAAGGGACATGTTTGTACCTAAAGGGTTTATTTTGGTACCTAAAAGGTATTATTAGTACTTAAAGTGTACATATGTGAACCTAATAGGTTTCCAAAGTGTCCCTTTTGAGTAGGCACCGCCTCAGTGACAGCTTTACCTTTATTTCTGAGAATGAGTGGTGATTGTTTAAGGTTAGTGGTAAATAAGGTGCTTTTTCCTGCATTCCGTTTACTCTGGGGACTGTCCCGCTGAGAATAAACCGAGGGTCTTTTATGAATCACTTTTTCAAGAACTCAAACCTGCCACTTTCAGATTACTAGAAGCGCTCTTGAAGAAGTAAACCACCACCGGTGCTGCTTGAGGTGAATTAAACTCATAGAAAGAAACCACAGCTCGTGTCTGAGCCGGACAACGGCTGAAATATCATTTAAACACACATACTTTTTGTTCTGGTGAAGATGAGTTGGACGTGGTGAATTATGCAACACTCCAATAAATAGTAAATCTGTTCATTGAGAAAGAAGAAGACAACAACCTTGTTCATTCACATGCTTGACAAATACACAAACAACAAACCTAACGAAGGAAATGAAAGTGCAATGTAAAGAACAACTGGTTACAGGTTCCTTATATTTGCTTTCGGTTCAGACAGAAGCAACAGGTGCCGTTTAGTTGTGCTCCTCTGGAGGTTTAGTCTCCGGCGCAGGACTAATGCTAACAGCATAGGTGTTTAAGATCACAAACCCCTATCACGATTAGCATTAAACCCGAACCGGGACGATTTAGAGCCACCAGAGCCGCCCAGATCTGAACCGGAACCTGCGGAGAAGAAAAACAAAGTTATCACTGATGCGTGAGATTATATACATCTGGGCTGTGTTACGAAATGCAAACTAGTCAGTTTTAAAGCTGTAAGTGTGAATAGTGTGGTTTGCTGCATCTACGTTGCCCACACATCCTCCGATCAGGTTCAGAAGGATGACCTTTAAATGCTGGTAACACTGAGTCAGATTCACATCTGTCTCTCGGCTCTTTTTCCCTGTTTTTAACTGCTATCTGAAGCCTGTCTGTCTCAGATATCACTGGCTGATTTACACATTCAAGAGCAGGAAGGAAAGCTGAAGTCCCCACCGCAGCAGCAGCAGCAGAAGCAGAAGCAGAAGCGTGCGGTTTTCTTCAGAGCTCTCGAACACATGTACCTGTTTTCTTCCTTCCTCATCGATGTATCCCTGCCGGTCCTCGGCTCATTCTGCTGCTTTCAGTCGAGAGATATTCCGATCAGGTCTCATTGGCTTTCTGTCTTTGTCTGATATCTTTCTCTCTCAGCAACAGAGAATATATACATAGTATAGTAGGTGAGTCATAAAAAAAAATCCCCATCAACGGAAATTTATGGGGTAAAACCACATGCAAATTGGCTTTAGGGAGGGTTGAAATCAATAATTGACTATTATAAAGTGTCTAGGAAATCAAAAGTGTTACTGGGAAGTTGCAGCAAAAAAAAAAATCTTCCTTATGACTGGTTTTCTTGTATAAATATCTAAAAAATTATTGAATTGGGATGTATTACATACAACTATTTCAATCAATCAATCAATCACTTTTATTTATATAGCGCTTTTAACAATACAGATTGTAGCAAAGCACTGAACGTTATCAAATAGGAGAATAGAGTGATGGTAATGTATAATGACCAGATTAAACTATTTATTTATTAAATGCAGAGACGGTCTCTGTAGTCAAGACGACGATAATCACTAGAAATCAGGTGTCCCCAACTAAGCAAGCCAGAGGCGACAGCGGCAAGGAACCAAAACCCCATCCCCATCTTGTTTTCTGAAAATATTATCCAAATTTTGTTAGTTTTTTGCTTAAAACAAGCAAAACTATCAGCTGATGGAAAAAGAATAATAATCTTAATTCAAAGGATAAACAAGATTATTTTTCAGAAAACAAGACTTGATCTTAAGTCATTTTCCTTGTAAAGTAAATACTAGTTTATAAAAGAAAAAAGACAACATACTAAGAAACTAAATCATTTAAAGCAGTCTAATATTAGTAAAATTACATTTACATTCTTAAAAAATAAAGGTGCTTCAAAAGGTTCTTCCAAGAAAAAACATGTTTGGCTCCACAAAGAAGCATTCAATCAAAAAAGCATCTTTTTCTTACCTTTTTATAATCTGAAGAACCTTCTTTCAACACAAAGAAGCTTTCGTGAAACAGAAGGTTCTTCAGATGTTAAAGGTTCATTATGGATCGTGAAGGAGCTTTATTTTTAAGAGTGTTTCCTTCACAAACAACACAAATAAAAACCTCATTAACACTCAAGATGATGATGATGATAGCAATCATGTATTAACATCATGAAAGAAGCATGTATTGGTTTATTTTGCTGCCTCACGTTGTATACTCTTCTTTACCTGATCAATAATCATCCATAGTGCTGTGATTACTTCAGTTAGCATGAGTCAATCAGGGATTTTCACTCGTTGGGCTGAACCCCGTTATTCACTAAATGACTGTCTCACGCAAGTTCTCACATTTTACCTCAGACGACCTGTTAATGATCCAAACTAATCAGGACAAAGTGGTAAACAGTGTCTCCAAATAATAACAATTTTAGGAAACCAGTATACTATTATGATTTCTGAAGATCATGTGACACTGAAGACTGGAGTAATGATGCTGAAAATACAGCTGAACATCACAGAAGTACAGCTTCACAGATATTCACATAGAAAACAGCTGCTTTAAATTATAATAATATTTCACAATTTTTACTGTATTTTTGATCAAATAAATGCAGCCTTGGTGAGCAGCATGTTATAGGTTAAATGGGGCAGGTTTGCAAACAATGATTTTCTAAATAACTTTGTGGAAAGAAATCAATGTTTAATGTGAACTATAACAGGTACACACACTCACACACAGATCTAAGTGTCAAAACATATAAACGAAAGGACTGAAGAAAGATCTTTATGTTGAAAAAGTGAAAGTTTCATCATGAACCACTGAGAACTTGAAATGTTTTCTGAAGTCATAAACACACATTAGCGGTGGATTCTAACTCAAGACAGTCGCATTTCATACTAAACTACAGCTGCAGTCAGGGCCGCTGCTGGCCAAATGGGTGCCCTAAGCATAATAGTATTGTTGTGCCCCCTCCCTCAAAAACAAACAAACAAACAAACAAAAAACACCTACCATACGGGGTCAAAATAGAACTGTAATAAAATATAGAAATAAATAAATTGTAATTGTGTTGTGTTATCCATAAATTACAGTTGTAGCCTTGGAGGCTATGATTTTATTAATACAGTGTGACAATACAGTCAAAGATTTGATCATCCTGTAAGTGTAACAACAGCAATTCTCAGCCCTTTGCAGGCATTTAATGTAAATTATTTGTTTTGTATTACATCTATCATTGTTATTCAATGAAACCATAATTAAACCATATAGCCCTACCAAATATTACCTCGTTGTTTTTATAGAATACAAGTCATGGAAACTGGAATATTAAGATGAGTTGGTGGTGGTGGTGAAATTATTACTGACAATAAAAGCCTACTAATGTCAACAGTCAAATATGTTTCACTGGATAATGAACGTACTACCTAAAATATGATGCACTGGCTTCATCTCGTTTTCTTTTTTTTTTTCCTTTCTCTGCACCGGGTTGCGCTGCTGTCTTTTCCCTGATATAGACTGGATGTCCATCAATTATGATCATTTGTATTCAGCCGCAAACATAAGGTGAGAACGCGCGGACGCAGGCGCTGATGCGGGAATCGCGCACATGTACTGCACTGCGTTTATCATAAAATTATTTTTTTAATTATATTTAGCATATGTAATATTCATGTTTTAGATTTTTATTCATGTATATATTATTATTAATATAGAACGAACGTTTTTTACCAACTGGGATGGTGCCCCCCTGGGAGCTGGTGCCCTACGCAGACTGCGTATAGGGAGCGGCGGTACTGGCTGCAGTCACTTAATTCTATTCATCGATTCAGAATTTCACAGCACAGCACATTTAATTATATTTGATCGATTACTTCTGTTCATATTATTTTCTTTTGTTTAGTGTTTACGAGTATTTTTAACATCAGCTCGACTCATTCTCAAACAGTAAACACCAAATGTATAGAATATTTGTGATTTATGTGAATTTGTGATGAAAAATGCTGTAAAAATTGTGAAATATTATTCTAATGTAAAGCAGCTGTTTTCAATGTGAATCTGTGTTAAAGTGTAATGTATTTCTGTGATGTTCAGCTGTGTTTTCAGCATCATTACTCCAGTCTTCAGTGTCACATGATCTTCAGAAATCATTCTAATATACTGATTTACTGCTCAACAAACACTTCTGATTATTACCAGTGTTGAACACAGTTGTGCTGCTCAATATTTTGTGGAAACCATGATAACATTTTATTTTTCAGGATTCACAGATGAACAGAAAGTTCTGCTGAACAGCATTATTTGAAACAGAATTCTTTCCTAATACAAGTCTTTTTCTACTGATTAACACATCCTTCCTGAACAAAAGCATTCATTTCTTTCCAACTGCTGTCCAACTGCTTATTAATGGAAACATCTAATTGACCAATCACACACCAGTGACTCTGAGACGTCACCAAGACGATCTGCTGAAATTCAAGCCAAAGCTGGTTTAAGTGTCGAAAGGGGATTTGGGATTTTCACACAAAGGTTTTACAGAGAATGGTCCGAAAAAGAGAAAATATCATGTAAGCAGCAGATCTGTGTGAGAATACATTGTTGATGCCAGAGACCAGATGAGTTTGAGCTGATAGAAAGGGATCACTCGTTATGAGTGAGGTCTGCAGAGATCATCTGAACACATTAAACCTGATGGACTACAGCAGCAAAACTGGACCGAAGAAAAGTCAACAACAAGAAAGCATCCAGGTGTTGGTGTAATGAGCGAGGGATGTTTCTCTCAGCAATCTTTGGACGCTTTTGTACCAGTTAAGCATAATTTAAACACCACATCTTACCTGAGTATTGCATTTCTTACTTAAAGGGTTAGTTCACCCAAAAAAGAAAAATCTGTACGCTCAAATCTGTACGCTTCAACTGATTTCCTGACCATGACAAGGAGCTTACTATTATTCCACCGCATCCAACTATTATATGTGTGGTGGAGCGGGAGAGTCACATCATGGATGAGCAGGTTACAAAAACACACTTCCATAATGCTCTATTTTCATGCATTATTTAGCACTTAATATACCAAAAAATTTTAGTGCTTCTGCAGATGAACTTCAGATCATGAGTGTACTCAACTGGGCTATTTTGGGACACCATGGATACGCACTATAATGTGCATTTAACATGTAAGCATTTGTAGTACACTTGAGTGTACTAGTGTATTAAAGATGGGTTCTAGTGAACTACAAGTGCTGACTAAATACGTTTTTTATGTATTTATGTTAAATGCACATTTTAGTTCATGTCCATGGTGTCCCAAAATAGCTCAATTGACCGTATTTATAGTATATTAAGTACAAAATTAGTGCGTGAAAATAGAGCACTTTAAGTACATTATAGAAGTGTACTCTTTATTAAACTGGGATGAAGTAAGTTTTTCACGGTTTCACCTAAAAATTTCTTTATTGTTCAACTGATCTGGGTGAGTAAATAAACAGCAAATACATTTTTTTTTTTTTTGTTTTGAGAGAAGTTACTTTTCAAAAGTAATGCATTGCAATACTGCATTACTCCCTAAAAAAGTAACGTATTGCATTACTTTTTATACAAAGTAATGCATTACTTTTGTGTTACTTTTTAAATCTGGGCAGGGCTTGCTTGTTTGTTTTTAATATAAAAAGTTGGAAAACGTAAAAGCCGTCACTAACAGGCAGAAGGAATAGTAAAATTCATGTCTCTACAGTTACACAGCAGAAACATTACTGAATGTATTTTTGTCTTTTATAAATATATCTACAACTCTTGAATCAGGATGCATTTACTTTTTTTCTCAAGTAAAAATATCCATGTTTAGCCTTTGAATTAAGATTATTGTTCTTACGCCATTGGCAGGTATTTTTGCTTGTTTTAAGCAAAAATGAACAAAATGTGAACAATATTTTCAGAAGACAAGACAAAATATCTTAAAGGGTTAATTTGAACCCTTTAACGACTTTTAACGCCATCTTTCATACTTCCCTGCACCAAGACAGTGGTAATTGTTTGGAGTCAATGGGACAGTCACAAGCCTCCCGGTTTTCACCTAAAATTTCACCTTAAATTGTGTTCTGAAGATGAACCAAGCTTTAACAGGTTTGGAAAGACAAGAGGGTAAGTGAATAATAACAACATTCTCATTTTGGGGTGGAGGAAACCTTAAGGTTTTTAGATATTTATACTAGAAAATAAGACAAAAATACTAAGGAAGATTTTGTTTGCAGTGTATAATGCAGAAGAAGAAAGTACAACAATGAAAAAAAAGAATAAACATTTTATTCTACTTTAATTTTCAAACTAAAGTAACATCTTACTCCTGATTTGTCTCAGCATCAGGAGAGGAGAGCTATCAATCAATAAATGGGAAAAAAGGAAATGGTATTACCTATTATAAAACATAACTCAGATAGTTTCTTGTAAATTAAGAAGTAATGTGTTACTATGGAAACCCATTTCTGCCAATGAATAAAAAATATAAAAAGGTTGTTGTGACTTTTTATCTTACAATTCTTTGCAGAATTGTGAAATATAAACTCGCAACTGCCAGTTATAAAGTCACGATTACGAGATATTAAGTGACTTTATAACATGTAACATATAACACATAATTGTGACTTTCTCACGCAAATCTGACTTTATAGCTTGGAATCTGGAGTTTATATCTTACAATTTTGAGAAAAAAGTCAGAATTGCGAGATATAAAGTCAGAATTGCGAGTTGTAAAGTCATAATTGCGAGTTGTAAAGTCAGAATTGTGAGATATAAAGTCAGAATTGCGAGTTGTAAAGTCAGAATTGTGAGATATAAAGTCAGAATTGCGAGGTGTAAAGTAAGAATTGCGAGTTGTAAAGTAAGAACTGCGAGTTGTAAAGTCAGAATCGCAAGTTGTAAAGTCATAATCGCGAGATATAAAGTCAGAACAGCGAGTTGGAAAGTCAGAATTGTTAGAATTGCGAGATATAAAGTCAGAATTGCGAGTTGTAAAGTCAGAATTGCTAGTTGTAAAGTCAGAATTGCAAGTTGTAAAGTAAGAATTGCAAGTTGTAAAGTAAGAATTGCGAGATGTAAAGTCAGAATTGCGAGATATAAAGTCAGAATTGCGAGTTGTAAAGTAAGAATTGCAAGTTGTAAAGTCAGAATTGCGAGATATAAAGTCAGAATTGCGAGTTGTAAAGTCAGAATTGCGAGTTGTAAAGTCAGAATTGTGAGATATAAAGTCAGAATTGCGAGTTGTAAAGTCAGAATTGTGAGATATAAAGTCAGAATTGCGAGGTGTAAAGTAAGAATTGCGAGTTGTAAAGTAAGAACTGCGAGTTGTAAAGTCAGAATCGCAAGTTGTAAAGTCATAATCGCGAGATATAAAGTCAGAACAGCGAGTTGGAAAGTCAGAATTGTTAGAATTGCGAGATATAAAGTCAGAATTGCGAGTTGTAAAGTCAGAATTGCTAGTTGTAAAGTCAGAATTGCAAGTTGTAAAGTAAGAATTGCAAGTTGTAAAGTAAGAATTGCGAGATGTAAAGTCAGAATTGCGAGATATAAAGTCAGAATTGCGAGTTGTAAAGTAAGAATTGCAAGTTGTAAAGTCAGAATTGCGAGATATAAAGTCAGAATTGCGAGTTGTAAAGTAAGAACTGCGAATTGTAAAGTCAGAATTGCAAGATATAAAGTCAGAATTGCGAGTTGTAAAGTCAGAATTGCGAATTGTAAAGTCAGAATTGCGAATTGTAAAGTCAGAATTGCGAGATATAAAGTCAGAATTGCGAGATTCTGAGAACATGTTTTTTTTCTGCTCAATATTTGACTTTTAACTGTGAAATAAAAAAGTCAGAATTCTAAGATATTGACTTTATAACGTGCAATTGCAAGTTTATTTCACTCAATTCTGTTTTTTTTTTCACGTAATTGTGACTTTATCTCTCGCAACTCTGACTTTATAACTCACAACTTTATATTAGAATTGTGAGATAAAAAGTCCCAATCACTTTTTATTTTTTATTCAGTGGAAGAAACTGGCTTCCATCCATTACTTTACTAGTAACTTGAAAAAAGTAATCTGATTATGTAACTTGCACTCAACACTGGTTGTCATAAAAAGATTAATGCAATCAATTGCAATATTATTTTTTTACTTTTCAGAGTGTGTGTTTGTTAAGAGCACATGCTCTCTTTGTTTAACTGTCACGCTTGCTTTAACGAGACGAATGCACTGGGCTCTTAACACATATGTAAGTGTGAAGTGTATCTCTTCAGTGAGGAGACAGTTAAGATTGACGGGGAAATAAGTGGTTTACTGTGGCTGAGAGGAGAACAACAGGCGAGAGCAAGAGGGAGGGGACGTTTGGAGGAAATGGGGACGCCCCTAAAGGGGACGCTGGAAATTTACAGCCTACACTACTCGCATATGATTGATGTGGTCAGAACAAAACTTCCAGTACGCAGGAGCCTTCCCAAGCACTATGACATGCGTAGCGTTGTGTAAAGATTAGCACTGGAAGAAAACTAAATATGGACTCTGATTACACTGCGCTTGTAGATGCTATTGAGCCTTTGAGAAGCATTACAATCGTAAACGCTATTCTGAGTATTCAAGAAAAGCTTGCACATTTCTGGTGCGTAACTCTTCACCCCCATCCAGATGTTTAACCATGAGAAAAACCATTATGTCACTTCCCTTTTCAACGCAGCTCAAAAAAACCACGTAACAGACAGTTTAATGAGTTTTCATTCATATAGAGATATGACAGTGAGACGCTCAGACAGTAATAATCGAAAGACCATAAGTGTGTGGTACTTCCCAAGGTTTCTAGTGCATACTGCAGTTCACAAACACTGAGCTCACACTCATATCTGATCTCAATTCATACTGATTTTTATTTACATATACACTGCTGCTCACGGGTTTGGAATGACTGCGTTTTTTTCAAGTCTCTTCTGTAAGGTTGATCAAAAGTATAGTAAAAAATATGAAATAATATTAGAATTCAAAATCATTCTGATTTGCTAGAATATCACGTTTACTTATCAAGGACACATTAAATTGTTCAAAAGTCAAAGTAAATACATTTATAGATTTACAAAAGATTTCAATGTCAAACAAATGCTGTTCTTCTGAACTTTCTATTCATCTGTGAATCCTGAATAATTAAATACATTACAGTTTCCACAAAAATATTGTGCAACACAACTGTTTCTTGAGAAGTAAATCGGTATATTAGAACGATTTCTGAAGGATCATGTAACACTGAAGACTGGAGTACTGATGCTGAAAATACTGCTTTGTACTGTAAGTAATCGTCCTGATTTATCTCAATTCCTTAGCACGTCTAATAGCGTAGAACAACTTGATGATGCAACAGAAACCATACACTCTCTCTTTTCTAGCACTTTAGATACAGTCGCTCC
>JAUCMR010000001.1:1658422-1682303 GCA_032357425.1 Enteromius argenteus
GTACATTACAGAAAATAATGAACTTTATCACAATATGCTAATTTTTTGAAAAGGACCTATATATATATATATATATAAAACCAGGTTGTAAATACTGCTATAAAAAATGCCCAAAGAAGAAAGAGACAAAAAATAGAGAATAGGCAATTTAATGAAAACTGCATTTAAACTCAAACAGGCTGTTCATCAGCTGACCAAAAGTTTAAAACGCTGCAGTTCACAGCCACTGCCTGATGAAGGACCTCTTCCAGGAGAACATCATCGCTATTTTGGACCATCCTGCATGATCTTTTTTAGGTTATACCATTTGACTTTTATGTCCCATAAATCTCAGGATCTCAGGAACATGACTGTCTTACTGCATCCCACCTCAACAGTGAAGGCGTGTTGCGTGAGACGTTGCTCGTGCGGCTCAACAATCCTGACACGCTCAAACACGCACGTCCTGATTTTGCCAAGTACTAAGTGCCCTTAGGTTAACATATTTTGTTGACCCTGGAACAACATTTTAATGCAAAAATGTAGTCTTGACCATATCTCTACACCTAAACCTACCCTTACCCATGAGTAATACCTAAAATCATATTTAATGATAGATGACTGACACTGATGTACAAGCATCAAACACTGATTGTAAGCCTAAACTTCACAAAAACTGTAAACTGTTTCTTCAAATCTGATTGGCTAATCACAATGTTGTTCTAGGTTCAACCAAGATGTTGACCCAGGGACATGTTGCACTTGGCAAAATCAGTTTAGCGCTCAAGGACAGAATGGATATATACACACACAAATATAAAATTATTGTATTAACAGAATACTGTCATTTAAATAAAAATAAACTGATGAATATATCTAATTTAAAATATATTACTATTATTATTATTATTATTATACATGAATGTAAAACATTACAAATAAAAATATGACAAATTATAATATAATGACTTATAAATAACTTCCAGAAACATGTATTTCTGTCTCACTACTTCACACGAGGCGCAGCAGCTTCATCTATTGGTGACAAAAGGAACAACACAATGTGTTTTGTTAAAAAAAAAAAAAACACCATGTCACCTATACTGTAGGTCACAGCTCAGTACAGTCCTGAGGAATAAAACTGTCATTTATATTTGGCAAAGATATGACAGGGGAGTCAAATTAACTCACTGTTATGTTTATTTTTTGCATAAACTTGTGCTTGTTGGCAAGCAATGGCTAAACGTTTCTGCTTGAACTAACAGTTTCATACTTGAACGATTAATATTGTTTAATGTAGAAAACGTAACTTTTTTTCCCCATTTAAAGCGCTAATTACCACAACCACATCAGCCTTCATACCCAAAACAAGTCACAAACCAACAATACTGTACATGTGACCAATGCACCACAAAACCAGTCACGGGGTCTTTTTTTAACCTGAAAGATAGTTAATCATCTTTTCAACGATGTATAGTTTGTTAGGATAGGACAATATTTGTCTGAGATACAACTATTTGAGAATCTTGGGGCAAAAAAAAAAAAATCAAAATATTGAGAAAAATTAGATAATTACCATCTGATTACAAATAAGCCTGGTTTATGTCTCTGGTTGCACTTAGTACGTTCAACTTAAGCATTTAGGATTGAGATCTTCTACAGTCACTACAGGTGTTCCTCAGGGTTCTGTCTTGGGACCGCTTTTACTCCCACTAACTCCCGCTTGGTCATATATTTAGGAAACATGGTATTTAGTTATGCTGATGACACCCAGCTCTACCTGTCATCTAAACCGTCTGGCATTTTCTCTGCCTTCTTTTAGCAGATGTTTAGAAGAAATAAACGGCTGGCTTTCAGCTAACTTTCTTAATAGCCTAAAAAACAAAAACTGAGGATTTAACTTTTAACTGAGATTTTAAGATTTTAAAGATGCTTTAACAAAATCTGATTGTATTTCTGTGGATAGGATGCATGTAGCTCTGCATTAACTATTGTTTGCTTGTAAAGTGACCTTGGGTGTTATGATAAGCGCCGTTAAATAATATGTATTATTATTATTATTATTAAAGCTATCCAACTCAAGTTCTTAGCAATGCATACTACCAATCAAAAAGAAAATATTTATGGCAGTAAATAATCAAATAAAAATAAAAATATCTTCACAGAGCATGATCTTTACTTAATATTCTGTATAACTGTGATCCATGCTTAGATTGTAAACACCAAAACACACATCATGTGAGAACACAGAAGAACTGAATTCTCACAGCAAGTGATAAAAATGAGCAAGCCACAGGAGGTCGATGGTATCAGTCAAACCAACACATCTGAAAATCGCTGAGTCTAATCTGGTGGTTGATTGATAAGGAAGTTAAAGTCGTACTGAGCGCAATGATGCAACACACAAGTACACTTCAACACTTACGAACAGAGAGAACACAGACAAGTCTCTGCTGGTTTCAGCTTAGTTCTAGTGCAATCTACACCTGATAAATGAGACATCACTGCTTTAATCCTGTGTCCACTAAGGTAAGAACCAACGTTAATATTGCATTTATAGTAGTGAGCATTTGAAGTGCATCAAAAATTTCTAAGTTAACCTAAGACAAGAATACATTTTGGTTTTAAGTTAACTTTGATGAAAGGTTTTGATAAACTTCAAATGTTGATTCGCTGTAGTTAGGGTTATAGGTTTGTATTAAACATCAGTAACTTGTAGCACAGTGTTTGTTCTTGTTGAAGAGAGCTGAGGAATCCAGGGTAATTATAGCTAACTAAAATCAGAAAAAGAAAATGTAAAGATTTGAAATTTATATTAACAAAAAACAACAACAGCAAAAGAAACATATATATATAAGTAAAATGATTTCATTTCTTTGTCAAGACAAAAAAAAAAAAAATAATAAAATAAATTAAGTAAAACCAAAATAAAAACTATGTTACATTTTAAATTACAAAAAAGTGACAAATACATAACAAAAATAAAATATAAAATCAGACAAAGAAAATGCAATAATTTGATAATTTAAAATGAAGGTTAAAGGAAATAAAATGTAGAAGGAAGGAAGAAAAACAAAAAAAAAAACAAAGAAAAGTTCTGTGACTTAAAAAAAATACTAAAACTTCAACTAAAAATTAAATTACAAATTAATTTAAAATATAACTAACTATAATAGTATCTTAATGACAAGCTTCTTAATGATAATTTCTAAGTTTACATGGCCAAAGTTTGCTCATATTTTTTTTCTAAATAAATACATAATCAAATTAATACATTGCCAAAATAATGTGCCAAAAATAGTAGCATTAAAAAAAAAAAAAAAAACTGCACTCTAATGAGCCGAAATCCTAGACCTGGATTTGCATTTCTGAACTGCCTCCTATCACACACACACACACACACACACACAAGTCAGTAATTCAGTGCAGCACATGAATGAAGCACTATTAGCAAACTATATTTAGATTGTAGTTTCTTGCTTTCCATTAATGTTGCAATCAAATCAAGAGGCATGTGTCAAGCTTTAAACCCTCCCACGGATGGGTTAAAGCACAGAAACACTCCCTCCGTGAGTTTTTACACTCCATCAGCGTCAAACACACATGCCAGAGCTCTCGGATCTCCGAATCAATGCATGCAAGTCGACCAGAGCCTCACAAATAGGTAAGACAACCTCCTAAATCTCAACTACAACTGATCTGTCAAACTCTCTGAAAGAAAAACGGAACACAAAATCAGTCGTATCAGAAGATTGAAGTGAGTTGAAAGGCTCTCGTAGAGAAACGTGTTCTACATGTGTGGAGCTGTAGGTGTGTTCGCATGCCAGGAATGCATTATGGATGTGTGTAAACAGGTCGTGAATGGGAGGACATCTGTGGGTGAAATAATCCTACGCCTTCAGGTGAGAGAGCTAACATTCCTGCAACTCACTGTTCCTAGGAACATGAACAGCATCACGTCAGTGACCTCTGAACTTCACCTGTATTTGCTAAGGTGTTCAGTCACTGATAAAGCACTGATGAGGAATTCTGGTGGTTGCTTACAATCAAACGAAACCCCTATCAGGTCTCCTCCAGCCTCTAGATAAAGGATTTTTCACCTGTATTCTGGTTAAAATTTATAGTTGTTCCAAACATGTTTCTTAATTCTGCCAAACACCAAAAAGCATGACTCTGAAAAATGTTGGTAACCAAACTGCTGACTGTACTTTTGCCATAATTTATTTAAAAAGCATTTATTTTACCAAATATAATTCAAATCCATATTTATTGCATATCACTTAAGACTTACAACTAGCACATGTAAATATATTTGTAGCACAAAATGTATTTAAAATATATTTGTGTTTTGTTTTTTGCAGGATAGCCATTTACTTTCATAAGACTCTGCTATTAATAATAATTTAATAATTCATGAAATAATAATAATAATAATAATAATAATTAAACTTGTACATTGCATTGCTTAATATCATGCCAAAATGTGTTTTAATGCAACTATTGATGAAGATTGTATGATACAATATCAGTCTTTAAATGCCAGATTTTGAAGGGTAACTAAAGTATACTGGTAATATTTCCACTTCAGCACAATCAAGTATACTTCAGTATATCATTAGTTGGACTAATTACACACAAGTACAAAATTAGTTGTTCCAATTTCAGCAGACATTATGTATAGTACAATTGCAGGGTGTTTTTAATATGCAAGTAATAGAATACTCGGCACAAAATAAATGTATTTCAGTATTTTTTTTTAACCAGCATAGCCATTGACTTTCATAGTATTCGTTACTCAGTTCTATGGAAGTCAATGTCTACCAGAAACTGTTTGGTTATCAAAATTCAAAGTACTTTTGATGATTGACTATCCTCATGTGGATTTTTTTTACATTTCTACACCATTTTAATCTGTGGGCGGTTGCACAGACTGCTTAGACTAGTCTTGCAAGTTTTTCTTTAAGACTGGTCATAACTTTTATAAGTCAGATCCATAATAGAGACTGATCTAATGTGTAATGTTAACCATTGGTAAACTGCTTAGTTGATCAAACTTAGTTCAATCTTAAAGGGACAGTTCACTCAAAAATTAAAGTTCTGTCATCACTCACTCACTTATATCGTTCCAAAGCTGTAAGAGTTTCTTTCTTCTGTAAGTGTGAGTAAATGAGAACATTTATTTTTGAGCGCCCTTTAACACTGTGGTTGTGTTTAGGTAACCGCACAATCTTTGTGCTCCCTACAGAGTGTATTTTACTAGCAGTAGTATGGTTTGCAATGTCAGCAACTGAGGTTACTTTCATAGCAAGAAAAACAAGTTACGAAATATATAAGCGTTGCATTAATTTCACTATAAAAATATAAACCATTAAAAAAGGTAACACTATAGTATAAGAACCAATAATAAATATTAACTAGCTGCTTATTAGCATGCCTATTATCATCATATTGGCTGTTCATTAGTACTGCAAAAATTATATTATCGTGTATTAAGATCTACAAATTCTGTAATTAAAATGCATGACTTATGATATTAAGTCTTGTTTTCTGAGAAAACAAAAATCCAAATTTTGTTAGTTTTTGCTTAAAACAAGTAAAAACATCTGATAATGGGGTAAGAAAATTACAATTGTTTAGCCTTTGAATTACGATTATTTTTCTTACCCCATTATCAGATCTATTTACTTGTTTTTAGCAAAAACGAACGAAATTAGGATATTTTCTGAAAACAAGACAAAATCATGTTAAGTCATTTTACTTCAAGTAAATACTTGATTTCATTAAAAACAAAGCATTTCATAATTCTTCTGATAAGAGGAAACTGCACACAACTTCCTTCATTTTATCACCAGAGTACAGATGTGTTTCTCAAGCATAATGAAACACTGTCCGTGAGCATGCGCCTCCGTTCTGAAGCAGACTGCAGTGAAACAGCGTTAATTTCGGGGATTAAAAATATGCATCATTTCCATCAATGACATTTTTTTACAGCCTAATTTAATTAATGTTTTCTGTGTCCTTATTGTTAATAATTCAACAAAAGAGAAAAATTACTCTCAGCACTTAATCACTTTAGTTGCCCTAATAATAAGGATTAATCAAAATTTGATTTGTATAAAAGGCATCAAAGAACAAAAGATGTTATAAATATAAATTCAATTTAGATTAATGCATATTACATAACCACTGATATTCCTTCGGAAAGAGGACAATGTTCTTGTTTTGTTTTGTTTTTTGAGAAGTGGTTTTAATTTGAAGATAAAGACATACATCACAGGAGTTCAATCTGTGTCTATACTGCATGCTTAAATCTTCATATCATTCATTTGACCAGGTTAATAGATGTTTTCACCAAGAAATGCTTAATAAACGCATTACACTGTAACTAAACCCATTAGATTCTAGTCAGCTTCTACTGTAGATTTAGTCGAATAAAGTTTATGATGTTTAATCAACCGAAACTAGACTAAAGCCCTATTTGGATGGGACTCGTTACAGGAGCTCGTTAGAAAAATAAGTATTTCAGAGACACACTGCGATTTTAATCCTCACACAACCTCTGTAATAATAATTCCAAAGCAAATTAATGTACCTGCTGTTTTTCAGCAAACTCAGTGATCCTCTGAGAAAACTAATCAAATCCGATATGAACAATATTTTTTTCACAACGCATCTCCTTGTGTTTTTGGCCAAACATGAACTATCGTAGAGGCTCGTACCGAGCTCATTTTCTGAATTGGTTCATGAAAACTGCAGATATTATGAGTTCAGAATTAAAACCCAGTTTAGAAAATTTGTCCCATCTGAACAGGTCTTAAGACTAAAACATTTAAAAAGACTAAAATTAATGGTGCTGGCCAAATAAACACTGATGTGACGTGTCTGTATTTCCACAGAAAACCAATGTCTGATTTAGCTTCAGAAAACATCAACTTGAATTTTCTCGATTTACTTTGCTGACTTCAAACGGCTGTAGTTCAGTCACTTTTCCTCAGATTCCAACAAATCACACGCATGACCCTGGACATCAAAAAAATCATAAGGGATATGAGATTTACACATCATCTGAAAGTGAAAGTGAAAGTGAAGTGACTTGTAGCCAGGTATGGTGACCCATACCTGGAATTTGTGCCCTGCATTTAACCCATCCAACGTGCACACACACAGTGAGAAGTGATCAACCGCACACACACACACACCGTGAACACACACCCGGAACAGTGGGCAGCCATTGCTGCGGCAGTTGGGGGATCAATGCTCAAGGGTCTCACCTCAGTCGTGGTGTTGAAGGTGGAGAGAGTGCTGGTTATTCACTCCCACCACCCACAATCCCTGCCTGGGAATCGAACCCACGGCCTTTGGGTTACAAGCCCAACTCCCTATCCATTAGGCCACGACTGCCCCCTAAGCTAAGTAAATAAGCATAACATTGATGTATGGTTTGATAGAACAATATTTGGCTGAGATACAAGTATTTGAATATCTGGAATCTGAGGGTGCAAAAAAAATAAATTAAAAAAAATACTGTGAAAATCACCTTTAAAGTTGTCTAAAGGAAGTTCTTACTACTAATAAAAAAATAACGTTTAAAAATTGTACAAAATATCTTCATGGAACATGATCTTTATTTAATAACAATGATTTTTGGCATTATTGTGACCCATACACTGTATTGTTGGCTATTGCTACAAATATAGCTTATTTTATATGAAAATAAATAAGCCTAAAGCATTTAAACTAAAAAACTTGCTAAAAAATTGCTTTTCTACAGTACTAAGCCTGTAAATATGTATGGTATTATAATGTTAAACTAAAACTATAATTACAACAATGCAAAAACCCTTAAGATAACCTATAGAAAGAAAACACGCATCTTAAGCACTTTGTCTTTGAAGGATTAATGGCTTTTTGAACGATTAAATAATTGTGGCATTCATAATTGTAACTGCAATTAGAAATTTGATTAATAGCGCAGCCCTAGTCTGACTTATTGATTTGATTTGAGACTAACGGAAATAAGCCTGACTTATTTGGTAAACTTGTTTTATGAAACAGGCCCCAAGTCTTTTGAAGGAGAATGTTAAAATAAAAAATACTTTTTTTTAAAAAAGATTCGCTCGTTGTGACTCGCAAATGGTGTGTAAAGCCCCGTTCACACCAAGCACGATAACCATAAAGATATAGTCCTACAAATCGTTCTCAATGAACGAAAGAAACATTAACAGCCAATCAGAATCAATCCTGCCATCACGAGCTGGAGAATTTAAAGTGGCAGATGCGCTGGAGTGAACGCAAATATAGTTATTGTTATCTTTATAGTTATCGTGCTTGGTGTGAACAAGCCTTTAGTGTTATCAAAATGAGCTTTACAAATGAACACTGATGTGAACGCTTCCCTGTATTTCCACAGAGAAACGATGTCTACCCTGGCCCCGAACACCTCGAACCACACCAACTCCACCGTGTTCCCTAATGAGGGCGTACGTGTGCTGCAGATGGTGGTGACCATGATTATCTTCATCGTGGGCGTCTCTCTGAACGCTCTGGTGGTCTGGGCGCTGGGGCTTCGAGTTTGGTGCCGCAACATAATGACGACGGGCGAAACGCAGAGCGCCAACAGCTTCCGGATCTACGTAGTGAACCTGGCGCTCGCTGACTTGGTGCTGTTATTACGGACGCCTCTGATGCTGACCTACTTAGTGAACCACTACACTTGGACTCTAGGGGAGCCCGTGTGCAAGCTGGTGATCTATCTGCGATGCCTGGGATTGTACGCGAGCGCATTCTTGCTGTGCGCCGTGGCGGTGGAGCGCTGCTTGTGTCTTCTCAGACCAATCTGGGCTCGATTGAAGCGCCCTCGCTGGGCCGTGCCTCTGGCTTGTGCCGCGATATGGGTGTTAGCGGCAATTTTTGCCGTTCCTTATATCCAAACAGCCAAAATCATTCTCTGGGAAAACCACTTGGCTTGCATCGAAAGCGATTTGGAAGGAGGACAAGCCTTAAATATTTTGGAGACCGTGGTGGGGTTCTTACTGCCTTTGGTCATCTTCTTGTCGTGCAATATCGCAGTGGTTTTTGGCGCAAAGAAAGCTGAGAGCACGGTGTCTTCCCCAACCACGTCTTCTGGCCCGGGTTACACATCAAACCGTTTAAGCCGCCTCTATCGCGTACTCTTCCTCACCATGCTCCTCTTCCTCACTTGCTGGGTGCCGTACTTCACCTGCCGCTTTCTGCGGGCGATTTCTAACAATCGTCCCGAGTGGAAGGAGGTCAAGGAAGGAGCGATCGGCGGGGCGTACGTGGCGCTGTTTCTGGTTTACATAAAAAGCGCACTCAACCCCATCTTGTACGTGTTTGCGGCCCGAGGACTCGGACGCAAGGTTCGCGCCTCGCTCATCTCCACCATCGAACAAATCTTCAACGAGGAGCTCTCAGAGTCTTTGCGAAGAAAGTCTTTGCGAAGGAGGGACTCGGAGTTTTAGGATTGATTATCTGCTTGTACATTTAGTCATTTAGCAGACGCTTTTATCCAAAGCAAAGACTACGGAAGAGATCAAAACCAACAAAAGAAAGATGGTATGCATTAAAGCATTTCGCAGAAGCCATCCTGTAACTAATATGATTGTTTTAAACTTGGAATAGGTTTTTTTTATTTGTGTTGTATTGCATTTTAGGAACATTACAGCAGATGCAATTAAGGCTTTCCATCATGTAACTAAAGGCTGGTTATTTCAGGCTTAAATTAGGCACATGTCCTCTTGTATTATGCAAAAGAAATGTGCCCTACGCTCTCAGGAAACAAGGCACAAAAAGATGACACTGCGGGGGTGCACTTCGTAGCTTTTGTCTGTTCACACTTGTCAAGTTTGGTTTGATCAAAAAAACCAATGGTGTGATAATTCTGTTAATGCGGTTTGTGTGAAACACTTCCTTCAAACCCTGGGGCACACCAAAAACAAAAAACAAACAAAAAAATATGAGGTGGTATAATAACTTTTTAAATCCTATTTCAACATTCAAAGGATAGACTGTTTTATTTTATTATTATTAATTTATGTAGTTATTTATTTAAAATATTTTGGTCACACTTTAGATTAGGGTGCACTTCTCACTATTAGCTATCTTTTTGACTCATTGAAGAAGCACCGCCCTAGTGACAGATTCTGTACTTTTTTTCCTGAGAGTGTACATAGAAAGTTTCACGCAGATTACTAACAAAACATTTAAAACAAGAGCCAATCTGTAACTGATATGATTGTTTTAATCTTTGATTTAATTGCGTTGCACTGTAGCACTTGCATTTTAAGAGCGAGTGAAAGTCTTTTCTCGATGTGACGTAAAGGCTGGTCATTTCAGACTAAATTAAGCATTTAACTGTACTATTAAATTATGCAGTAGGAATGTGCCCTGCTCATAAACATAAGGTCAGAAATCAAACCAAACATGACACATCTTGACACATCACGTTGATCCATTTAGCAGACAGCAGAAAGTTTCCCATGAAAACTGAATCCCAGCGCTTGATACTGCAGCATTAATGCTTGATAAGAATGTTATTTGTGTGTCTGGTTCTCAATGCAAACTTGTTTTCAAATAAACAAGCCTTTTGTTTATCAGCTATCGTCTGCGTGTCAAGTTTAGTTTCTTTGTCTGAGACGGTCGGTCCAGGGCTGTGTCTCTGCATCCACCTGTTTATGAGCGAGTCCTAGAAAGACCCTCACATCCTCGAGGACAGGAGCCGTCCGAAGAGCCCTGACCACCGCCGGAGGATCAGGGACCAGCTTCATGAGGTGCTCCTGGAGGAACAAACACACAGGAGACTGTGATAGTCATCTTAAAAACAAAGTCAAGAGATTTTTATTATTATTATTATTATTTAGATATGTATTTGTATTTTAGATAACCCACATGAAATACTAGTAATTTAAGCATTTAGTAAAACACTTGAATTAATTTGTTGTGGTAATTCTATAGTTGCGGTGGTATTACAATAACTATAAACATTACGTTATCCAATACTGTACAATTATATCATACTACATTAGTACAATACACTACAGTTTACTATAGTAAAAACTACAAGTTATTTATTAGTTTATTCAGTTCATTATATGCTGTAGTATTCATAAACAAAGTGTTATAACTATATAAAGTATAATAAACTTTACTATGGTTCAATAGTATTTGATATAAATTACTATCATATTTTTTTTTTTTCTTGTCTTCTGAGAAATTTATTAAAATTAAGTGAGTTGATTAAAACAAGAACAACGGTGTGAGAAAAGGTTACACTTTATTTTAAGGTGTCCTTGTTACAGTGTAATTGTACATTTAAGTACGGCGTAATTTTAATTAATTACATGTACTTACTATATGGTTAGGTTTAGGATTTGTTTTAGGATTCCTTGCATGTAATTATGCATAATTAATTAGTAATATATTAGTATGTAATATGTGTAACAAAGACGACTTAAAATAAAGTGTCACCGATTTTTACCGATATTCACTCCTTAATTACAGATATTTGTTCTTAAGCATAAAGTCACTTCTTTTTGTTTAAATTCTCAGAAAACAAGATTAATCGTATCTTCATTTTACAACTAAAGTAAATGTACCTTGATATAAGGATGTACTTTTTGTTGTATATTTTGCAGTGCATTTATTTCCATGACTATGATTTAAGACCTTTTAAGGCCTTAATTTAAGTAATTTAGCAAACGCTTGACCTGATTTAAGCAGGAATTACGCCTAAAAACAACTATTCATTTTGGATCCCAGTCACACATTTGTGAATCACTTGCACAACATTTCCAAAAAGTATTCGGCTCGGTGTTGAAACTGCTTTTCCTGAACATTGCATCAAGTTTGTCTGTATAACTCTGTTAATGTTCCATATAAGGTAAAGTTTCTCAACACGTCTTTTTAGTGTTTTACACGCTACATAGAGTGTATTTGTGTTTCTGTGAAGATGGTGTTAAATAGCAGCATGCAGGTAGGCTGCAAGAGGACTAACAGTTTTTAACTGCAGCTTTCACCAAAAAAGTTAACTGTGTTTGGGATTAAAAGCAATAAAAGTTTGGAACCTCTTGCAATGTACACTAAATAAAGTGAATGTATTTCATCCCTACAAATTTATTTAACCACAAACTAAGCATTACGGCTTTTAAGACCAACTAGTCGAAACGGTTTTATTCATTAACAGAGACGCTATAGTTAAAAACACTACTTGTGGTCACAGCGAAAACCAAAAGTTAATCCCAAGTGATAAAATCAAGATTGATATTACTCGCAACCAAATGAACAAAACAACTCAAAGTTGATCCTATTTGGTAGAAACGACACTAAAACAGGTCTCATTTCAACCAAATTTAAAAAAAAAAAAAGGAAAGAAATTACATTTTGCGTTAAGAAAATAAAGTCTGTTTTTAGAAAAGGCTTTCAGCATTGTGACATTTTCATGGCAACTGATAATGTAACTGTCACCGCAGCAGCGCAACAAACCTTTTTTGCATGTTGTGATTTCCAGTGTTTCTCATTAGTCTCACATTTCTGCAATAACAAATTTTGTTGTTGCTTCAACTGAAATCAGCATAAAAGTAGCAAAGTATGGAGCATGAGATTAAAAAATAGAAAAGGTAATCAACTTTTAAATCAATTAAAATGTTTTCCTTGCAACTCTTCAAGGAGAACTTCACCGTTTTCCATATTTCACTATGTTCTTCTCTCAACGGCTCCACTGTGTTAGCTTGTATTGACGGACGTGAGAGGGAGCGGGTGAGTTTTCAGGAGTGATGATATTACTGCACTGAGGTCGAAGTGCTGCGATGTGCTCTTCCGCCATACATTATAGTTATCTTCTTTTATCCGCTCTGAAAATCACCACCTTTTATTTTGTCTCACCATACTTACTTGTGTTACTAGTCAGTCATTCTAAATTCATGCCTGTTTGGTACCGAAGGAATAAACTGAGCTAAGCTAAAGCTAACATAGTGGAGACAGATATGCATCAACTCATCTAAGTTGAGGGAAGAACATTGTGAAATATGGAAAAACGGGGGAGTTGTCCTTTTAAAAAAAAAAAAAAAGGCCAAACTGTGAGATGTAAACTAAGAAATGTGTGATATAAATGCAGAATTATGTTGTAAATTTGCAATTCTGTGCGAAAATACATCAGAAGGGTGAGATATTAACTCTCAGTTATATGCTGTAAAAAACAACTCAAAAAAGTACAAAATGCAAGATATAATACAAGAAATACATGTAAAATTGCATTATAAATTCACAAAAAAAGATTTCCCATGAAAAAATTGTTTATAATTTCGAAAAGACCAAGATATGAACTCATAATTGCAAAGAAAAAAAAAGGTATGAAAGGTCACAGCTTATTTTTTTATTCCCTGGTGTTAACAAAAAAAAGTCAGAACTGACATAAGTAACTGCAAGACAGACAGTCAGACAAGGAAAAAAAGTCAGAATTGTGAGATAAAAAGCGCAATTGCCTTTTTTATGTATTTTATTCTGTGGTAGAAATGGACTTCTATAGTAAGCTAATACTAATAAATAAGCATTTTTTAAATTAATGCATTACAGTAATGAAAAAGACAAAAATACATTTATAATGCAAACAGAAATTCCTATGAACAAACGCTTTCTCTTTAAGTAAACCCTAATTTATCATTAATTTGACTTAAATATGAGTTCTCCAAAGTTGAGGGCAGTTCATCGGTTGTGTAGTGTGATGTACCTGCAGCGTCGGCTCACTGCTGGAGCGAGGAGGTAAAGCAGGAAGACACAGAACCGTCTGTTCTGACAGCTGGAGAAACTGGAAGAGATCAAGCACCAGGATTAATCGACAGCTAGAAACCTCACGGGCTGTTCAGGTGAAACCATTAGATGTGTCTGAACCTTCTGTGCCTCTTCCTCTTCATCCTCTAGCTTGCGTCTCATTATCCTGCATTTCTCTTCCAAACTATCCGTCTGCACCTCCATCTCCTCCAGAGTGCTGACAATCGAGCACACGTTCTCCTGAACACACACAGGGTTAAAGGTCATGAACAGCTGATCATCTTAATATTACATAACATATTAAACTGTAAAATGACTGCTTTATGAAAGTTTTATAAAATTTCAGCCTTTAAAAATTATTTCAAAACTACGGTTAAGAACAAATATATAAAACATAAACGTAATAAAAATATTAAGAACAAAAGTGATAAGAACAGTTATATAGTCTTCCAGCTTAATGCATGACAAAAGAAAATTTCAATCGTCCCAAGAATTCTTTTTGAAAAAAAATGTCCATTAATATATTTCATGAATAAAAAAAGTTGCCTAGTATTATTTAAAATTGGATATTCGATTAAAATATGGTTATAATCTTTTTTTACACCTTTCAACAGATATGGCATCGGTCTGAACAAAAACAAGTCTTATATGAAAATGCACATTTCATTCTCTGCCAGCAAGTGGCGCTTTTGGAAAAGCAGAAATATAACTATTTAGCGAAATCAAGTTTAATCGTCATATCACAATTTGTGTCTTTCTGTACCCAAATTTAAAATCTTGAAATCATAATTTAAGACTTTCTAGTACATTTTTAAGACTTTTCATGGCCTTAAATTTGTTAAAACTCAATTTAACACTTTTCCGTCATCACCTCTAGAGCTTCAAGCGTCTTCCTGCCTTGCTCAGACTTCTTACTCTCTGCTTTGAACTGTTGGGACACATGCGTAAGATCTCCATGTTTCCTCGGGGGAACAGAAAGCTGTGCACACTTTGCCAGGAACCTACGAGAACATGTGGAAGAGTTAGGGGCCTGAAACACTGTGGAAAAACAAAAGGAGAGGTTTGGCTGAATGTCTCTCACTGGTCTTTGAGGAGGTTGAGATGCTTCTGCGATTCTTCTTTTTCTTTGCTTCTCAATGCCAGTACAGACCTGAGTCAAAAGCATGAAAAAACATCACACTCAGACCGTGATGAAGCAATCTGCACGCACACGTAATAATTATTACTCAACACGTTACTCACAGAACGGATAAACCGAGAATGTTCTCCAAAAACAGCAGAGATGATTTGGTCAGTGGCTTCCAGTTTCTCTTATTCTTAGCCTTTCCAGTATTCGCTGAGGTTTTAATAGAAAAAATAAAGAAATAAATAAATTATTATTATTTAGATAAATAGATAGGCCATAAAACAACAGACCATTAGATTTAAACATAATACAGAGTTTTATTGAAATAATTCAGCTAAAAATGGCAAATCTGTAATTTGCTGTCATCTCAGACCTCATTCACATGTTAAGCATCCACACTTTTAAAAATCTTCACAATTGATTTTCATTCAAATTAAAAATCAATTGTTTAATCAATTAACATGAATACAAACACACTGTCTGACTGCAGTGCAGTGTTTTGGAAATACTATTATTAATTAAATCAGCTTTTATATTTTCAAACACATTTTTTGTACTTTTGTGGGGGTTTTTTTCAGCATTTTTTAAAGTTTGTATTATTTTTTTATTTCAGCTTTAGTTTGATATTTTACTGCACTACATTACAAAAGTTTTTAATGTTTTATTTTATTTCAATTAACAAAAACACATTTTTGTGCTTTTTAGTTTTAGTTAACTATAATAACCCTATGTAAATGTAAATATAAATTTTACAGAAACATATACTTAATAAATACCTGTAATTGTAGTTTTGGCCATGTATAAATGATCATTCAAGAGCATTAAATGTTTAGTATTATTAATGTTGTAGTGTATATAGAAAATAAAACTGGATTTTTTTTTCCAAGAAAAGAATTATGGATTGAACAGAATTTCCAACATCACACTTTTAACTTTTACATTAAGTTTAAAGTGTGAATGGTGCAATCGTTACTTTTTTTAGTTGATATGTTCAAATTTTTTGAAGCCCATTTATTTTAGTTTTTAATGATATTTAGTAACTAACCATTTAAAATTCACATTTATGGACTGTTTATGATACTTTATGGCACTTTCTGAAGCCTCACTGCGAGATGTTTATTCTGCTTTACTCTTTTTGTGTTTTAAAGATGAAAGGAACAACATGTGTGCGTTTAGAAAATAATGACAGAATTTACATTTTCAGAGTAAAGAGGAAACAGAGGCTTTCCAGTAGCTGATTGTTTTGTTTGGCAAACTTCCAGAAAACAAGTTGACAAATGAGTTTCAGAATAAGCTCATCTTATGCAACGAGTCTGCAAATGCATTCAAGTACAGACATCTCCCATCATTTCTCCACATACCGCTGTGTGTAGATGGCTCTGCAGACGGCCCTTCAGCGCTGCGTTTAGACGTCTGAAAGAAAGCAATGAGCACGTTTATGGTGCTTTTGTTATTTTTAATCATACTGGCTGAATGAAACCTAATACTTGTTTCTTGCCAATTCTGCTCATTCCAAAAAGTAGCGTCTGTTTTTCACATGTATGAGATTTTTTTACGGCAAGTAAAGCAAATTTAGAGAATCAATTGAATGGAACACAATATAAATGCATCTTGATTTAAGGATTTCGATATTTGTATTGGAAAACAAGACAAAAACACATTGGAAAATATTATTATTTTTACAGTGTATGCAACATTTAATGCCATAAATTATCCATTTAAGACTTTCTGCCCTGATTTAAGACCTTAAAAAAAATAAAAAAATAAAAAGCCTTGATTACAGAGATCCTACTGAAACTGATCTGATCTGATCTGATCTGATCTGATCGTCTCTCCATTCAATAACGAAACGCCTTTCGCTGAAGAAAACTGAGTGTTTATACATTACTGATGCTGTTCAGTGCTTTGGCAAGCGCTATATAAATAAATAAAGGTGATTAATGAGAGTTTTTTGACAGAACAAACGTACAGATTTTTTAAAGTGACTTTTGCACCAATTATAATCTTTTTCAGATGTACTTCAGAAGTGACAGTAAAACAAAAGACCAGATTTACAACATATCAAATTCTTATTTTAATATTAAGTAAAAACCTTTTATTGATAACTGAATTTGACCTTGTATGCATTTATTTGGATGTCACTAAACTGGGACATATATAGATTATTTTTGTATATTGTTTAATAAATGTGAAATAAAAGGCTGAATCAATGAAAGATGCCTCACTTTATCCCTTTTGTGTGTGTTCCTGTCAGCGGCTCCTCTGGGGCCCCGAGTGGAGGCCCTTCCTGACCCTCGGGCTGGTTTCATCATGAAGAGCTGCACACAAAAACACAAACTCAGTGCAAAGTGTACAAAACCTGAGGAACCTTCTCCTGGTGAAGAGTGTAGAATAATCGGGTTTAAGGTAATAAACACCACATCATCACGGTGTTACACTATAGCATTACTGTATACTATGGTACAGTACTATGGTAAACAAAACAGAGCGATCAACAGATTTCACTCAGCATAAACTCAAGAGATCGACGCAACGCGTCAAATCTAGCGTTAAACAGCTTCGTTCATTATAACGGAAGCCGGATGTTTCTGTCGCGTCGCGGTGTAACGGTATAGAAACAGCTGCTGCTTTCTCACCAAGTTCCTACAAACTGATGAGAAGCACTGGGAAACTGTTGAGCTCCAAACTAATTAAAAACCGCTAATTAATCGTGTAATTACGACGCTTCTACACTGACAGCGTCTTCCTCAGTACTCACCAGATTCGCGCCACACGGTTCAAAACTGCGCATGCGCAGAGAGCACTTCCTCCTCCGCCAGCGAGCTGCTCGTGTTTACAAGAACAAACACTTCATACAAAACCAAACGGGATGGTCTGGAAGCTTATTTTTTTGCTCCATTTCTGAGTTCATGTTTGGCAGTTTATAATCTTGAGGTATAAACAAAGTATGAATGATGAGAAAATTGTGAAATAAAAAAAAATGTCAATCCTTTTTTATTTTATTCCATGGTGGAAAGGAAGATGTAAACTCAGAATTTCGACCCAAGAAATAAATAAACAGTCAAAATAGTAAGATATTGATTTGCATTTGTTTGTTTGTTTTTGCAGCTACTTGTTAAAACTTAAAATTTCAAGACAAAGACTCTTTAAAAAAAAAAAAAAAAAAAAAAAGTAGGCCATGCTTCGTGTGGGTCGCTGATGTATCAGTGGTGTGACAGAAAAACGTAAACAAATAAATAAAAAAACTCTAACTTTTAAGATAAAGAGAATGGCATTGAAACTATGCTTCGTGTACAAACTTCAAAGGAATGGTGTTTATTTGTCTTACGTACTGACACGTACACATAACATCCACTCACACATCTGATAAAAGAACTCAGGTGATCCCTCTAAAGGATCGTAACGACACGCTTTCATCATCAAATCTGCCGAGCGCTGCAGAAGACGCCTGATAAGTGAGGGCCAGGCCCCTCGGAGCAGCAGATATTCATCAGGAGTCTATTAAAGAGTTCTGCACCACATCCTGGCCACGAGAAGAGAGTGTTTTTCTCCAGTTGTGCTGATGCTGTCACTTCTCAGACGCGCTACACCCGTCTGGGGTTGAAGAACTTCCCGGCGTAGCGTCCGTGATTGTGGAAGTCGAACGGGCTCAGGACTTTGCGGATGCCCAGCATGTTGGAGCGGGCCACTCTCTGGAAGGTCCAGGGGTTCTGGTTGTCTGCGGCCCGTTTGACCTGATCCTCGTACATCTCCGCCAGACTCTCTCTGCTCACCACCTGCACCACAAACACACACAAAAACACTGTCAAACACTGGTGTCTAAAAAAATAGCTAAACGTTCTTAAAGGGACAGTTCACCTGAAAATAAGAGTTGTCATTAAATGCTCATGTCATTCATTCATCTTTGAAACACAAATCAAGATAAATATTTGTGTGCAGCGAGGGTCACATGTATGCTGAGCTACATTGTTTACGCTTTGATCTGAAAAACAGTTCTTAGAAATTCTGAAACTTGTCTGTATTAAAGTGCCCGAGGTCTACCAAAGCAGGGACGGGAATCGAAAATCAATTTCAGCTCCATTGGGAAACTTTACATTTTAATTTCAATTCTACCTATCAATTCCTGTGTGCACCTTTTTATTTTAAGGTGGTGAAAAGAGGCTGTTAAAAATATATTTGAATCATTCATTCAAGAGATTCGTTCACTGATTCATCCAGTAATGAAACGAGTCAATCTCTAGTGAGTCACTGAATCATTCCATTGATAAATTCTAAGAGATTGTGGTCTAATATTATATATTATTATAATATTTCAGATAAATGCTGTTCTTCTGAACTTTCTATTCAAAGATCTTTCAACATAATAATAACGTTGCCGTCTTGACTTTGAATCATTCATTCAAAAACATACAATCTTGAGTGAGTCATTCCATTTAAAAATCCATCAGATTTTGTTTAGTTGTCTAATATTTATTTTTCAGAATTGTGAGAGAACTACATCCTCCATTACATTAAAAAAAGAGTTTTAATTTAATTGCACACAAATCAAATTTAGCTTTTTTATGCAGCCGTCTCGTTTTTGTTGATATTCTGCAGCTAAATATTCTACAACATGAGAGACAGAATATGCTGATAAATATGTTTGATATCTAAATGTTTGACTTCATTTTTAGTTTTTAAACCACATTTGTTAAGAATCAGAATCAATAGAATTCAAACAATACCAGAGGGTGAAGCACACAAAACAAACACGCTCAACAGGACATTGCCACATCGTTTTGGAGGAAAGCGGATTATGAAAATTCATAAAGAGGAAGTAGAAACTAAATGCCCTCAGAACAAACCTTGGCAGGAAAGGGAAGCTTCTTGGCCACTTCTTTGAGCACAGCCTCCACCTCGCCCAGCTCCACGTGACCTCCGACCTCCACCACCAGCCGGCCGCATTTGACCGGAGTCACATAGTGGTCGATGGCGCCCTTCCCTCCGCCCATGCGCTGACCCAGGCCCTTCCTCGTGATGGGTTTGTGCGGGGCTTTGATGCGCCACACGGCAAACGTCCGGCTGGGGTCCATGCGGCGGTTGATGGTCAGTCTCATCATCTCCATGTGACCCCAGTGAAGATAGCCTCCGCCCAGAGCCTGCAGAGACACACAGACCTGTGCTTCAAATCTTCATATTAGCATTTTCAGTGACAGCTGTAGAACGCCACATCATGGGAAGAAAACATCATTAAACAGAGAGTTTCCATCTTTGATTCTGATTGGTTGATAGTTCAAAGCTGTTGTGAATTACAATCTGTTTTTATCATGTCTCCTGCTCTTTAGTAGGTTTTTCCTCAGTCAGCTTCTTGGCTGCCTGAAGACTGTTAAACACAGGTTTGAGTATTTTGGGCACCAGACCAGATTGCTGTGAACAGGTTTGGGGTATTAGACTAGTTGATCTGGATCTTAATCTGGCGTGGAGGCATGATCTAACGCTTCAAAACACTGACCACGATCCCATACTGTCCGTCGCTGAAGGTATTGCCGCTTTTGGCCGGTCCCTGGATGTCACGCAGCTTCTTCATCTCCTTCTTTGCTTGTTTTAAGTTCGGGACCTTTTCCAGGAACTTCAGTTTGGGCTTGTCTGGTAGAACCACGTCTGCACGAGAGAAAAACACACTCCAGTCTATATACTAGACTAAATGACAAGAGCCAACAGTATTGTCAATTTGTATATTGCTATTCCCCATTAACTCAATCTATTTTTATTCTTTTATTATCTGTGTTGTCTTGTCACTGTGGAAGCATCTCGTATGTGTAAACATACCTGGCAGAAAAAGCTCCTTCGGATTCAAAGTTAACTTTATTAAAACCGAAATACGGCTTGGTGCGCTCTTCATTTTTTTGCATACATTTATTTAATCACATTACATGAAATAAATGTGTTCAATAATATTAAGACAGCCATGAATAGTATTATTGCAGTATTATAGTATTATTTCAAATGTAAAATAAAATTAGTACATATATTTTTTTTAATTCTCATTTTTATTTTACTGTGAAATTTAGTTTTTATTTATTATTTTATCAATTTTATTTAGTGCAAAATAATTGTTTTTACTACGATTATAAAAAATTAAAACAAGAAATACAACAATAATAATTATTACTGTTAATACAAATGTTGTTACTACAGTTAAAATATATATATATAAAAATACTTAAAACTCTTAATAAGTTACTATAACTATTATTACTGTATATTTTTGGATTTTTATTAATTTAATTTATTTATTTATAAGTGGAACTGCAAATTTTAGCCGAAAAATCGCCAACCTGGGTTCAGGTTAGTTTTTACCTCAAATAACGCAGCTCTTGAGTACAAATAAATACTGAAAGGGTCTAAAAATACAGGACTAGCATGCATTAATTATCCTAATGAAGGTGAGACTGAGTGAGTGTGTTTAACTGCATGAATGATCATTACCGCTGAAGTCTGGTGGCACTTCATAAGTCCTCAATCCTGCTGACAGGAGCTTCAGGTTATTCTGAAGAACATCTGCATAAAGACCAAGATGTCAGAAGATCAACAGACAGCACATTTGACTCTCTTATAACACTAAACATGTAACCAGGGTGTGAATCCAGACAGGAGGTAAGGTCCAGTCATGGTATTTATATCACGTGCATGTCCAAGAACAGCCTAAAACGCTTTCTTTATTAGTGGTCCTAGTAACACTAGTTAATGTCTCACCTGGATGACTTGATGTCTGGACAAACCCCAGGAACGCGCGCTTCAGTGCTGAGAACATGGCGAATTCTATAATTTAATTCTATGTACAAAATATTAACAGGTATAAATCTTCATTTCTTCTCACAGATTCATAGCAGAGTCTCACACAAGGTCGCTGCCATGTTTGATCAACATCCGGTCCGTCGGTGAAACTCAGCCGGAAACAGATGCGCGCATCACGAGTTCCGCCCTCGTTTTTACTCCAAATGGTTAAAAATATTTAGTGAATAACTTGGCAAATAACTGACAAATAAATATACCTTAGTACGTCTGCAGCTTTCAACTATGTGAAAATGATAAACTATTGTAAAATATAAATAAATATAAATTGTTCAAATAATTTCATTTCTTTCTTAAGTCAGTATCTACCAAAAGAGACATTCAGCTGAGCGTCTGAAGCCACGCCCTCACGTCAATCAGAAACACCTGTCACGTGATCACTGATTAAACAGGTGTCTGTCAGGAACCACATCAGGTACAACTTCAGCTAGTCTTACTGAGTTGATAAAACTCATCAGACGAATGTGTTATGCAGAATTTAAGTTAAATCTCTGTCTATGGTGAATGATTTATTACGAAACATACTGTAAACAAACACAAACCAGTCAAATATTTAGAATAATGAGGATTTTTTATGTTTTTGAAGAAGTCTCACTACACATCTCTCACATACAACTCTATTTAAAAATGTATTTAGTCAGCACTTGTAGTTCCCTAGAACCCAACTTTCGTACACTAGTACGCTCAAGTTTTAGTTTTAGAGATAGTGTGTTAAAAGTGCAACTAGTACACATTCATGGTGTCCTGAAACAGTTTATCTGAAGCACTAAAGTATGTTTTTAGTATTTTAACTACATGTGGAAGTGCACTTCTTTTAAAAACTGGGAAATCTTTTTTGCCCATTCACATCTCAGGTCCCACATGATGCTGGAAAGCTCAGACTCGATTCAATCCGACTTTCCGTACTCGTTTTCCGAAGACGGTCACCTGCGGCACAGAATGACCTCTGAACCCTACAGGTTCACGTTCAGACTCGATGACGTCCGTGAAACAGATCGGGAACACCACCAGCTCTGCCGCTACATCACCCAGCACGTCTCCCAGCTCCTCCAGAGGAGGTTTGGCCTTCTCAGGGTGCACCTGGAGGAGGACAGTTGTGTGTTCATGAGTCCCGGAGCGCTGAATCATCCCGGGACTCTCCTGCTTCTGATCCAGGACCGAGGCACGGTGCGGAGCGGCGTGTGGAGCTGGAAGCTTTCGGCTCACGAGGGCCTGGAGCGAGGCAGTCAGATCCCGTATCTGTGCTGGGCCGCGCTGGAGTCGTGCGCCGTGATCGTCATGAACCCTAACGAGGGTGGGAAGACGCTGGAACATCACGTGAGATCGGTTTGGGAGCGCTTTGTTTCCGGGAGCTCCGCCGAGCACGTATTTGTGGCCGCGCACGGATACGGAGGCCTGGGTTTCGTCGATCTTCTGTGTTATAATCCGGATGAGATCCAGCGGCGAGTGAAGGCTGTGGCTTTCTTGGATTCGTCTCACAGTCTGTGGCACCAGCCGCTGGGAAAAGCCGGCCGAGACTGGCTGAGATCTCACTCCAGGACGTGGATTCTCAGCAGCAAGCCTCTCAACCGCTCCGTCGGGTCGCTGAAGGCCGGAGCTCCGCAGATCTCCGCAGGGACTCGGTGTCACGACTCTGTGCCGGCCGTCTGCATGGAGTCTGTGCTTCGCTTCTTCAGCAAGAGCGTCAAACCTAAAGCCACGCCGACGCCGTTCGAGATCATCACCCGGAGCAAAAGCCGCAAACACGACCAGAACCACAACTCCATCTGATCACACTAATGCATCTCAATTAAATAAATCACCCTGCATCAAAATGATTGTTTCTGTCTGATTATCATAATAACCATCAGAGATCAGGAGGAGTTTGTTTCTTCATCAGGTGTCTCAGTAATGGAAGTGAATGGGTGCCGTCAGAATCTGATAAAAACATCAGAATAATGCACAGCACTCCAGTCCATCAGTTAACATCTGGAGAAGACACAAGCTGCTTTTAACTCAAAACCTGCACAGATCAAGCAGCATTTACAGATCAGCTCTAAACTAATCTGTGTCTGGATTCTGTTGTGAGATGATAGAGATGAGCTTTTCCATGAGTTATTATGGAATATAGACTCATATTTGAGTTTAAAATATGTTAATGAGATCGGAAGAGCGTCT
>JAUCMR010000001.1:1692224-1703641 GCA_032357425.1 Enteromius argenteus
TCACACACACACACACACACACTCTAGACCTGTGTGATTGTTCTGTGGTGTGTGTGTCTCTAGAGCATGCTATTCTCTCACACACACACACACACACACACACTCTAGACCTGTGTGATTGTTCTGTGGTGTGTGTGTCTCTAGAGCATGCTATTCTCACACACACACACACACACACTCTAGACCTGTGTGATTGTTCTGTGGTGTGTGTGTCTCTAGAGCATGATATTCTCACACACACACACTCTAGACCTGTGTGATTGTTCTGTGGTGTGTGTGTGTCTCTAGAGCACGATGATCTCTCCTCGGCAGCGCTCGCAGCAGTTGAAGGTGATGTTCTCGTAGCGTGTGTAGGGATGGAAGCGTCCGATGCTCTTCTTGCTGGGCAGGAAGGAGGACTGAAGTGGATCAGACTCGGACGGATCCGGCTCCTTCTCAGAGCAAGAGATGGGATCCAGACTCCGCAGCACCTGGACAAACAAACAAAGAGACAAGGTTTTGTTTTATTACTCGAAATTCTAATTATTTTAACTATGAATTTAAAAAAATATATATATTTTGAAATATAATTCATGGAATAAAGAGGGCTAGAGTTAGATGTTATTATTAATCTAATTATTATTAATGATTCTAATTTCTTCTTATAAATGAATTTTTACTTATTAGCTATTTGCAATTGTAATTATTAATTTCATATTCCAATTTCTTATTATTAATAAAATCTCTTATGAATTTCATGTCTTATCACTCGGAAGTCTAATTATTAATCTAAACATTAAGTTTTATCTAAATTTTGAATTCCTATCTTATTACTGTTTCTATAGAAATTTAAGAAATTAATTATTTAATGATTAATTGTTCATTTAATATTTTTTACTTAAGAATTTTATTACTAACCTTTCATTAATTTATCGTCTAATTTCCTATTTTTTATTCTATTGATTTCTTCTTATTTATTTCTTATTGCTAATTTCCAAACTTTTTCTTATTAATGTAAATATTAAGTTCTTAAAATTAATTTCTAATTTTGCATTACATCTAATGATTCATTTTCTCTTAATGAATTTTAGTCATTATTTTCTTATGAATTGTAATTTGGTATCATTAATCTAAGTATATTAACGTCCTCTTATACAGTGGAGTTCAGTGATTAATGTCTTCTTGTAGCTGCCGCACCTTCTCAGCCATCTTCTCGGCCGGTGTGTTGCAGAGCTCGCTTCGCTCTGATCCGGGGCTCTTCTTCATGTTTCCCAGCAGGTATGAGTTGATGGCGTCTGCCAGCTTGTGATTGGCTGTGGCCAGGTCTCCGGTGCTAAGAGGCTGTGTGCTGGGATAATACGTCTGCTGCCGACCCCACTGAAGAGACACCAGCAGCTGCTCCAGAGACCTGCACACCATAACACACCAAACACATCACACACAGCATTAAAACATCACAGCTCCAGAGACCTGCACATCCAGAGAACAGCATCACTGCTTCATTTACAGCTCAATCCCTCTCTATATTCTGAAGGTTTCTTTATATTTCATTCACACTTTATCCAACGATCAGATTTAAGTGCTGGAAATGACTGCATATTTTAATAGTATAATTGCATACTTAAACATTTCAGAAAACTTGTAATACAGAAGATTGCTTGTTAATTTTTACACACAGGAGGTCACCTGTGTGTGTGCATCATGTCTCTGGAGAACTCGTCTCTCTCTCGAAGCAGATCCTGAATGGCACACTGAGCGTCTCTGGTCTGCCGCTGGAGAGCTGCTCTGGCATTGGTCAGTTCCTCCGCCATCACGCTACACACACACACACACACACACACATCAGCATCACATTTGCACTGGTCTGATATTGTTCTTAGACTACTGCTTAACTTTATGATGTAAATATGAAACTCAAACTGTATTTTTGCCCCATATCTTGTATCTTGCGTTCATTTTAACATTATTTTTCACCACAATTAAATAATCTATTTAACATGTTCAATTACCAGCCCTTATTTAAACAAAAATATTATATATTAAATGTTTAAAAATATATATATTTTCAATATATAAAAATATTATATACATATATATATACATATAATATATAGTTTAAAAACAATAAGTGTAATACTGCTTTAAATTTGTTTTTCCACAAAAAATTTTAAAGTTTTCTATTTAAATTAATTGCAATTTTGTTTTAGTCTTTCTGATAAATAAATGTCACACATTTTCCCCTGATTTACTAAATTCAGTCATTCAGTGTAACAACAAAAATCTATATAAGACACATTAAAAGACAAATGACTTTCACTCCAAATACTAATTAGTTTGCCACCATCCTAGTTTTTACCCATTTGTCAGTAAGATTGTGTTACTTATTTAAAAACTAATATGCTTCCTTATGTACAAGTCAAATTAAGCATGCTGTTTTTACACAAATATTGTGAACACATAACATTATTTCAACCACATTTTGTTCTCCAAAAACTTATTTGAAACCTTAAAAGTAGACACTTAACTTTTATTTAACGTGCTTTCTATGGACATGACTTTTGACATCTTTGACCCGTGTATATATAATATTAAACAGCACACGTCAGCAGTGTGTGTGGTGTTAGTCACCGGCTGGCGAGGAACTTGCTCCTCCAGACGTCACACTGGATGCTCATGCGCTCCAGCTGCTCAGCCGTGTGAGACAGGCACCGCCCCAGAGCCTCGTTCTCCAGGATCAGGTGGTTCTTCTCTCGCGCCAGACGCTCGAAGTGATAGTGAAGATCATCGCCTACAGACGCCACCAGCAGCTTCTTCAGCTCACGGTTCACCTGAGGACACCAGACCGGATCAATCATCTCTCTAATCTACACTAGACACATGTTTAGAGTCAGCAAGATACTTCTATTCATCAAGGGTGCTTTCAATTACTAGAAGTGGCAGTAAAGACTTTTTAAACTCTCAGACTTTCTATTTATCTGTGAAACCATCCACTGTGTGAATACAGTCAGAAACACGTGTGGTGGTTTGACACTACTGATGATTGCTTGACCTCTGACCTCGGTCTGGACCCGCAGCTGGTTGCTCAGGCCCTCTTTGTCCTGCAGCAGGCGGCGCTCTGAGTTCTGCAGCTTGTCCAGAGCGCTCTTGTAGTCCAGCGGCTCGGCCGAGGGCGACGGGGGACGCTCGTCCCTGTGCTGCGGGGACCCTCTGTCCTCAGCGTGGGGCCCCAGGCGAGGGCTCCGGCTGATAGCGGCCCTCGGGACCACGATCCTCACGGCCTCCAGCTCAGTACATGCGTCTCTGCTCACCTTGCCCAGGTGCAGGACTCCCACCGACGCTCTCGGACTGGGCTTCGGAGAGCCCATCACCTTCAAGAGCGGGGCCCCTGACAAGAGCTCAGGGGCCACCGGGGGCTTGTCCGTCTCCATGCCATCACCGGGGCCCCGGATGGCCACCGCAGACACATCTGAGACACATCAGAGAGATTTACTGTAATCTGCATGCGTGAGGAGACATCAGCAGATGATGGGCAGATGAACTCACCTTTGATGATCACTGCAGTGGACATGACTGAGGTCAGTCTGGATCAATACTGCACTGCCTGCAAACATAAGCACATTTAATGAACTAATGTTACAGTTTAAGCTACCTTTATACACCAATTTATATTTTTAATTATTATGCATAATCAAAGATTTACATTTACATTTTAAAAAATCTATATTTGACAAATAAATTTTAAATATTTTAAACATACATCAATTAATGAATACATTTTTACTAAAAAGTTGATGCAACAGTCAAGATCAATCCTGCACAGTTTTACAAGAAATGTTATATTATATATATTTGTTTTTAAAATTGTATATAACAGTCTAGAAAACTAACATTTTAATAAATTATGTATATATTTTACAGAGACATTTATGCAAAAAAGTGCATATATTTTGATGAAACAGAAAAGATGATTCCTGCACAGAAAAAATAATATTTTAATTAAATATTTTATGAAGGTCTAATTAAAAAAAAAAAAGTCAAGATGACTCCTGCATAGAAAAAATACACATTTTATTATATTTTACGCTGATTGTATTCAAATATATATTTGTATCGTATTAAACTTTTGATGCAACAGATACTCCCACACAGAAAATACCTTTGATTTTATGCAGATAAATGTCACATTTGTATTTTATTTAAAAAGTACTCACTTCCATATTTTATGGAAAACTTTATGCAACATTTTAAAAAAATAATTAGATTTTTATGCAATTTGTATTCAAAAGCTTATATTTTTTATTAGTGGTACGCCTAGATGACTCTAGATGACACATAAAATAAAATGTTTACATCATGTAAACACAAATGCATCTTTTTTATTGAAAGTTTATGATGACTTGTTTACAGCCTGTAAGAAAAATAACATTTTAATGAACAATTAGTCTATTTTATGCTGACTGTAAACAAATATTAATATATTAAAAGCTCAAAATACATCTGCACAAAAACTTTTTATACAAAATAAATATTTTTATTATTTAATAAATCATGTTGCGACAGTCTAGATGACGTCTGAATAGGATTACCACTGTGACACACCAGCAGACATGAATTAACGAGGATTAATGAAGTTAAAGTCCTGACTGGATCAAACCAGGTCAACTCAAAGCCGTAATGTTTACGTTAGTTAAGTTCGTCCAAACAACTAGTTACCTCCCCGGCGGAGAAATCTTAAAGACTGTTTCTTCAAAGCATAAACACGTGCAGATAAGGAGAGTTCTGACCCTGTTTATCTGTGTTTGTTTATTATCTGGTTTATGGTCAGTTATGGTCGTAACACAGCGATCACGCGCTTTAAGACTACAAACCGATGACGTCACGCGACAGCGTCCATCCAACACAAAACACGACGATTTTAATTAACTTACCGAACGATAAATATCGCTGTTTCTTCATGAATTTCGCCACGTACCTCTGAGCGTCGAGCTCACAGGCTCCATGATGAAACCGGACACAGCTGATGGCGGCGGAAGTGACGCGCGGCGGAACTAATGTGTTCGGTGCGTGTTTCTGGGGAATCTCTAACGGACCCGGTTGTTATGGTTCTGGTGCCGTGAGCAGGTCTGTGTGAGATTTTCATTAAAGATCACGATTTAAACAACTATTCTTGAGCCTATAAACATCAAACAAGCTCTTTAGAAACGCCTTGTTGCTGTACTGATTTAATTGTAATCACTATATTGTTTGTGTGTGTGTGAATATATAACAGAAATATCGATAAAATAATCGTTTCGGTAAATCATAAATATTTTGAGATACTATTATTAACATTTTTAAAGGCATAACTCTAATATAAAAAATTAGGCGTTTAAATTAAAACATATTATGTCATAATTTTTGCTACGTTTTAATTATTATCTCGTAATTATGACTTTTGAACTCATAATTGACTTTTTCTCATAATTGTTAAAATGTTGTAATTAAGACTTTATTCTCATAATTTTGCCTTTTTATGTGCTAATTTAGTTTTTTATCTTCTGATTATGACTTTCTGATCTTATTATAATTGTAATCATTGTGGTTTTAATTTAGTAATAATTTAATGATATTGACTATATCACAATGTAGCATTTATTTCATAGTTTATCTCATAATTGTGGCTTTTTCTCAAATTTGCAACCTGTTATAATTTTGACTTTATCTCTTAATTTTGTCGTTGAGATTACGATTGATCAAACTGTGTTTTTTGTTGAGTTTTCCGCTTCTGCTCGAGTGAGTCGCTGATGTTTTCCTGCAGACGTGATGGGAGTTCACGGACTCTGGAAGCTCTTGGAAAGCACCGGAAAACCCACCAATCCTGAAACCCTGGAGGGGAAGATCTTAGCTGTCGGTATCCTTTCCTGCAGGATCATGCAATTAAACAGATTTCTCCCCAGAGTCACGTTATTATAATGCAATCATGAAACTCACCTGTAAGTGTAAGTCTGGTGGACCCATGACTCGCCCGTCACAGACATCAGTATCTGGCTGAATCAGGCGGTCAAAGGAGTGCGGGATCGCCATGGGAACGCGGTGCAGAACGCTCATCTCCTCACCCTCTTCCATCGCCTCTGTAAGCTGCTGTTCTTCCGCATCAGACCCGTGTTTGTGTACGACGGAGATGCGCCGCTGCTCAAGAAACAGACACTGGTGAGCTCCAGCTGCTTTATGTACAACACCGAAAAAATTCTGCTTCGAATAAATCACATTTTAAAATATATTCACATAGAAAAAGTCTTTTTAAATACTAGAAATATTTAGCAATTTGCTATACTTTAGATGAAATAAATACAGGCTTGGTGAGCTGCCGTTGAAAAACCTCTGACTGGTAGTGAATGCATGTAAATGTGACTGATGCTTGACCGTTCTGAACCTCGTCAGGCCCTCAGGAGACAGCGGAGGGAGGAGATGAGCCGTGAGTCCAAACAGACCAACGAGAAGCTCCTCCACACCTTCCTGAAGAGACAGGCCATCAAAGCAGCTTTAGGAGACCAGAGGTGCGAGTCTTGATGTTCAGTGACGTCATTCCTAGGGTTGGGACTCAAAAATCAATTCCACTTCCAGAATCGGATACTTAAAGGTGACATATCAAGCTAAAATCAGGTCCCAGTGCTTCTACCAACCAAGGAAACATGAAAAAGATTAACCCAGTAACTGCGTTTTAGTAAAAAAAAAAAAAGGTTGGAGACTAGCAGCTCATTTGCATTTAAAAAGACCAGCACGAAAATCAGCCTGTTTCTGCTTCCGCTCAAAATAGGCATTTTCAAAATGATATAATTAATGATCTGTGGGGCATTTCGAGCTGAAACTTCACAGACACATTCTGAGGACACCAGAGACTTCTATTACATACTGTAAAAAGGGGCATAATATCTCTCCTTTAAGGTCAGGAATCGGATACTTGTTGTAAAAGGAAAATTTCAATTCTATCAATCATTGAATCATTCAGATTCTGTCTAGCTGTTTAATACTTATTCTTCAGAACTACAGCCTTCATTAAAAATAAAGACGTCTCCGTGTATCCAGAATCAGCTCTATTTTTCTTAATCGACTCCAGTTTTTATGGCGACAGCTCATTTTTTTGTTCATGGTATTCAGCAGCGATTAAATGTTTTGCAAAAAGAGACACAGAATAAATATGTTTGAAATCTAAATTTTTTTTTTTTTAACTGGAAATCGATAAGAATTTGAATCAATAAGCAAAACTGTAATCAGAATTGATCAAATTTGAAACAGTACCCCAGTTTAGTTATTCCACTGAATAACATGCTCAGGTCTTTTCTCTTCCTGCAGTCAGGAGGCGATTCCCAGCCTGTCCTCGGTGAGACGAGACGATCAGGACGACATGTACGTTCTGCCTGCTCTTCCTCCTGATGAAGAACGAGACAAGAGCAGGTGAGAAGAACACTGATGAGACACGAGGATGATAACAAAGGAACATGCTTTCATTGGTGTCTTTAAATGCATGCTGCTGCAGTTCAGAGGAGGAGCGAGATGCAGACGAGTCTCTGCAGACCTACAGCAGATTCCAGGTGAGATCCAAACCAACACAAGAGCCGTCAGATCCAGTGCTTTTCACAGCTTTGCAAAATCTAGTCATGTTAATATCTTAGCATCTTCATGCCTCATACTTTCATTCATCAGATTAGAGACGAACTAGATATAGTAAATATAGCTTTATATGAGTGTGTACTGTATGTGAGCAGATAACACATGTATTTGAGTTCAGTCTGCTGTACTCTGACATGAAAAGATTAAATTATTACAAAAAAATACAGAATACGGAAAAAGTCTAAATTATGACACACATATCGTTTTTTTTATTTCAGAATTATGAGGTTTTTTATCATTAAAAGAAAATTTGGATTTTCCTATAATTATGACTTTTATCTCAAGTGTGACTATTTCATCTTAAAACATTTAAAAAAAATTCTAATAATTATTATTTTTAGTTTTTAATCTCATCAGTTGGACTTTTGCTAGTAATTATGACTTTAAATGTAATAACTATGACTTCTAAACTAATCATTTTGATGTTTTCATCATAACTTTGACTTGAAATCTTAATCTAATTTCTAATTTTCTTATCATTTTGACTTTTCCCTCATAATTATGACTTTAAATTAAAAAAAATGATATTTTTCTATTAATTCTGACTTTTATCTCGGAAATTACGACTTCGTAATCTCAACATTTTAACATTTCCCTCATAAATATGACCTTAAATCTCATAATTATGATTTCTTAATCTAATAATTTGGATTTTTTTCCTTATAATTATGATAATAATTCATAATCTTGACTAATATCGTAATTATGACTTCTAAACTAATCATTTTGATGTTTTTCTCATATTTATGACTTCGTAATCTCATTGTTTTATCTTTTTTTTCCCTCATAATTTGACTTTTTATCTTATACTTATGGCATAATAAGACTTTTATAGCGACAGTGTCGAGACAGTCGAGAACCATCTGGTACATCTCTGATGTGTGTGTCTCGTTCAGGAGGAGGTCTATGACAACCCAAACTCCGTAGACATCAACTCTGATGAGTTTTCTCTCATGCCTCCGGAGATCAAACACGAAATCCTGAAAGAGATGAAGGAGTTCAGCAAGAGACGACGCACCCTGTTCCACAAGCCCCCCCAGGTGCTCAGGTTATTTGAGTTATTACAGGCTAACACTCGTGTCTTGTGTAACTGTGGATGCTGGTGATTCTCTCAGAGGTCCGGCGAGTTCTCTCAGTACCAGCTGGCCGGTCTCCTGCAGAGGAACAGTCTGAACCAGCGTCTGGAGGGAGTGGAGCAGGAGATGAACCAGAGCAGCTCCGGAGCAGCGGCTCAGAGCCGAGAGCAGCACACAGAGATCCGCCGCCTGGTGTCCGAGGACTCCTCACACTACATCCTCATCAGAGGTCAGCACTGGGGCTTCTAGTTCATACGTCTATGAACATAATGATCAAATTTTACTCATAATTAGGACTTTTGTATCTAACAATTTTGATGTTTTCCTTCTTAATCTCATCATTTTAACGCTTTAAACATCGTGTGGCTTTATTTCATAAGTGTCTCTTGTTTTTATTAAAAGACAAAACACACAATAATACAAAGGGTTAAACCATACATTTTAATCTCAGAATTTTTATTTTCTCATGAAGTTTTATAAAATGTTTTATAAATATTCTAATATTTTTTTATCTCATCAGTTGGACTTTTCCTAATAATTCTGACTTTTATCTCATAATTCTGATTTCTTAATTCCTCAAAGGGTTAAACCATACAATAATTAAAACAATAATAATAATAAAAAAGCAAAAGTAAGAAAATAAATGATCAAATAATAGAAAATACAGAGAAACAGTTCTCTGATGCAGCAAAACAAATAAAACATCTAAATAAACATCTAAAATAATGGTTTTATTTTAGTTTATGGTTCATTTTAATTTGACATTTTTAGGGTAAATCTTTAGTATATATTTTGATTTTAACATTTCAACGATTTAACCAATTTTTATGTTTTATTTTGATTGCTTTTTAATTTCTGTAATTTAATGCATCGTTGATGAATAAAAGTAAACGTTTCTTTATTAAAGTCTAACCCTGCAGCATGTGTTGTCTTTGTGTGATCGTGTTCTTCAGGGTCTCAGAAGAAGGCCAGTGCTCCGCAGGGTCCGTCGGCTCCAGCGCTCTGGTCCAGCTCTCCGTGGGAGCGTAAAGAGAGGCCCAAAGGGAAGCCGGAGCCCTTGTGGAGGCCTGTGACTGAGGAAGATGAGAACAAGCCTTCCTCGTCCCGTGCTGAGGAGAAGCCGCCCTCTCCTCGAACTCTACAAGCCATCCAGAGTGCCGTGACAGATCCCGCAGATGACCAGAGACACAGAAGATACGTTATCAGCAGCAGCTCCGAGGACGAGGATGAAGCAGCAGTTCCTGACCGGAGCATCACTGCAGACGGAGGCGTTTCTCCCAGGACTCTGCTGGCCATACAAGAAGCTCTGGAAGAAGAGGATGTGGAGCGGATGGAGCCGAGGAGCGCCTCTGATGAAGAGGATCCTGGAGTCAGTGTTTCCTCACAGTCCAGAATGCCCCTGATTCCTGTGAAATCAGATACAGAAAGCCTCGACGAGACCCCTGAGCCTCCGGATGCTGTGGTGAATCATCTTCTGATGAAGAGCACTTCCTCTGATCTCAAACCTGTGATTACAGACCGAACGATTCAGACGGAGGAGAACAAAGACAAGAGTAAAGAAGAGGAGGAGGAAAGCAGCTCTGAAGGTACTTCTTTTTAATGGAACAAAATTAGCCCTGATTATGACTGATTGTGTGGTCCAGGGTCATGGTGAGCTGAAGTATTTTCTTGAAGCTCCTTTGATGTTTTAAGTTAATATTTCAAATACCTATTAATTGTCAGATGACATGCAGCTAAATTAATACAATATTTCATTTAATTTCGTTTCATTTTTTAAGTTATTCCAGGTTTTTTTACACATTTATTTTAAAATTTTACATTTTTGTAATTTACATTTTTCTTTTTATGATGTAATTTTTAGCATGTTTTGATTTTAGAATTAATTATATACATTTTTATTATTTAAAAATTTTAGTATATTTTCATACATCTTATATAATAAAAATATTTATTAAAATAATTTATTTTAATATGTTATTTGGATTTTGTTTACTATTAATTTACTTTATTTATTTAACTATTTTATCATTTATTTTGATTTTTTTTATGATTTGAATTAAAATTTTATTATGATTATGATTTTTAGTAAGTTTTATTTTATTATAGAATTTATTTTACATTTATTTTATGATTTAATCATGTATACAATGTAGTATGTTTAAGATATATAAAAAATTATCATTTAATTTTTAGCATCTGTTTTATTTAGATTTTTATATAACTTTTATAATTTACTTAATGTTTAGTATGTTTTTTATTTCAAACTTATTGTAATTTTACTTTTATTTAAATTTTATAATCTATGATTCATTCATTTTTAGTATGTTTTGAATTTATGCTTTAGTTTTTAGAAATGTTTTATTTTTATTTATTTTAAAATGTTAGACTTTTAAAGAGTTTTATATGCATTTTAATTATTTAAATTTTTATTATTATAATTTTATTTTATTAATTTTACATTTCAGTTAATAGCTTTAATCATCAACTTATAAACAGAAAGGATGTTGAGAGGTTTTTACAGAAAAACAAGATCTGTGATCATCTGATTCACATCTACAGAGAGTTTTATCGAGGTGTCTGATGCGGAGGAACCGTCTGAAACAGAGAAATCTCACACCAAAGCAGAAGAAGCAGCTGATAAGAGCAGCTCAGAAGAGGATGAGGAGGAGAGAGCAGAGGAAGTGGAGGAGAGAGCAGAGGAAGTGGAGGAGA
>JAUCMR010000001.1:1708676-1721818 GCA_032357425.1 Enteromius argenteus
GTCTGTACAGTATAAACACCATTACACCTATGGAGAGACCCCATAAAACATGGAAACACAACATGTGTGTGTGTGTGACTCTAAAAGGTCAGAGGAGCTCAGCTGCTCAGTGTGTGATGGACTGTTTTATTATAATCTCATTCAAACAATCATCTACATTCTGCTCCAGATCCAGATCGTCTCTTGTGTTTGAGAGGATCTGTTTACTCCGGCAGGATCCAACGGCTTCCCTTTCACCGGCTGACCCCCGGCTGCTGCTGTCAGTCACACACACACACACACACACACACACACACACACACCAGTGAGGGGAAGCGGAGCACTTGTGTGAATGTGCACATATAAGGACCTTCCTTTGGCTTTCAGACGCAGAAATGGAGCAGGAGGAAAACAACGAGGGTGGGTCAATATATTCCTTTCTATAGTTTCATACGACTGTAAGGTAGAGAAGGACAGAGAGTAGATGAGAAGTGTGCTTCATTCACTGCCAGAGCGTCTGTAGATTAACAACACAACAGAGAAAATCAGGATTATCAACTTCAGAAGTTAAAATGAGTCTCATTTGAGCTGTTGTACTTATTATTAAATATTAAAACAATTAATAAATGTCCTTCATTGTCCAACACAATATTCAAAGGCCCCTGTATGCACTGTAAAAAAAGTTAATAAAGATTATTGTAGAGTGTTTTACGAGAAAATACTATTTCAGTCTTTCTACTTTCTAACTGTTATTGTTTGTTGATCATTCATTTATTATTAATAATTTAATTTGAGGTCTGCCATTTTTGCAGCTGTTGGAATGCTAAAAAATAAGTGTTATATCCCTGTTATTTCTTAATAAACATTAAGATCATGAAGTGTGTTTAATATTATTGTATTGAAATTCAAAAATAAAGTAACTTGTTAAAAAGCTAAATCAAGATGAATTTCTCCTCCTCACTAAGACTTACAGAATCACAAAATGAATCATGATTAATGAATATTTTGACTCTCCCAGTTAAGTTTAAAACAAGCAGCTTTGTCATAATCACAGCCAAAATACTGATATTTTATTCTACAATTTTTAAAAAAAATGGTTTAGAAACAGAAATTACTAGTAAATTCTACAAATTATTACAAACAGCAAATAACACTGAATTAAATATGACATTTTGAAGCATATAGACTCTTAGGAAAATATTTTTTCTTTCTTTTTTTCAATTTTTATACAGTTTTAAAGAATCTTTTTTATAGCAAAAACACTTTTTTATAAAGATTTATACATCATCAGAAGCTTAATAAATAATAGTCTGGTTTGTTAGGAGAGGACAATATCTGTCTGAGATGCAACTATTAGAAAATCTGGAATCTGAGGGAGCAAAAACATCTAAATATTGAGAAAATCTTCTGTAAAGTTGTCCAAATGCATAATACTAATTAAAAAGTTTTGATATATTTATGTTTGGAAATTCACAAAATATCTTCATGATCTTTATTCCATCCTAATGATTTTTGGCATTAAAGAAACATTTTGACCCATACAATGTATTGATGTCTATTGTGCTCCTGGGTCAGGTTTATGGGGGCCATTGAATATTACGTTGGACGGCGAGGGGGCTTTGAGGTAAAAGGTAAAAGCAGAAGGAGAAATGAAAGCATTAAGCCAGTCATCTGTGTGTCTGCAGACGCTGAACTGGCAGCAGCGATTATGAAGAGACACTTCCGTCCGTCGCTGATCAGAACTGAAGCCTGGGAAGGATACGAGTTCGCAGACATGGAGATCAAGATCACAGAGTCGACGGACTGTTACGGGGCCGTTCTGTGGCCCTCGGTGCGTATGACTCCTGACATGCTTCAGACGGAGGGGAAGAGAGACTAACACTAACTCTTCTCTGATCACAGGCCATGGTGCTCTGTCACTTCCTCGATACACACCGAGACCAGTATAACCTGACGGACAAGAGCATCATTGAGCTGGGCGCCGGGACCGGACTCGTTACCGTAGTAACCAGCCTCCTGGGTGAGAGAGAGAGAGAGAGCGCGGCCAATCAGAACGTTTGGAATAAAAAAAATCCATAACATTTAAAAAGTCAAAGTACATTTAGAACTACAGTAACATTCATCAGAGGTGAACAGTTACAGATTTAGCCTAAACTGATTTCTTATTTTCAGAATAAAGAATAGGCCTGAAATTTCTTTTTAATAATCAAATTAAAAAGGTTTGGCTTTATTATATTTACATTTTTATATGAAATTAAATATTAAATAGTTTTCAAATTTAATTGTAATCATTTAAATTGAAAATGTAAATTATTTTGAAATAATAAAAATATTAGATTTTTATATTTAAATTCAGCACAAATTGAGCAAAATATAAAAATATCTAAATTAAATAAATAATATTTAAAAATGTAATGTTATTTAGAAATATATATATATATATTTTTTTTATTAAATAAAATATTTTTATTTATAAATTTTTTACATTGTAAAAATTTCATCAAAAAGTGAACTTATTTAAAATTAGAATTATTTTCATCACTTAAATTTTTTTTTTAGCACAAATGTATTAATATGAAATTATTATTATTATATTATTATTATATTTAATATTTTTAATAACATAAATAACAAAATAATATTAAATTACATTATATTAATGTGTTAATATGAAATTTAGTGAATTTTTTAATTCAAAATTGCTCAAATTTAATTAAAAATATTTGAAACAATATAAACGTAGTGCAAATTAAACAAACAGATTCTTTAGTATTATTTGCAGGTGTATTAGTAAAAGTTCTCCACCTGCAGGTGCAAAGGTGACGTCCACAGACCTGCCGGATGTTCTGGGTAACCTGAGACACAACGTGAAGCGTAACACCCGAGGACTCTGCAGACACGAGCCGCTGGTGACCGAGCTCAGCTGGGGCAGACAGCTGGAGGAGCGCTTCCCGCAGGACGCCTGCCGCTTCGACTACATCATGGCTGCAGATGTGGTGTACGCTCACCCATACCTGCAGGAGCTGATGGAGACCTTCATACACCTGAGCTCAGAACACACCATCATCCTCTGGGCCATGAGGTTCCGTCTGGACCCCGAGAACAGCTTCGTGGACGCCTTTAAGAAGCACTTTGACCTGGAGGAACTTTACAACCTGCCCAGCCTGAGGATAAAGCTGTACCGCGCACAGAAACGACGCGCTTCACCGCAAGAAGATTAATATACTGCATGTACTGCGTTAGGATAACTGTGGCTTGTCATTGCTCTTTTGTTGACTTTGAATGCTTCTATTGTCCTCATTTGTAAGTGGCTTTGGATAAATGCATCTGATAAATGACTGAATGTAAACATATTACAGAGACAGAAATTAGGAGGGTTGAGAAAAGTAAATAAATTAACCACAACTGATTTTGTGATTCCAGAAGTTTCAAGAAGTTTCAAGTGTAAAATAAAACCACATTTACTGAGGAGAAAAGTACAGATGATTTCAGTTCATATCAGTGTCTCAGTAATGGAAGTGAATGGGTGCCGTCAGAATGAGAGTCTGATAAACACATCAGAATAATCCACAGCACTCCATCAGTTAACATCTGGAGAAGACACAAGATCAAACTAATCCAGCATTAAGATATTTTTAGCTCAAACATGAGTCTATAATCCATAATAACTCTTCCTTCAGTGAAAAAGCTCACCTCAGAATCCAGAAACATATTAGTTGAGAGCTGTTTTAGACTGTTTTGATCTGTGCAGATTTCTCTCCTGATTCAGACCAGAACACTTTTCACTGGAGGAAGAGTTATTATGGATCATGGACTCATATTTGAGTTAAAAACAGCTTTAGTCTTCTCCAGATGTTAACTGATGGACTGGAGTGCTGTGGATTATTGTGATGTGTTTATCAGACTCTCATTCTGACGGCACCCATTCACATCCATTACTGAGACACTGATGCAGTGCTACATACAAAATATGAGCTGAGATCATAGTAATTATTTTTCCTCCTAACTGTTGTTTCATGCAATGCTACATTTCTCCAAATCTGATGAAGAAACAAGCTCATCCTAATCATGGATGGACTGAGAGTGAGCACGTTTTCAGCAAGTTTTCATTTTTTGGTGAACTATTCCTTTAAGTTTCCATCAATAATATGTAACGAAGAAGCATCACTGTTATGATCTATGGAGAAAGCTTTGGTCCAAAAGTGCAGCAGATTCCCCACAATCCAAACAAACAGTTAATTCATCACATCAGCTCACCAGCAGAAATTAAAGTCACTCAGAAATCATATTTCATGTTTACTTCACATTTCCGCAGTGCATGTAAATATATGATCTTTGTAAGTCAAGTTGTGATTTTCACGTGATCGTGTTTTTCATTAAATTCACTCTCAAGTTTTAAAGACATTTTGAGCAGCATGAGCATTTAATGAAAACACAGAGTGAGGTTTCCTTCTCTACACACAGCTTCTGAAACGTCTTATTTAGCTCTTCCAGATGAAAGCAGAACTGATTTCTTGCACAGTTCAGAAGAACCAGATGTGCGTGTGACTAACGGCACGTACCGTAGCGGTAATGGATTACAAACATGTTTGGGTTCTTCTGAGGGCAGCAGCACATTTGGATCATGCTAACTGTCTGAGGATGACATACAGAGATACCTGATCCTGTCATCATGTGCTGGAGTCATGGCAGAGCCATTAGAAAACACATACAATCCACAGAAATCAACCCCTACAGAAGAGAGATGCAGAAAAGCCAATCATTTTAATCTTACCTCTTCATGCATGCATCTCCCAGTCGCTGTGAATGTGTCCTGGTGTCTCTGTTGCCAAACCACCAAAATATCCTCCCCTACATGGTAAAGGTGTTCAATCGCACACTGATTCCAGAGGGTTTTGACAATCAAACAAGAAACTGGAGATCATACAGAGAGGATTCAGGGCACTGAACTCATGTGTCCTCCAGAGACATGATGAGTGTTATATTGGGTTTCCCTTCTGTGGAATCCATTTAGTGCATACCAGCTGCCTAGACTCACACAAACCAATGAGCAAAAACTAAATGTGGGTGAATGCCCCCTCTTCAGATTACAGATCACACACCAAATAAAAATTATATACATTTTTTTAATTTAAAAAAACCCTATTTTTTACATTGCGTGCATTTTGTTTACCCTGCAGTAAATAACATTTGCTGTATAAATTATTGCATTTAAAACATTCTTTTTTTTTTGTATTTTATTGTATTTTACTATCTAGAAGAGAACCAATTTTCTTAAAAAAACGACCCTCAAAAGCAGTGCAATAAACAGCATATGATGCATAAAGTCTTACATTTAAATACATTTTAATTACATCAATATTTTTACTGCATAATACTTATTGGGAGAGGAACGATTTTCTTAAAGAAAACGATGAATTTTTGAATTGTGTGTGTTTGGTTTACCCTTAAGAGCAATGCAATAAACAGCACAATATGCACAAATGTATAATTTTTTTTTATTATTATTACTTTTTTTTTAATTAATTGGGAGAGGACCAATTATCTTAAAGAAAACCAACTTTTAAAAAATTTATTTTACCTTAATTTTCAATTTCCTTTTTTTCTTTATTTGACTGACTTACTAAATCAGTGCAAAAAATGCATAAATTATTACATTTAAAGTTTACTGCATTATGCTAATTAGGATTGTTTTTCTTTTGATTTTGGTGTGAAATATGATTCAAGCATGTTTGACAGCTTTCACAAGAGTCATCCAAAGTAAAACACTTTTTTTACAATTCAGTATTCAGGAAACGTTTTACTTTAAGAACAGTAAGAAACATCATGAAATTCTTCGAGTAGCTTCCTCAAATCAAACTAGTGTTATATCAGGTTAGTAAATAAACAGATAACAGACTCTGGAATTCCAAACAGCTCTATTATCTCAGAGCTTCAGAGTTTATCTTCTCATTCTCTGTGTGCCAGCAGAAGCTCATTCTCCATCTCCTACATCATGCTCTATTCCTCAGTGTTTGTGTGGATGTGCCTCTGCTTCATGAATCTCCAGCTAAATATAGTCAGTATGACGCTGGAGTGTTGCATGATGCCCGTCTATAACCGGGCGACAGCTAAAGATGCAGTTGCACAAGCACTTACCAGATAACTGAACAGGATCAACAAGGTAAGGCTGACCAGGGATGTGAGCGGAATGCAATGATTTCTTCTGAAGCTGCAAAATGCATTTGAGGAGATACAGTAGCATCAAGCTTAGAGTAAACTTAAGATCGTTGTAGTTGATCTGATTGCACCTATGCATTTTTTATGCAAACTTTTACAAGTACCTTGTTTCATATGTCTCTCCAAACTAAAAATCTTAAAAGTTCTATTTTAAGAAGGACATGCTGCATGGCATCATATCATGCACATGATTCTTTTGCTCGTTTGTTGAAGCTGTGCACTGTTTATTTGCACACTGCATAAACTAATCTGATAAATAATGTCTGATAAACTTGCAAAAACTGATTTTAACAAGTCAAGATTTAAAAAAAGAGCTGATTTTAAAACATCTGATCTACATTTGTGTTTTAAATCAGTCCGTCCTGTCAGCGAGTAAATATCATCATGGATTGTTCTCAGTCTGGAAATGCAGATGACTCAGTGGAGATGGATGGGAGCATGAACACCACGAAAAATGAAGACAAAGAAAAGCGTGACGGTAAGTAGTTTAACATTTATCAGCAAATAATCTCAACATAACCTTCTCTTAAAGAAACAGCTCTTCCAAAAATGAAAATGGTCTCACCATCACCATCCAAGATGAGGATGAGTTTGTTTTCTTCATCAGATTTGGAGAAATGTGTCTCTGCATCAGTGTCTCTGCAGTGAATGGGTGCCGTCAGAAGTAATCCACAGGAAGCGTTATTATGGACTCAGTTTGGAGTGCTGTGGATTATTGTGATGTTTTTATCTGCTGTTTGGACTCTCATTCGGATGGCACCCATTCACTTCCATTGTTAAAACACTGATGCAGAGATACATTTCTCCAAACCATCTCAGATGGTGTGAGGGTCAGCACATTTACATTTTTTATTTCTGGGTGAATTATTCCTTTAAACTCTGACTAAAACACAACACTACACCTGTATAGATTTGAAAGAAAAATGCATCAGTTTTTCACTTGTTATCTCGGGCAGAAGTCGTCCCTGTGCGCAAGGCATCATGGGAGCCCAGTGTGCTTTCCACCATTGGAAAGGAGGTCCATTATTTCGCCGGTCATGACATCAGCATCTGGGAGTCTCTTGATTCATTTGGTGCTGTCATCTGGCCAGCAGTGAGACAATTACTTTATTATATATTTGAAATATATAAGCCGGAGTGTGGCATCAGTTTGGATGTTTAACACTGTGACACTTGCACAACAATGATCTGAGTAGGCTAAAATTTCAACTAATCATGAGTTTGGGGCAGAGCTATGTAACTGACCAATAGCGAACAGGGATGGGCACATGTTTGCGAAAGCAACTTTTTCTATAGGAACAAATAATGGCACACTTCACCTTTAAACATTTGTACATTGGTTCCTGTTTGATATTCATGATTATGATACATTTTCATATAGGCTCTGGCTCTGTGTCACTACCTTGAGTCCAACCAAGCAACGGTTGACCTTGTTGACAAGGCGGTGTTAGAGATTGGCGCAGGCACAGGTCTCGTTTCCATCGTGGCCAGTCTGCTGGGTAGGTACTAAACAGCAGTGATGGGGAAACTTACTATTAAAAGTAATGTTGCGTTACTCCTTAAAAAATTATTACTTTACATAGTTACTTTTTATGAAAAGTAATGCATTATGATACTTTTGAGTTACTTTTTAAGTCTGAGCAGGGCTTGCTTGTTTGTTTGAAAAAAAGCCCTTTAACAACAAAAAGTGAAATGAACAAAGGAAATGTAAATTTACATCTGTACAGTAGAGGGCGCCACTTATTTAAAAAGTAACTGATTAAAAAAGTAATCTGATTACATAACTTCTGTTACTTATAATGCATTACCACCAACACTGGTAAGCAGGAATGTCCAGACCTGTTCTTGAAGGGCTGGTTTCCTGCAGACTTAAGTACACCTGAGCTAGCCAATCAATGTCTTCCAGATAAGTATTTTGGAGCCAAACTCTACAGGACATAGGTCCTCCAGGATTGGGATTAGACAACATATTAAAAGCCTATGGTTATGTTGTTTTTATACCTGTATAATCATGTCCAGGTGCTTGGGTGACAGCAACTGACCTGTCTGAAGTCCTCGGGAACCTGAGATGCAACCTGTCCAGAAACACACGGGGCCGCTGTAGATACACACCGCAGGTGGCGGAGCTCTCTTGGGGTTATGAGCTCGATAAGACCTTCCCTCGTTCGGTTTACAGATACGACTACATATTAGCAGCCGACGTGGTCTATCATCACGACTTCCTCGCAGAATTACTAGTCACCATGCGCCACTTCTGCCAGCCGGGGACAGCCCTCATATGGGCCAACAAGACCCGCTTCAAATCTGATCTGGTGTTTGTGGAGAACTTCAAAAAGATGTTCAACACCACCCTGCTGGCAGATAACGGAGAGGTCAAGATTTACTCTGCCACCACGAGAGAAGAAAGTGGACTAGAGACGTCAAAAGAGACTAAATGGGATGCAAGGAAAGGAGTGGACGAGGATGAAACGGTCAACTGTAAGACAGAGATGAATGAAGGGAAGATTAAATGGACAGAACAGAAGCTTGTAGAACAGGTTCAAGAACATGAAAATAAAGATGTGCAGTTTAGAGAAGAGCAGGCTACAGGGTGTGTTGATGTGGAAAACCAGGAGGATGGAAATCTGAACAATATTGAAGACGACGTCAACAACAACACAATCCTTGAACCTAAAGATAGTGAAGATGAAGACAACGACGGCTGCTCTGAGATTGATTTAGCATTGCTAGAGCAGAAATCTGGTCAGTGACTTTTTGTTCTAAAACACAGTTGCTTATCTAATGAATAAAGGTCATTGCTCACGGAGATCAAAATTTTCCAATGTTTATAAACAAATATGAGCTCATGTTGTGTCAATCATGTTTACACACTGCCTCCGAAACCCTCATCCGTCATAAAATAAATGGATCAGACCCAATTATTTGCGTTTGCACATATGTAGCAAACATTTTGAAATATAAATTACGAAGAACGCATAGGAAAATTTCGGACTTCGGTGTGCAAGGACTGATTTAGAGGTGCTTTAGAGTCTGATTTGGTCTTTTCTTTTTGAAGGAAGCACAGAGAATGATAAACAACCAGAGAATACAAGATCCTGGGCACCGACTATTTACTACAGACCTGGGAACGAAGTTTATCATTTTTTGGACCAGGAAATTAAAATACAGGAGTCCATTGATTCTTACGGTGCTACTATATGGCCAGCGGTGAGAACCTTTCAACTGCACAATCAATGAATCATGAGAGTCTTTTGACATTAAAATACTACTGTCAAGATTTGCTGAATATGCGCAGCGAAGAATTAGTGCTGAAAAGGCATGGACACGGTTATAATTCTGCCTTACATTACTGAATATGCATTTGTTGAAGTTTCCCTTTTAAAAACAAAATTTATAGGAGGAGAAACGAATCACAAAATGTGATTTACTAATGTTTGCATCCGTCAACGGCCATCAGTATATTGCATTGGTTGATATGTAAATTAGATGTTACCACCACCTTCAGCGCTGCTTTGGAATTGCACTCTTGTGCTAATTTACCCTGTTTACTGTAAATCTGGCCTTAGGTCTGCAATGAACCCAAGAACTTTGCTTTTGTGTGATGCTCCATTCAAGAAATTAGGTGTCAGTGTAAAGTACAAGAAAACAGTCAAGCAAAACAAACATGGTGTACTTTTGAAATGTGATTTGTATTCCTTCCATATAGGCACTCGCACTTTGCAGATTCTTGGAAATGCAGCAGGGTCGTCAACACATTGATTTACTCGACAAATCAGTTCTTGAACTTGGTGCCGGAACTGGTTTGCTTTCGGTCGTCATCACGTTATTGGGTAAGTGCTGGGATAAGACTCGGGTACTAATCTAAACGGTTTTGTACAATACGTTGTAAGATATTCACTGGAATTGCTCTATAGGTGCCAAACTAACAGCAACGGATTTACCCGAGATACTAAGTAATCTGAGATACAACCTCAACAGGAACACCAGAGGCCGGCGGAGACATGAGCCCCTGGTTGCAGAACTCTACTGGGGTCACAAGCTGGAGGAGATCTTCCCCAGATCCACACACCGGTTTGATTACGTGTTGGCGACTGATGTGGTCTATCACCACGACTTCTTGGCCGAGCTACTGGTCACCATGCGCCACTTCTGCCAGCCGGGAACTACTCTAGTCTGGGCGAACAAGGTCCGTTATGCATCGGATCTGGGCTTCGTCGATAACTTTCTCAGATATTTTGAAATCAAACTCCTTGAAGAGTTGGATGATGTGAGGATTTACATAGCAACCAGCAAGACACCAGAGCAGGAAGATGACCGGGTTCAAGAGACGAACGAGAAAGAGGACAATTATGATGCTGGGGAACCAATCTCTACAAACAAGACAGGAAACACTGCAGAGGAAGTGGAACATCTGGAGTGTGATGATACTCAAACTCCAGATGATTCACAAGTAGACAAAGAACACCAGGATTTGGGAAGATCTACAGAGGAAGAAGGTTAGGTTTGCATATTGTAGAAGTGCTTATATAGACACCTTCACACCTTTCATAAGGAACATTTACATTGACACTTTTTGCTTCCATTGGAATGAATTCAATCTGATTGATGAATCTGAATGTAGTGTTTACATGAACACTAAATAAAGTGATCGGGTTGACGTGAGTAAACTTTTGAAATGCACAGACTGCATGAATATACAGTTTCACACTGCTTTCGCATATTCTTTTAAAAAGCACACTTAATATTGATCTACTCTGGGATCCTTATTGCACTATTTTTACATCACTGTACATGCACAGTACTTTCTAGTTTCGGTATCCAATCAAAAGGAATAAACCCAGGCTTATAATTCAATCCGATTGATGTGTTTTCATGTGACTCTTTCATTCTGACTGTGCCTTTAGTCCGATTATGATTGGATTATTAGGCTCCATGTAAATGCAGCCAAATCCTAGAACTATTGGCAGAAGTTCACACTTTTTGGCACTGCAGGAACTAGGAACGAACTTAGTTCTAGCAACTCCATTTGTGGGAACTTATTTAGTTTCCTACTTCAGAATAGGGTCTAAAACAGTAAGAACTATCAGTGATGATTTGACAAACACATATGAAACACTGGCTATACCCGGCATTTTTAAAAATGCCATGCATTTGGGCAATTAGCATACACTTACGTCACTTGTAGTTCCTATAGAACTGTTTTAGGCCCTACTCTAAATTAATTCGCCCTAGAACTAAACAGAGTTTCTAGTTCCTGTGGTGTGTGCCAAAAAGTGGGCTCCAATAGTTTTAGGCACTATAAAAAGCTTCCTCCAGTGATAAGGCACCTACGGATACTTCCCTGATGGGATACTCTTCTATTTTTCCCTCAGATGAACCTGCCAACACAGAACCACCAGAACACAGAACCTGGACTCCTGCTGTCTACTTCAGTCTAAGCAAGGAGATCTATTACTTTCTGGATCATGAAATCAAAATTCAAGAAGCCATAGACTATTACGGAGGTGTGGTATGGCCAGCGGTGAGCATTAAATGTTCATCAGCAGTAAATCAACCTGCCAGATCAGGATGAAACTATATGTCCACTTTGTGAGAAGGTAGAATACATGGAGTCTAATAGAGACTATGGTATGAAACTCCTGGTTTTGAATGTCATAGGCACTGGCCCTTTGCCGATTCCTGGACACCCCAATGAGCAGACAGAAGATTAATCTACTTGACAAATCAGCGCTGGAGCTCGGAGCAGGAACAGGCCTCGTCTCGATAGTTGCCACACTTCTTGGTACGTCACAATGTTTGATGAAATTGGGCCAGGGGTAGGCAAGGTCAGTCCTAGAGAGTCGATGCCCTGCAGAGTTTTGCTTCAACTCTGAAAAAACAGAAAAACTCACCTGTTTATAGCCTACTGAAGAAATTGAGTAGCTTGATTGAATAGGGCTGGAGCCAAACTCTGCAGGACAGTGGCTCTCTAGGTCTAAACTTGCCAACTCCTTGAACCTGCAGTTTCCAAAAACATTCCGGAAGCCTACAACAATTCACATTTTGCATAATCTTACATAGCCAGACCTTTAGACTAACGGGAGAAGGTCTGGGAACCTTAGCCGTTTTAAGTAGCCAAGGCCACATGACTGACAGTTTGAGATTGTAGAAGGAACTCCGTATTTAGCGATGAACTCCTCTTTAATGTCACATCCGCCTTCCGTGATGTTGCTTTGAAAGGTCACACACAGAAATGTCAACTAATAGATTTTATCTTTATATCGTGGGGAGGCTAATTCTTATCGTGGGGAGAATTTCTACCGGTATATCGCAAACGATAAGATATCACCTATCCCTACAAAGGAGACATGCAAAAAGTGGTGTGTTGGTGGGGGTTCTAGGAATGTGATTGGAAACCACTGGACTACGTCATGCATTGTCCAATTCTGCTCCTAGAGGGCCAAGGTCCTGCAGAGTTTAGTTCCATCTCCAACACACCTGCCTGGAGGTTCTAGTAACCCTAAAGACCTTGACTGACCTGTTTAGGTGCATTTAAATTTGAGCTGAACTCCAGTAGTAGCCCTCCAGGAGCAGAACTGGACACCCCTTGTTTAGACTAAGCTTAATGGGTTAGTTCACCCACAAATTAAATTTAACCTGTGATTTACTCACCCTTAAGCCATCCTGCTTGGAAGAGCCAGGACAATTTTGGATTTGTCTAAAAGAAGAAAGTCACATACACCAAGTCTAATACAGTTAACAAGTGTTTTTGAGAAGAGTGTGCATCCATAATAAAATCTGCCTCATACTGGCAATCTATGCATTTTTGAATATATTGAATATATTAACAATACAGATTGTAGCAAAGCACTGAACATTATCAAATACAGTGATGGTAATGTATAATGACGAGATTAGACTATTTATTTATCAAATGCAGAGACGGTCTCTGTAATCAAATCGAC
>JAUCMR010000001.1:1740300-1752848 GCA_032357425.1 Enteromius argenteus
CAAGCAGGTGTGATTTGGAGCTGGTTGGAGCTAAACTGTGCAGAGCTGTGGCCCTCCAGGAACTGAGTTTGAGACCAGTGGTTTAGACACTGACTTAACACCACCTACTGACAGTTTTAGTTTCAAAATTCAAATCAAAAATCATTTAATATTTACTGTCCTCGTTGTGAACTGATCACTGCTCAAGATATGAGGAATAGTAACATTTTTGAGTTCTAAACCAGCACAAAAACAATTATCAGCTAATTATCATTATCAATGAAATTACAGCACGCCTTCAGTATGAACGGGCTGAACCTGTACCTGAGAGCACCAGAGCGATTCCTCCGCAGGCGTTGGGTGAGGACATGGAGGTGCCGTTCATCAGCTGTGTGCCACGGAGCGTCCAGTTGGGGACCGAGGCGATGGCCCCTCCGGGAGCGCTGATGCTGACCCCCAGGGCCCCGTCTGTGCTGGGGCCGCGGGACGACCACGTGTACTGGTTCGGAGGGAGCTTCTCTCTCAGAGAGTACTCGGCCACCATCATGTCCGGCGTGACGTAAGCACCCACACCTGCACACCCAGAAAAAACTAAAATCAAACCACTGCTATCTGACCGCATGATGAGGCTAAACTAGAGAGGATTCCTTCACAAACTTCTGCTGCCTTCAATATACTTAAAAAACATTCAGGTATCAAGTACATACAACAGCTAGAATAAGTATTAAACATAGCACCATTTTTCTCAGTAAATATATTTCTATAAGGCTTGAAATCTTTACCCGATGTCAGTAACCACCCCAGAAATCCGTACGAAGAAAACAAAACATATGTTCAGAAATATATATTCAGAAGATATTTTAATAGAGAAGGTAAAAACAAACAACTCATTTTTGAAAATGTGCTCATTGTGACTCATTTTGCCATAAATGATAAGGTCTTAAGGTTCATAAGGTCTTGATGAACATCTGTTTAACACATAAGTATATCTATGCATTTTGCTATATCATAGCAACTCACTGCTTTGTTCTAGCAAACTGTGGTGTAATTTTGCTCATTTATTTTAGTAAATAAAATGCCACAAATGAAGAATTTGTTCCCTGTTTTTTGTTTTCTAGGTGAATCATGGTCACGTTGTATTCATTTTAGTAAACAGTGGCCATGTTGTATTAAAATCGCTATATCACTTCATCCGTTTGTTTTAGTAAATTGTTGGCATCAAAACAAGGGAAGGAATTAAAACAACGTGGCCACAATTTACTAAAACAAGCGAAAAAAATTTATTTCCTCAAATGATTTTTTTATCTGCTCTCATCAATAATTTAAATCCAAATTGACCTGTTGTTTGTTGTTATGTTTCTTCTGGTGTGTGTAATGCTGTGTAATCAGGAACAGAGTTTCCGCTGGTTACCGATCACGCTGCTGGTGGTTCCTCCGGGGCAGCCCACGGTGGACAGACACGGCCCGTTATTCCCGGCGCTTGACACGAACAACACGTTATACTTCTGTACAGCCTCCGTGATGACCTCACAGATTCTCCTGAACAACACAGACGTCCATCACAACATTACAAATGCTCATAATGTTCTGTCTAGCAAACAAACTAGTGGTCTCATGCGGTCAGAGAGACTCACCCTGAGTTCGGCCAGTGCGTGGCCTCCCCGTAACTGTAGTTCACAAGATCACACTTATAGTTTATGACTTCAATCATCTGCAAACAAATAACACAATCAATAAAGCAAGCATCATCCAGGAGTTCCTGGTGTCAAAATTGAAAATTAAATGATACACTCTGTAGAAAATACAGATTAATATATCATGCATCACCAAAAAACAACGACGCATGTCTTTTTTTATTTAATTAATACAGACAATAGTTTAGTTGAAATGAGATGTCATGTCAGTGTCTTACCGCTCGTATGAGGCCGGTTCCTGTCTCCATCGTGCTGAGGCGGGTGTCTCCGATCTTCACAGCCAGAATCTGGGCTCCTGGAGCGACTCCGTTCCGCTCGGGTTCATCGGGGAAGTGACCCGCTGCGATGCTGGCCACGTGTGTCCCATGAGCCCCTGCAAACACACACTCAGCGGTGTGAAGCCGCTCAATGATATACAACAGAAGTCTCTTCTGCACACCAAGCATTTTTTTGATCCCAAGAACTGCAAAATATGATATATTTGTACTATTTAAAATAACTGTATTCTATTTGAATATATTTTAAAATGTAATTTATTCCTGTGATTTCAAATCTAAGTTTTCAGCATCACTACTTTAGTCACATGACCCTCCAGAAATCATTGCAATGTTCAGATTTAAAAATTCTCAGGTTTCTTTGATGAATAAAGTTAAAAAAGAACAGCATTCATCTGAAATAGAAATATTTTGTTACATTATAAAATTACTTTATCATTGCTTTTGATCAATTAAACGAATCATTGCGAAATAAAACTTTTAATTTCCTTTAAAAACAAGGTTATACTGACTCCAAGCCTCTTTTGAATGGTATAGTGTATAACGTAACAAAAGCTTTTTATTTTAGACAAATGCTTAGATGTTTTTTATTATTATCGATATTTAAAATATCTAATGTTTCTGTTGGGTTGGGTTCTGTTTTAGCTGGATTTTGGATCAAATAAATGCAGGTTTGGTGAGCAGAAGAGACATATATATATTTTTGACAGGTAGTGTACATTTAATTATCATCATCAGTCTCACCTCCGCTGGTGACGATACACAGAGTGTTTCCCTCATCATAGATGTTTATGGAGTAATTGAGCATCTCGGCGTATCCCAGTGTGGCATATTCCTGTCTCTCTCGGTAAGAGCTCAGGACGGTGCAGGAAGACAGGTCTCCGGTCTCAGACGTGTCCACCACAGCCCTGACACACACACAATCATCTTACTGAGGCACTGTAAAGGTGCTGACCCCCAGGTCATCCAAGATCAGGAGGAGTGTGTTTATTCATCAGATCTGGAGAAATGTGTCTCAGTAGAGGATGTGAATGGGTGCCGTCAGAATGAGAGTCTGATAAACACATCAGAATAATCCACAGCAGTCCAGTCCATCATTTAACATCTGGAGAAGACTAAAGATCAAACTAATCCAGCATTAAGATGATTTTAACTCAAATATGAGTCTATAATCCATAATAACTCTTCCTCCAGTGAAGAAGTGTTCTGGTCTGAATCAGGAGAGAAATCTGCACAGATCAAGCAGCTCTTTAAAATCATCTCTAAACTAATCTGTGTCTGGATTCTGATGTGAGAGACGACAGGAGATGAGCTTTTTCACTGTTATTATGGATTATAGACTCATGTTTGAGTTTAAAATGTGTTGATGATGGCTTTGTTTGATCTTCTGTCTTCTCCAGATGTTACCTGATGGACTGGAGTGCTGTGGATTATTCTGATGTGTTTATCAGACTCTCATTCTGACGGCACCCATTCACTGCAGAGCATCCGCTGCCAAGACATTTCTCCAAACTTGATGATGAAAACAAACTCATCCTGATCTCGTATGGCCTGAAGGTTGAGCACATCTTCATATTCGTGTGATGTACTGCTTTAAATCTGGTGGTTGAGTTGGAAATGCTCTGACCTCCACGTGACGCCGTCGTGCCACGATATACAGTCATAAACCGGGCCTGGATCACTGTACTTCTTCTCCAGGGTTCCTAACAGCTCCACGTGACACTGCAGCTCCTCCTTCTGTAGCTTCTCCATCTGACAACACAAACACACATTTATTTTAAGCCATATTCAACATGCAAAACAATCAGCAAGCATCGTACAGTAACACAGGTTTCTCATGTTTTATTTGTATTCATGCATGCATGCACTCTGACCTGTGATGGGTTGGGGTGAGTCTGGTCAAACTCTTCTATCCTGCGACTGGCCTCAGCGAGAGCCGCTCTGTGCGCCGGATCCCACAGCTTCTCCTTACGCTCTTTCTGAACCCCCAGACATGGAGTTATTATGAATAAACAAGCCAAAACATGCAAAGCCGACATCAGCGCTGTCAAATAATCATATCATACCTGTATTCTCTCTTTGAGAGCTTTAGGGAAAAAATCATAACCGCTCTTTATACCGATGTGATACTTCCCAGATGGATTCACCCAAGCATCAGGCATCTGAAGAGAAACAGGAAGCCTTTAGTGCTACTGAAACTCTACGGTCTGATTATTAAAATAATATAGAGGAGTGAATCTCACAAAGACTGTGGAGAACATGTTTGGCTCATATTTTACCCATGCATAAAGTAATACAGCTTTAAAAAGTATTAATACTGAATTTATTTTGTAACATGTGTGTTTAATAAGATGTGGCCCCCTTTTATAAAATTTGATATTATATAAATATTAAATACAGATGACTGAGAATCAATCCCTGATTTTGTTGTTGTATAAAATACTTTTTTATTTTAATTTTTTTTTATTTGTATAGATAGAAAATTGTTCTGTATTTGATCTTTTGAATTCTTCAAAAACATTTATTAAAAGTAGAATTAAAAAAAAATAATAATTGCATGAGTGATTTTATTTTAATTTGCAATTTTTAAAATGATAAAAAAATTACGTTGTTCCCATTTTTTGTATACATTGTATATTACATATTTTAAATTAATTTAAATAATACAGCTCCACCACAGAAAATAAGAATCACCTTTGAGAATAATAATAAAATTTTGTATAATGTAAAGTAATGCGAGAATTAAATGTTTTTTTCCTTTTTTGCAGTATTGGTTTGTGTTTTAACGTCATGCAAGCTTCCCTGGCTATTTTCAGGTCAAGTAGCAAGTTAAAATACTACGAAAATGAACTTTTATAAGACCTACACAAGTTATGGTTTTACAGTTGATGAAAACATCTTCAAAAGGTTTGTTTAGAGTATATATGCATTGAAAATTTAAATTAAAACATCAAAACGGTCCTGAAACGAGCTGAATTCTCTATCATCTCTTATTTTTGATTTCAGTGTAAAACACGAGACCTAAGTGTGTTATTGTGCAGTTGACACAGATATGGTTTTAGTAAGCCGAGTATCTAAAGCTTGCATGAACTGAGATGAATGACAGCAGCTCTTAATCTAAAAGAGAGCGCTTCTCTTACCTTGAGCGAGCGTCCGGTCAGTCCGGTCACCAGCCCGTCTTTAACCTCCACCACACTGGACATGTTCACATCGCCGCTGCCCGTCGTGTCGATGATGTCCACGATCTTGGGTTTCCCGTCTGTCGTAGTCTACAAGAAAGAGCATGAGACACAGCTCAGCATCAGTCTGCAGTCAGACAAATCATATCAGATTCACAGCGGGATACGTTTTTATATTAATGATAAATGATCTGTGTGTGAGTGCACATGATCCGAAGTGTTGCCATACGAGCATTACAGGATCATCCTTCTTTTAAAAACAATGGACAAGACTTATTGCATTTAGCTGGAAGCATATGAACACTGAATCCTTGAAAATGTGGAAGGAGGAGATATTGAACAGACCCCTCAGTAGTATAGAAAAACTGCTGGATCCACTTACAGCTCCAATTTACAGGATGTTTTAGGTGAACACTAACTATAAACACACAAAACAGCCCTAACTAGTTGTGCATTGAGACCTAATGAGCTCTCTACAAAGACAGCACTAGTATTAAATGCTATTGTGGTGTCTATATAGGGAGCTCGCGAGGTTTTACAACACAGCCTTTTTGTAATTTATAATGTTTTTGATGTTTAACATGATAGACGATTACTTTATTAATCTACCATTATATTTTGTCATATAACTTTGCTTAGAAACACTATGGTAGTGTGTGGTATGCTCCTTTGTAAGTGAGAGTCATTGATGAGGATGACACAGCTTGTCCTTTTTAAACGTGTAGTTTATGTTTTTAACAGCTTTATTCAGCTTGATTTACTAAGCATGTGTTAGAGCTTCTTTGTTTATTAATGACACCGGAATTCCGGTGACGTTCGGTATTTGTGGTCTCTTAAACAGTAGCAAAACCGACCGCGGCCTAGTGATGAACCGCAGCCGCGGGCTCGATTTACCTGCATGCCCGGGGCCCCTGGGTCCACCCCGGTGTCGAGGATTGCGATGAGCACCCCTCGGCCATCGTACTCCGGGAATTTTGTGAGGAACGAAGCAGCGCCGGTCTCTTTTTTCGGGAGAAGCCCGTGAAACGGGAACGGCTCTTCGGCGGAATGAGCAGACATTACTGTACAGAGCGAAAATAAAACAACACGACAGCGGCGAACCGGTATCTACACAATGTGCGCGACAGCCGAGCGAATCTCTTAAAGGTACAGTACCACTCAATCTCAGTCACCGTAAACATACACTACTTCATCCCAGTATCGTTGTGTTTTAGTACAGATTTCTTGCGCACGTAACATTTATATATTTAATACTTATTTTATAACGTACAACCTAAGAACGTTTTGCGTTCCCATTAAACGTCCGTTTTATAAATGTTTCAAACTGTTTTGATAATGGTAATGAGTGCATTAAGGGGAAGTTTTTGTAATTTTGCAAACAATGAATGTGGAATCGTTACTTTTCGATGTTCTCTGAACGTTCTGCAACAAGTACCACTTAAAAACAAACGTTCAACAAACGTCCAACTAAAATGCTTCAGAAATAAAACATCCCGTGAACAACAGAAACAGTGTTTTACACTATAACATTATTAAAGGCCAGACTCTAAAATTAACATTATATTACTGTTACTGAGGAAGTTTAGTTCGAGAGAACTGTCCCTTTTAGTATGAATACATGTAAATATTTAAAGGAATAGTTCACAAAAACGTTGTTAGTACTCAACTTAATCCAGTTAAATGAACTTAAGTATGAAGATGAACATTGCGCACCAATCGTATGGACTACTGTTATGAATCATTTTCGGAGCTGAATGATGTTTTTAACAGAATGCAGATTGGCATGAGGGTGAGCATTTTTTGCTTAGGCTAATATATTCTTTTAATATTGCCAAAATTGCTGTATGTGCCAGTGATAGGTAGTTAAATATGCAATTTCTACCACTAGATGGCCATATTGTCCCACTGAGCTTATTATTGGTGCCTATTGCAAGGGTTGATGTCCAGCATGCTGCTTTGATTTGTCTGTCCAGTGCTGACCTGCAGTGAGGAATGACATAAACCCGTCCTGAGCTGAAGAGCTTGTTCTGCTTTGATTGTGCATGTGAAGTGTGTGTTAAACACAAGCTGCACTAATATTGTGTTTTAAGGTCAGCTGAATCATTCAGAAGCACACTTACGGCATGATCGAGTCTAAGTGTGTTCTGTGACTCCAGCATGGACGCTTTTCTGAGAATTAATGTTAATGACTCAGAGGATAAATGTAGGAAACCTTATTGTTTTTGAACTCCTGAGATGATTTTAAACCTTAAAGGACATGTAGGATTAGTCGTTGATGACGCTTTTCTTGTCTTGAATCTTTTCTATTATCTATTTTTTCCATACCATGGAAATCAATGGATAATAGCAACTGTTTGGTTACCAATATTCTTCAATATATTTTCTTGTGTGTTGAGCAGAAGAAATAAACTCGTACAGGATGGGTACAAGCTGAAGGGGAATAAATGATGACATAATTCTCATTTTGTGGGTGAACGATCCCTTTAAGTATTTGACTATAGCCTTGTTTTCTTAAAGTTATAGAGTTGCATTTGATGTGAAATATTCATAATGTGATGACTGCAGACAGTTGCTGAGATCTCTTTCTTTCTTTCCTTTTTACAGAAAAGACGTGAAAAATATTCTTACAAAGTATAAAATCAGCTCAACATTGTACCAAAATAAAGTTCACAATTACCACAACAGCGCAGTCATATTACAGGAATCTCTCAGTGTAAGAAAGGGAAATAAAATAAGTACCCAGCCTATAATGGCTTCTTGTGTTTTCTGTACTGTAGTGTGAGGATCTGGGACGGAAGTGATTACAGAGACATATTAAAGCAGAACAACGGAGGCTTTATGAATATGGATTTTACTGCTGTGTTTTCTGCATTTCATTTGGATGTGTTGTACAGGGACACGAAACACTCCTCATTCTGGAGAGATCCGCTTTATTTCTCATGTTAATCTCCATATGGACATGCTATCTGTGTTTTCTCTAGATTCTGAATCCTGAAGCTTTACCAGCCAGCAGCAAGACATGCCAGCTCTCTAATTTTCTGTGTGTGTGTGTGTGCTGATCTCAACAGCTATTTCCAGCTCATCTGCATTGTTTCTTTGACTTGAGTGAAATTTAAACACTGTTGAGCGTCTCTCAGTTTATAAAAAGAACATCTGTTCCTCACACAATTAGAGACAAATGGCATGTCTGACGTGTGCATATATACTAATGTTTTTGTCAGGGATGTAAAAATAGAAGGGAAGCAAATTTGAGTGCTTAGATGTAGGTCACATGATCGGATATCAGATCAACACATTCAAAAGTGACACAAATTCGATGTGAAAAATGCATGCAATAAGATTAGCAGTGGAATAATCTGGGTGACTGCGTAAATGAGAGCAGATGAGTGCATGCTCATGTACTAAATTAATAAAGGCAAACGTTCCCCTATCACTTCATACAAAATAAGAAATTCAAAGACTTAGCCCTTAACATGCCATTTTTATGTGTGCTGATCAGACTGTCAATGCATTTTAACCCTATAAAGCCTGACATGTAAAGCACACTTACGGCGTGATCGAGTTTAAATGTCTTCTGTGACTCCAGCATGGACTCTTTTCTGAGAAATAAGGTGAATGAGAACATGTTTATGTAAGAAACCTTATTGCTTTTGAACTCCTGAGATGATTTTAAACCTTAAAATACATGTAGGATTATCACTTGATGATGCTTTTTAGTCTTAAATCTTTTCAGATCACCACTGACCTCCATAGTATTTTTTTTCTATACTATAGAAATCAATGGATAACAGCAACTGTTTGTTTACCAATATTCTTCATTATATTCTCTTTTGTGTCGAGCAGAAGAAAGAAACTCATACAGGATGGCTACAAACTGAAGGGGAATAAATATTGGCTTTCGATGCATTTTAACCCTATAAAGCCTGACATATGAACAAATAGTCAGAAAAATCTATTTCAATGGAATAGTTTAGTGAAAAGATGAAATAATACAATATACTAAAACATCTAAAGCTTGCATGTGTTTTATGTTGATATGCTTTTATGGTCATATAGTCTGATATAATCATAATATGCAGGAAAAGACCCAAACTGAGCAAAAGTTAGTGCTGTCAAATAATTAATCGCATCCAAAATATCTGTTTTTATTTACATTATATGTGTATATTTATTATGTATATATAAATACACATACAGTATGTATTTTTAAAATATTTATCAATTTGTATATTCATATTCTTATATTTTATATTATATGTAAATATATTTAATATATAAAACTCATTTATTATTTATTTTTCCTTAAATATACACATGTAAACAAAAACTTTTATTATTGATGTCATTCTGAAATGTAAATCAATGAGATCTTTATAACAGTATAGCAGATACTTACATAATATTATATAAATATCAGTCTATATTTTCAATAATACAGTATGCCTTAGTAAGATGATATTTAAATGCAATGTGATGCAATGATGACTGCGAGATGAGATGAATAAATAAACACTTTTGTTGCTCATATTCAAAGATGCTTTTGACAGTGTGGCTGAACAGACACAAATGAGTGCTTCAAATAGAAGTGTGTGCTAAATTAATAAATGCAAATGTTCCAGAGAAACAGCATAGTACTGGTCTAATAACATAACGTTTCCTGAGCAGATCTTCAATGCGTTTTAGGCATTAACCTCCGTTTTCTTAAAGCAGAACACACACACACACGCATACACGCCTGGTGGTTTACCACAGGGCGTAGTCAGTGCTGTTTTGACTAAAATAAAAAGATCAAATAGACGGTTACATTGCCCCCATTACATACTGCCCTGCGTGTGTCTGTAAACTCCCTTCACTGGGAAATTTGCATGCGGCTGGTGCTTATGTGACAAAGTATTGTTTGTCTCTGCATGCTTTGTATATGCGTCAAAGCACGTTCATGTTCAGAAGTCTATCGGTTGCATCCATGCAGACGTCACCCGTTTTCTGGAAGTGCCTCGCAGTGACTGTTTCATGCAGGATTGGAGCAATGCAATTAGCTCTGGTGCTATTTTAAAAGGGTCAGACACTAATACCTACAGCCGTGGCTAGTTGAAGCGGTGTGGCAACAATAGAGCGTTCTCTGAGACTGCTGACAAACACTGCTGTCCGTCCTGGAAGGATCCGGGGCAACTTAGGGAAACAGTTCAATGAGCTTACATCCAACAATTAGTCCACCAAAGCCCACATGATAGAGGCCCGACGGTTGTAGAGCAGCGTCAGGGTCATTAAAACATCACCCTGAACTTCATGATCCTTCAGTAAGAGGCTCAAGAACAAATCTGCAGTTTGTAGCCTAAATGGACGTATGATATGAGATCTGTTTCACAGGTTTAAATTACACTCTCGTTCTCTCTTGACAAGCCAGATGAGATTTCAGTGACTGGTAACACACTAGATGAGCTTTCAGTGGATCGCATGTCACGTTATTATAGCTCTCATGTAGCTTTATTCAGCTTATTTTCAGCAAACAAGCTGTAAAAACTAATGCATGAGTTATTGTTATTAAAGTGTTATTCAAAAAACAATGGTTTTGACACTGTGCAGATCCCACATGCATCCTTTTTTAGGATTTTACAGTAACAGTAACTATGCCACAATGGCGGAAACTAGGCTTAGTTTTTAGAATCGATTTAATATGAGTTTTCATAATGCATTGGGCTGTTCCCCCACGCTCAGTGTTGAATATTTGGTTACACCTAGAGCGAGGGTGACTCTTGTCCCAAACCATGCTTGTGTTATTAATAGTAGCAGATGAGGGCAGAACTCAGAAGTGCTGCAAAAGTCTCAGAAATATGCAAAACCAGACATTTTTACATTGAACTTCATTGTCATTATATAGAGTTCAAGTGCAATGAGCGTCTAAAAAGAAGAAGTGCAAACAGAATTATAGTGTTTAAACAAAAATGCAGTCATGAAAATGCCCAAAAGCAGTCATAGTCAAGTAGCGGAGGTATATTTGTAGCAATAGTCAAAATGTTCAATTTCTCTTTTATGCCATAAATCATTAGGATATTAAGTAAAGATTATGTTCCATAAAGATATTTTGTAAATGCATCAAGAAATTAATTTCTGATTTTCTCAATATTTAGTTTTTTTTGCACTGTGGCTCAAAGATCGCTGCAAAATGTAAAACAATAGTTGTTTTGGGAGGAGAGCAAAAGTGTATTATAGCATTCAGTTGTGCTATTACTAATGCTGTTTGGGATGACTAATTTGGGTACCTTGTAATCAACGCGACGCGTTCTCGACGCGACGCTTTCGCTGCAGATGAGATGTAACGTGATAGTCCCCGCCCATGACAGCGCTGCCATCCAATCAGCGCGCGAGAAGCCATTCACGGCCCCTCCCCCTTGAGAAACGGTCGCGATTGAGCTGAGCGTTCGCCGCGCGCTGTTCAGTCCGGTGAGTCACCGTTCGCGCTGGAATACAGAGATAACGAGCGGATAACGAGCGGATAACGGGGAAAGAGCTGGAGCTGCGAGCATGGCGGTCGAAGAGGAAGGTCTTCGGGTTTTCCAGAGCGTCAAAATAAAAATCGGTGAGTTTTGGAGCGCGTTAACGCGCCGGACCGCCTTCTGACTGGAATCACACGGTCTATTGTGAGAATGTGTGGATAATTATACAAATACATACCTAATTTTGTCATTTAGCTATTAACGCGGATATATATGAGGCAATTATATCGTATTACACGGTGAATAATCTCAGGTTATGTGTTTGAATGGCGCCTCAGAAATAGCTTCACATCCAGATGCGCGAAAAAATAAACACCGTGCCTTCAGATCGTTATATTCGTGTCTTAAAGGTGTTTTCCCTCCTATTACACACAGATTAGTGTGTTTCACTCCAGCTGTGGATGTCTAGAAGCTGCAGAGCGTTTTTATCTCTGGACTCATAAACGATCCTGGCGGTTTTTTCGCTGTGTTCTGCATCTGAAATCATTTACACAGGCATCGCAACAAGTACAACATGCTGATGAAATCATTCTTTCCGACTCGAGCAGAAATGCATGTGATTTTTCTTCCTGGACAGACTGACAGGCATGTGCTGTGTGCTGGCGTGTGGTCTGACTGATGTAAACATGATAAACCCTGAGAAGATGCTCTTTGTGTTTGTCTCTTTCAATTTCTGTTTGAGGGTGCTTGACATTTGAAATTGTGCATTTGTGTGTGTGTGATGTTGTTCTTCTGTTCCTCAGGTGCACACAGCTCTCATGCATGAGGCCAGTGTGTGTTTGCTGCTGTCATTGAGTTGTTATTTGATCCAGATTAAAGCAGAGCACACACTCACACACACACACATGTAGTGTTTCCATGTTTTATGGGGACTCTCCATAGGTGTAATGGTGTTTATACTGTACAGACTGTATGTGGTATTGTCCT
>JAUCMR010000001.1:1767969-1778774 GCA_032357425.1 Enteromius argenteus
TGTGTGTGTGTGTATATATATCTATGTGTGTGTGTGTGTGTGTGTATATATATATATATATATATATATGTGTGTGTGTGTGTGTTGCGTTTGTTAGAAAACAAATTCTAAATTCTGATTGGCCGAGACATGTAAAGCTGACACACAGACACACATCAGATCAGTTCTGCTGCAGTCTGATCAGAATCTCTTTTCCCGTATTTTCCGTGTGTCGGGTCATGTGATCCGCCCGATCCCTGCACAGCCTCATGGGAGCCTGCAGCGCTTGTGTTTTCATCGGTTTCACTCTTCAGGTGGCGGGAGTAACCATGGTAATGCTGCTCTCCCTCTCTCTCTCTCTTCCACAGGGAAAGGTTCACCTGGAGCTGCGTCTCAGTGAGGTTATCACAGACAGCGGTGTCGTCTGCCACAAGCTGGCAACACGGTGAGGCAGCCAATCACGAGTTCTGCTCAGACGTCCACCAGCCAATCAGAGCTCAGCCCTCGTGTCTTACCAGAGTCACATCTTGAAAGATCAGTGCATGTATAACAGGGCATTTCTTCATGTACATGTGACATTAGTCGTCCAATAACATAATAATTACAGGCCATTTAATGTTCACAGTCACAGAGACACTCAACCAATCATGTGAGTTTGGGGGCAGGACTTTCTGACCATCTGACCAATGACTGATGAGTGTTTGGAAACAGTCATAATTGTTGGAGTTGTGTTTGATAGAACACACATCTCCAGTGTCTTTAACAGTGATGCTTTAAAGCGGTTTGACAGTCTAATAGTTCCCCTGTCAGAGGTTGTTTCTTCTGCTTCGTCTGCTTTAAAGCACAGCAGCTGTAACCAGACCTTCAGCAGTAAACTTCAACACACTTGTTATTTGTTGTTTGAAGGACGGTACATACTGTCTACAACAGAAACAAACACATCTGAATTACAAAGGGCTTCCTTACAGGAATAATTCACCCAAAACCCAACATTGTCATTTATTCACCCTCATGTTTTTTCTTCTTTTCTCCTTTCAAACATTCTTCCAGTAACGTGAAAGGCTTAGTTCACCCAAAAATGAACATTCTGTCATTAATAAGACCTTCGTTCATCTTCAGAACACAAATCAAGATATTTCTGATGATATCAGAGAGCCATCTGTCCCTTCATAGACACCAACACAACTGAAATGATCCCGATTTTAATGAATATATTTTTTTGCGCAAAGAAAACAAAACTCTACCATTCTTCTCCCGTGACTTACGTCTTCCGTCATTTTAGAGATTATCTCTGTGTATGTGTACACTTTCCTCTAGACGTACACAACTGCAGATTACGTTCATGTGCATGCTTTCCCTCAGTTGTAAACAAGGCTGGTTATGTCAAATCCGTAAAACGCATCACTTGTGATACTCTCTAAAATGGCAGAAGACATAACTCAGAGGAGAAGAGTGATTGAGTATATGATGTTATTTTTGTTTTCTTTTGCGCAAAAAAAAGTATTCTCTTAGTGTCGTAAAACTGAAGCTGAGTCACGGATGTGACATGGACTGTTTTACCATGTTTTTACTATGTTTCTGGATCTGGATCATTTCAGCTGTTAATGACAGAATTCTCATTTTTGGGAGAACTAACACTTTCACAGAATGTTCGTTCAGAGTTATCTGGTCTTTAATAATGCTCTTGAAATGTGAGCACAAATTACATTATAATTTTTTTCTGAAATGTGTCAGTTTTTTTTTTTTTATTAGAACATATTTTTGTTAGCTGGAATTTTTTGTATTTACCTTAGACTAATAGATTTTTATGTAACTGAATTTTAAAAAACTGTGACCAGTCTTAAAGAAAAATTTAGCTGAATAACTCTTAAGACTATTCTTAACCTTTTATGCAGCCGGCCCCTGGCCTTATTTTCTCAGAGTTAGTCACTCCTGGCTCTCATCGTCCTGAAAGAATGGTCTGTTGTGGGGGTTTTCAGATCTTTCGTAACTTTTAGAAACAAATCGTCATGGTCACATGTCATAATTACATCACATCATTCTGTAGCTCAGTATAGCTTGGCTTGCAACACAGAGGTCATGGGTTCAGTTCCTGAGCAATGCATGCACTAATGCAGTGTCAGTCGCTCTGATAGAACTGTGCTGATCACACACACAGCATCACTGCATCTCAGTCTGTGCTCGTGGTTGACTGCTGGTGTTACTGTGGTGTTGCACACTGTGTAGTGTACTCTGTAGCAGTGTTGGGGTTAGTGTGGTTTAACCGATGTCTGTACATTCACTGTAGAGCGCTTCAGCATGCGTTCTAGCTCTACAGTCTCTGAGCGCTTCGATGCTGTGATTAGCAGCTCAAGATTTATTTAAAGATACCAGAGAAGTGCCGCACTCAAATTGAGAGTGAATAAGTGAACTGATGTCTGCTGTGTGTGTGTGTGTGTGTGTGTGTGCGCATGCAATGAACTTCACATATCTGAAGCTGGATGAATGCGTCTGTGCTTTTAGTTATTTGACTGAAAACAGGTACATGCAGTATATGATGTGTGTGTGTGTGTGTGCTTATATAGGTGTCATACATGCTTTCACAGCATCAGCGGGTCCATGTCTGGACAGTTTCCCACACTGGAGCACTCTGGGTAATGAGCTTAGTGACACAGTGAGCAGCGCTCTCATTCACAGGATATTTATGCAGCTTCCATTTTAAGACACAGCGAGGATGACGTCTCCACACACACACACACACACACACTCTGATTCATTCAGTGCTTGTGCTGCTCTGCTGTGATTCTGGGTTATGAGACTTTGACAGGAGAAGGCTTTTTTTTACTCTAAAGCCCGAGACACGCTGCATGATTTTCAGCTGTCCCAGACAAAAGATTGTCCTCGTGAAACAATCGTCGTGATTCAAAAATCAAGCAGTGTGTCTCAGGCTTTAGATAAAAGCAGGAAATGCAGAATATATCACACAACATTTTTATTATGTTTGCAAAAGAAAAAAGAAAATGTTTAAATGGTTAATAATTCCTTGCTTTAATTGGGCTGAACTCAGAAGCAGATCATTTAATAATTTTATAATAGAATATTAACATGAAAAATATAATTTTAATGTTTAAAAATGTAAAGAATTTCTTACAAAATCTAAAGAGCTTAAAAGCAGATAATATGAGAGCTTGTTTTTTCCAGTATATATGGAGCATTAATAAATGCTGTGTTGAAATAAATATAAAATGTTTTTATATTTATTATTTATTTTATTGTGATCGGAGACCAGCGTTTATCGAGATTTCTAGCAATGTGTTAGAATTAGAGATTCTCTAAACCCTGTTCATTCATCAGCATTAGAACCAGAGCCAGGCCCTGCTGCATACACACATATACACGTATAGATCAGCACTCTGTGTGTGTGTGTGTGTGTGTGTTTGTGAGGTGATGTGTGTCTGCTTTAAGTCTGAAAGCTGCATTAGTTTGTGTGTGTAACTCCCTGCTGATGTCATTCAGTGAGTGATGATGTCATTTGTGTCTGGCTCTGATTGGCTGGGTGTGACATTATGTTGCATAGCTGCGGATTTCTATAAGGTCATTTGTGATGTAATTGTCATTATAAATTAGATTTTATAAAATAATTCATGTCAAAAACCATGTTTTTATACTTTTCATGCATGTAAAAATATTAAAAATGTTCTAAAATTTGAATTTTATATTTTTGTTTCATATATTTTACATTTTATAGGTTGTTTTTTTTTTTAAAGAATTCTCTTCTGCTCAGCAAGCCTGCATTTATTTGATCAAAACTACAGCAAAAGCAGTCATATTATGAAATAGGTTCACAATATGTCAGAGACTTCTTAAACAACGTTACAAATCTTACAGTTCACAGTGTATGTGAAATGTTTTATATGTATTTCTCCAGTCTGAAATGTTGGTGTTGTGTGTGTTTTCCTCTCGCAGGGTTCTGGAGTGTCAGGATCTGCCGATAGTGAATGGTCAGTGTGATCCGTACGCCGCCGTCTCGTTACTCGGCTCCTCCAGGTGAGATCAACCCTGAGAGCATCGACGCTCGTCTAGATTAGAAGTGCTAATTAAATCTGTCCCAGCGCCGTCAGGACAGCAGCTCAGGACTCAGTGTGTGTCCTCAGAAGAATACTTTTGATCAAGTTAATATGTCAATGCTGAAAAAAAGGATTCATTTCTTTTGAAAAAATCTGAATGTTGGTGTAGGTTCAGCTGCTTTCACCTAAAAAACACAGTTTAACACGAATGCATCTCCTCACAGGCCAGAAGCCAAGAAGACAAAGGTCAAACGGAAAAACAACAATCCTCAGTTTGATGAGATCTTCTTTTTCGAGGTAGGAGCTCGTTAGATGATTCTTTAACTATTGCTGTATTTTCCTGAAAATAAAGTGGCATTCGTTATAAACAACATTAATTTTGAATGAAAAGCCTAAATTACATTTTTTTATGAAATTGAAACATGTATCTCCATCAAAATCAGTACAGATGTATTGCATGCGTGATGTTAATTGCAAAGTTAATTAAAAGTTAATTTTCCAGATCTGTAAAATACAGTACCGTGTACAGTGCAGCAGTAAACGTGTAAATAGTTATTTATCAGCATTAAAAGACGATTAATAATAGTAATAAAAAAAAGTAAAGTTTAACAAATAAAATATTTTATTAAAATATTAATAAATCTTGATTGTAAAATATCACTGATAGTGATAATAAATATGTCATCAAACATGCTTTTGAGCAGAAACTACAGCATAATGCGATGTTTTGAGTGAAGATGAAATGAAGTCTGGAGAGTAGTGAGATGTTCAGGATGAATCATGTTTATTCTCAGGTTTAGTGTTTACTCTGGAAATAGATGATATCTGGAGGAAGGTGGTTTCTCACTTTTACACTCTCCACACCCTGATCTCTGCTCTACATCATGCAGCAGAAATACGTCTCTTATTCCATCTCTACTCAGTTTTTCATCCCCCTATTGTTTCTTTTTTCTTTTCTGTTTGTTGTTCTTTCATAGTTTATGTACCCTTTTAATTCTCTCTTGCTCTCTTTATTTTTATTCCTCTATAAACATTCTCTTCTGACCTTCTTCAAACAGGCTGCTCTCTTCATATTATATATTACAGTTGTTCTCAGCTGCTCACACACACACACACACTCTTGTCTGACTCTCAAACAGCAGAAACACACCGAATCTGCCAAACCACACTCTAATACTCAAGCCTTTCCAATTTCACACATTTTGTGAAAAACACAACACACAGTTCTCTCTGTAACACACACGTAACTGTTGTTTTAACAGTGTGTGATTTGACATTATCGAGTATTTAGCCAAAACCATTTGAAACACCTCTACAGAGTGCATACACACATGATGTGAAGTCTTAGTGCGCAGTTAGTGTGTGTTCTTTCACTGCATGATTCGATCTGATAAAATACATTTAGAATGATCACAAAATTCAAGACATATAGTTCATACAGTTAATCAGTTTAAAACAAAAAGGTGCAGTTTTTCTCCAAAATTAGCATGATTACAAATATAATATACATTTTTTACAACAGTTCAATTAACAAGAAGTTAATTAAGTTAATTAATTTCCTGTTTTTGCACTATTTCAACAACAAAAACTAATTCCAAACCCAACCACAGCATTATTTTGCATCTCTGAGCAGCATGACAGTGATTCGTTTGTGAATGAATCATTCGTTTAAATGATTCGCTTCAGTCACATTGACTCATTTATTTACAGTGACCTACTGCCACCTACTGGAGGTTTTCAGTTCACAGTCAGAGTATCTTGTATTATTGAAATCATTTCAAATTTCAGTATTTAAAAAACATTGGAAAAAATGGCTTTATAAATGTAAAAATGCCCATAAAATGTAAAAATCTGATAAAACTTATTGGAAAAGATTAATTTATATCAACTGATCGGTACACAGAATATGAAGAATATCAGAAACTTCAGGAGTCCACAGCAGTCCTTAAGATACCAGCACAATATTGTCTAATTATCATTATCACTATCAATCTGGCACATCCCTACTGCTTTAAAAACAAAACAAGAAAAGAAATGAATCAGCAGCAGCAGCACGCTGTAAAACATCACAAGTGGAGGAAACGTAAACGTTTAAGGCTATCAAACCGAAAAATCTCCTGAAGCTGGTTTCCTCAAAGTTTGAAGTCTTCTCAGGTTTTGATGTTTTAGAGAGCGCTAGTGATGATTAGTGTCTCCACTAACCGTTATCTGTGGTTAACCGCGGTAAGGTGAGAGTGTCACACCCTGCACAGTGATTCGTGTGTCATTAAACCTGACAGCTGTTTTCTCTCAGTCACACACACACACACACACACACACACACACACACACGTGCGGGGCTCTGGGGACGACGAGACAAGAGTGTGATTGATTGTGAGACACAGTCCTCTCTGTTTATCTCAGCCCTCAGTGGTCTTTCCCTCCTACACTGGACACACATCTTCATCTTCATCATCAGCTCAGTGGGAAATTAACATCCTCACTATCAGGCGTGCGTTAAATATAAAACAAAAGACTTGTTAAATATCTTTGCAGAAAAGATGCATGAAATATGAAATCAAATGTTGTACTTAAACATATCATATCACTCCTTCAGAACATGACAGATCATGGAGAAACATTAGACTTGATGTTCATTTGATTACATGTTAGTGTTTGATCTCACAGGTGACCAAACCTCTGAGCTACACCAAACGCCAGTTCGACGTGGAAGAGGACGACGTGGACAAGCTCGCGCTCAAGTGAGTGTGTGTGTGTGTGTGTGTGTGTGTGTGTGTGAGTAAGTTTGCGTGCACATGCTTGTGTGTGTGAGTGTGAGAGAGAGTGTGTGTGTGTGATTCTCAGAAGCAGGCTGTGTTTACTCTCACTGGATGATGTAACTGGCTGTGTTTCTATAAACTGGCCACAAACATACGAGGTGCATGTTGGTCTGTTTGCTGGTCGCACTTGTAATGTATTTCAACATCATGTTTGATGTGACATTGAGTAAGGAGTGATGTTTGTAAACAGTGTTGGGGTAATGCGTTACAAGTAATGCGAGTTACGTAATAATATTACTTTTTCCAAGTGAGTAGTAAAGTAACGCGTTACTTTTTAATTTTAGAGTAATAAAACTGAGTTACTTTGTTTTCTTATTTATTGACTGACGAGTCTCCTGACCCCATGCTGGGAGAAATCAGAAATACAGAGCATTGTGTGCGGTGTGTGAATACACTGTAGCTCTAGACTAAATGTGAATGTGCATTAATTCATCTCACTCTGAAAAACAGATTTAGTATTCATCAAAATTAATTAAAATAAACTTGCAAACCTACAATAATTACACAAATGTATCTAATCTCATTTTATTAACCAGTGTCTTTGCTGCTGATGATCCAGTTCAACCAGACTTACAAGCAAAAATTACTTCAAAAACTAACTATTGTGCTTTATTGTTTTTTTTTATTGGTGAAGAGTATTGAACTTTCTTCTCCTGTGTTTTTACACTTTACACTTTTTAAACTTTCCCCAGCCCTGTTTGTAAACACCGTCAGATGGCTCGTAAAAGCAGGAATCACGTCCGGCTCCATCTAATGTCCTTCAGTCACTGAGTTATTGTGTGATCTGTACTCAGTGAGGATGTCTTTTTCACCACAAACACTGACGGAAAGAGGAATATTTGCCGTTAACAGTGTTATTTTAGGATCGTTAGGATTGGAATTTATATTTTTCACTATTGCCTTAAACTTTGTACAAAACACACACAGTATCCTTTTCACTATACAAAATAATAAAAAGAAACAGTATTTCACTGTGCAATTTAGCTACTTCAGCTTAAACCTATTTTATTTCATTTAATTAGCTGGCAAGGCAGCATTTCTAATGTTTGTTTAAGTTTTAATGTCTGTCCTTAAACACTTGTCAGGGTGGATCTGTGGAACGCCAGTAATCTGAAGTTTGGAGACGAGTTTCTGGGAGAGGTCCGGGTTCCTCTGAAGGTGCTGGGTCAGTCGGGCGTTCACGATGCATGGTACTTCCTTCAGCCCAGAGATAACGGCCATAAATCAGTGAAGGCTGATGAGCTGGGCTCGTTACGACTCAACATCGTTTACACGGAGGACCACGTGTTCCCCACGGAGCATTATAACCCGCTCCGAGACCTGCTGCTGCAGTCGGCCCACGTCGAGGTCAGTGACACCGCTAACTAGTCCTGCTGACTTACTAGATCGAAAGAGTATCAGTAGTAATTTACTGAAGCGCTACATTGTTTATTTTATAATGCAATATAGTATAATAATAAATATATAAATATAAATATAATAAAAAACAGATTAAGATTGTAAGAGAAGCTGTCCTCTCTGATAATATTTGGTAATATTTTTAATTACCTTGTATTTTTAGATTTTCAGTTTTAGTGATTTTGTTATGTGCTTGTATCGCATTTATTATTTTATAAATTATATATATATATATATATATATTTTTTTTTTTTTTTTCATTTCAGCTTTATTTCCAGAAATGGAAAATGATTTTTAATAGTTTCAAGTAAAATACAGTCAAACAAATAATACAAACACTTAGAATACAAGGTGGGTTAAAATTAATAAAAGTATCAAAGACAAATGTTCCTAATAATTAAAGTAATATGTAATTTTCATTAGTTTTCAAAAAATAATCTCATATAGCTGTAATGATCTTTTCTTACAGTATTAGTAATTGTAATACTTCAACTTATTGTATTTCAGTTTGTTGCCAAGGCAGCATTTGCATTTTTTATTTTTTGTTTTCATAGATTTATCTTTTATTAGCAGTCTTATGGTCTCTCAAGCAGCTCCAGCTGTACATTTAACATAAAAAGAAAGAACACAGCGGTTATTAGATTTAAAAATAAGTATATAAATTGAAATAAATAATAATAGTAATAGAAAATACAATCCAATAAAAAAAGTTATGAGGTGATCATATTCCCAATTGATTAAATCTCATCTGTGACCCTGGAGCACTGAGGGTGCAAAAAAAATCTAAATATTGAGAAAATAATCTTTAAAGTTGTCCAAATGAAGCACTTATCAATGCATATTACTCATCAAAAATGAAGTTTTGGTATATTTATGGTAGGACTTTTATAAGATATCTTCATGGAACACGATTTTTACTTAATATCCTAATGATTTTTGTTATAAAAAAAAAAATGGATCATTTTGACTCATACAGTATATTGTTTTCTATAGCTACAAATATAGCTGTGCTGCTGATGACCAGGGTCTTGTTTGCGGTTCTTGCTCAGTCTGATCTCTCTAGCCATGTGTGTTTGTGTCTCAGCCCGTTTCAGCGTCAGCGGCTCATATCTTGGGTGAGGTGTGTCGTGAGAAGCAGGAGGCAGCTGTTCCTTTGGTGCGACTCTTCCTTCACTACGGTAAAATCGTGCCTTTCCTCAGCGCCATCGCCCACGCCGAGATCAGCCGCACACAGTGAGTACACACACTCACACACACACTAACACTATCACACACTCACTCACACACTCACTCACACAAACTCTCTCACACACACACACACACACACACACTCTCAGACTCACATACACACACACACTAACACTATCACACACACTCACTCTCACACACACACTCTCAGACTCACATACACACACACACACACACACACTAACACTATCACACACACAAACTCTTTCACACACACACACTCTCAGACTCACATACACACTCACTCACCTTCGTCTTCCTCATCTTCCTCTCACTCCTGCAGAGATCCCAACACTATCTTCCGGGGAAACTCTCTGACGTCTAAGTGCATCGATGAGACCATGAAGCTGGCTGGGATGCATTACCTGCGCGTCACGCTCAAACCCATCATCGATGAAGTGAGTGTGTCTCAGTCTCTTCTGTTATCTCTTCACCTTCACCGCAGGACTGGGAGCTATATACTGTGTTACGGTATATCAGAATATTTTTATAAGCGATACAGTATGAAGCTCATATTTTCAGTACAGTATTTTTCTGCTCATATTATGCCTACATGGTTACATCCACTTTTTTTGTTTTCATAGCCTTTACTGTAATATGCATTTTGTTGGGCAGGATGTGAAATTTATATTCATGTATACATACAGTACATATATATGTGCAGATATATACCATATATCACAAATCAGGCAAAATATACTGAGATCTGAATGTTTGGTAGTTGACCGTGTTGTTTGTCTGTAGATCTGCACAGACCACAAACCCTGTGAGATCGACCCGGTCAAGCTGAAGGAGTCTGAGAACCTTGACACCAACAGGGTGAGTCTGAATGCTTTAGAGCAGTTAAATAATTAGTTAGTTAGCTGCTCAGATTAAATAACACATATATTGTACGAACAAACACAGAATTGATTGAGAATCATTGAAGAGAGAATCTCTCCCGCTGCTCATATCCAGCCCTGCTGATGCTCTCTGTGTGTGTGTCTCCTCAGGAAAACCTGCGTCAATACGTGGACCGGATCTTCACCGTCATCACCAGCTCAGGTGTGAGCTGCCCGACGGTCATGTGTGACATCTTCTTCTCGCTGCGAGAGTCTGCTGCGTCACGCTTCCAGGGTAAAACAACACAAAGAGTTACTCTAAAAACAGTGACGCAAACCTGAGGGAAAGAGTCCCAGTTCACACAGAACATGAACACAGAAGCAGATTCAGAGATCTTTTGGCTTATTTGAGTCACTTTTCAAGTCAAGTCAAGTCACTTTTATTTATATAGCGCTTTTAACAATACAGATTGTAGCAAAGCACTGAACATTAA
>JAUCMR010000001.1:1778874-1789635 GCA_032357425.1 Enteromius argenteus
GTTTGTTTTCTTCCAATAGAGATGAAAAGTAATCAGATCTAGCCCTTTTTAATGCTTTTCTGTAGGTTAGCATATTTGAGTGGTTTTACGGTCTTCATTTTGAAATTCAGTCAACTTGAATAATAATTTAATTTTTCTCGTAGTTTTTCTCTTGACACAGTCACTTATGACTTCTTTAAATTAACTTGAAATGGAATTAAATGTGACAAATTAAACAAATTAAAAGTTTGTTTAAAAGAAATAATTTGTTTAAAGAATAAATCTAATATTTACAATTCTGTATTTACAATTCATTATGATGATCATGGTGTTGATAATGATAATGATTGTGAGGACCATGATGACTGTAATGATGATGAGGAAGAGGAGAATTATGATGATTATGGTGGTGGTGATGATGATGATGGGGATGATGGTAATGTAGATTGTGATGATGATGATGATGATAATGATGGTGGTGATGATGATGATTGTGATGATGGTGAGGATGGTGATGATGTGATATTGATTGTGATGTGATGATGATAAAGAGAAAGGTAATGATGATAATGATTGTGATGGTGGTGATGATGATGGTAATGATAGTGATGCTGATAATAGTGGTGATTGTGATGAAGAAGATCATGATGGAGATGGTTTTGATGATAGTAATAATGAAGATGGTGGGGATGACGATAATAAAGATGATGGTGATGATGGTAATGATGGTTAGGAAGATAGTGGTAATGATGATGATGATGATGAGGATGATGATGATGGTGGTGATGATGATAGTAATAATGAAGATGGTGGTGATGATGGTAATGAAGATAACGGTAATGATGATGATGATGGTAATAATGGTGATAGTGATGGTGGTGATGTTCATAGTAAAGATGATGGTGATAGTGGTAATGATGATGATGATTGTGGTGATGATGATGGTGGTGATGATGATAGTAATAATGAAGATGGTGGTGATGATGATAGTAAAGATGATGGTGATAGTAGTAATGATGATGTGTGTGTTTTTGCAGTCGACCCGGATGTGCGCTACACAGCCGTTAGCAGCTTCATCTTCCTCCGTTTCTTCGCTCCTGCCATCCTCTCTCCGAACCTCTTCCACCTCCGCCCGCATCACCCGGTGTGTACCTCCTCCTCTCTGTTGAACAGCTAATAATTAATCAGATGTGTTATTTTGATCATTATTGTCTCTGTAAAGGATCCGTGCACGTCTCGGACGCTGACGCTCATTTCCAAAACCATCCAAACTCTGGGAAGCCTGGCCAAGTCTAAATCTGTAAGTTAACATTGATACGTATTTACTGTTACAAATCCTGACATTATAAATTATTTGTAAGATAACGTTATACAATAGTTATATAGTGATGATGACATGCAGACTGGTATTGTGATGGTATGCTCTATGATGAAATAATCAACTCTCTCGTCTCTCTCTATCAGGCCAATTTCAAAGAGTCCTACATGGCTGCGTTCTACGACTACTTCAACGAGCAGAAGTATGCAGATGCAGTGAAGAATGTGAGTGGCTCCTGTCTGTCATAGATCTCTCTATCAGAGATGTCTGCTTGTGTTCTGATGTGTGTCTGTGTTCAGTTCCTGGATCTGATCTCGTCCTCGGCCCGCTGGGATCAGAAGAGCATCGAGACGCCCATTATGCTCAAGGAAGGGTGAGAGACGCTCACAGACATCACAAAAAACATTCAGTTTAAAATTTAAAAAGTCCAACTTTTATAAACACCTCTCAAGACTCATGGCATCCCACTGCATCTCGTGTTTGTAATTGAAAAAATCACTCAGTGATTGGCTTTCATCTGTTTGTATTAAACTGTTTATAGTTGCTTAAGCAATTCGTTATGATTGGTTCATAACCTTTTTCACGGATAGTTGTGTTATTTTATTGCTTTGAATAAACGTGCAGTAGTAATATTTTGTTCAAAGCACCCTCTTGTGTCCTCAGGAGAGAAGCCAAAAGTGTTGTTCTCCCCTAACTGAAATTAAATATTTTAAATTCAAATATCATTTGATCATATTTAAGTACAAAATTCAAATGGATTTATTTATTTAGACATTTTGACAGCCCTACAGCTCACTGTATCAGAGCCAGACCAATCAGCATGTGTGTGTGTGTGTGTTTCTCTGCTGGACGCAGGAGCGTTAAACTCGTTATTAAGAGGTTTGATGCCAAAGGCTCTGGCAGGTAAGCTGCCGTTGTGACCTTTGACCCTTGGCCTCCTGACCCCTGTGGTAGCCTCCTCAGTGTCTCTGTTGTTCTCCTGCTGGTCTCGCCCTTCCCTGCTAGTGAGCACAGACACAGGCACCCTTTCTAGTGCTCCAACCCTTCAGAGAGCTTGAGACTCTGTGGATCTCGTGAGCAGATGAGAAATACTAGTCTCATTTCATCAGCTGTGATTATAAATGTTAAAAAGATTATCAGTGATTCTTCTTTCCTACTAGTAATAAGACTGCACCCGTGCTGTTTAAGTATCCTGGATGTACTTTAATAGTTTTTGTTTATGTTTTAGTTAGTTAGTTAGTTTTAGTATTTTTTTTAGTGCTGTCAAATGATTAAATCCATCCAAAATAAAAGTTTTAAATGTTTACATGCTGTGTATATTTATTATGTATATATAAATATGCACACATGCATGTATATATTTAAAATATTATATTAAATATATTCATATACAATATATATATAAATATATACACGTAAATAATTTCAAAGTATATACTGTATGTGTGTGTATTTACATAATAATTATACACAGCACACATATGTTATGCAAAGAAAAACTTTTATTTTGGATGCGATCAATCATGATTAATCGTTTAACAGTACTGGTATTTCTTTACGTATTTTTGTAATTTTTATTATGCTTATATACTTTTTTTAGAGTTTAATTATTATTAAGTTTATTTAAGTTTAGTTTTACTTAATTTAGTATTACTAAAATAAACAAAGTTTAATTAGTAGTTTTAAAATATGTATAAATCATAAAATTTAAAATTTATTTTATTTTATTTCACAGTTTATTTCAAGTAACGCATTTTTTAATGGTTTCAGGTTCAATAAACTACAATAACCTGGAAAGCAGAAATTAAATGTACACTTATTTTACACAATATTCACTAGAATACATTCAACAAAATTTGAAAACATAAAAATATACATCAGCAGGTATTCAACAGAATCCCAGAACAATTCAGTTTAGAGAGAAGTTGTTTATTGTGAAAATAATCAGTGATATGATTGAGTGCAGATGACGTCAGAGTGAGTTGATTATTAATATGAATGTGATGTGTGATTGAGACTGGAGGGAGTCTAAGTTTAGACCCGTTCTGCTCTGACCTTCCAGATTCATGATCAAACGAGCTCAAGGACGAAACCGCTTCGGTCTGAAGAACTTCAAGAAGAGATGGTTCCGGCTCACCAACCACGAGTTCACCTACCACAAAACCAAAGGTAACGCAAAAGGTTTGTCCCATACTCTCGCTACAGGTGTGTTCATCTGTGCAGGACTCTGTGTGTGTGTGTGAAGAAGCAGAACATCAGCACTGAGCAGTATCACAATCACAAACGTCTGAGTAATTACTGTTAAACAAAACACTGATGCAAGAATTATTATAACTAAAAAACAGTTCTTCAAATACTTCAAAACCAGAAATAGTAAAAATGATAATGGAAATAGAAATAATGGCAAGTATACAAAACATTTTTAAAAAATTGGGGTCGGTTCCTTAAAGGAAATTAGCATTTTTATCAAGGATGCATTAAATTGATGCAGTGAAGATATTTATAATGTTGCAAAAGATTATTATTTCATATTTTATTGCTGTTGTTTTGAACTTTCTATTCATCTGTGAATCCTGAAAAATAAAATGCATCACAGTTTTCACAAAAATACTGAGCAATCAGAAATGTTTGTTGAGCAGTAAATCAGTATATTATGATGATTTATGAAGATCATGTGACACTGAAGACTGGAGTAATGATGCTGAAAATACAGCTGAACATCACAGAAATAAATACACTTAATAATATTTCACAATTTTTACTGTATTTTTGAATAATAACAAATAAATGCAGCCTCTGAGAGCAGAATTGTTTATATTTTTTTCCTGCAGAAAACACTGATTTACACGAATCAATCAAATGCTTTCCTGCCTCGTTTGTACATCCATCCTGAAGCGTTTAGTCCGTTGTGTGTTGGTTGTTGATGTGTGTGTGTGGTTGTGTCCAGGAGAGGGCGCTCTGTGCAGCATCCCTATTGAAAACATCCTGGCTGTAGAGAGACTCGAGGAGGAGTCCTTCAAAATGAAGAACGTAAGAGAAACCGCTTCACATTCACTCATGAGACCCCCTGGAGCACAAAAGCAGTGATAAACACACAGCTATATCTGTAGCAATAGACAATAATACACTATGAGTCAGAATGATCCATTTTTCTTTTATGCCAAAAATCATTAGGATATTAAGTAAAGATCATGTTCCATGAAAATATTTTGTAAATTTCCTACCTATTTAGAGTTTTCTAATAGTTACAGACCTCAGTAGAAGCCTGTTTATTCAGCTTCAGACGATGCATGCATGATCTCGTGACTGGTTTTGTGCTTCAGGGTCACTTTGATAGTTTGGTAGACCTCCCTTCAACAGCAGTGCTGTGGTTTTCCTGCAGATGTTCCAGGTCATCCAGCCAGAGAGGGCGCTCTACATCCAGGCTAATAACTGCGTGGAGGCGCGCGACTGGATCGACATCCTGACCAAGGTCAGTCAGTGTAACCGCAAGCGTCTGAGCACTTATCACCCGTCGGCCTTCCTCAACGGACACTGGCTCTGCTGCAAGCTGTCTGCGGACACAGCGCCCGGCTGTACGCCCTGCACAGGGTGAGTCTGACCACACCGCTCCGGCTAGCATGAGGCTAAACACTTCTGCTGTCTCCTCACCGGTGCTGGGGAGTGATAAAAAGAGAAATTCGTAAAATCTGTAATTCTAATATGACGATCAAACTAGAATTATAAACCTGGATTTGTCCAATCTTCAGATTTATGGATGCAAATAAGTGCACATTGGATTATATAATATATCAATTGCATATTTAAACATAATATTTTTAGATAAGTTGTAATACAAAAGCGTTTGTGTGTTTCAGGGGACTTCCAGCCAACATTCAGCTGGACGTGGACGGAGACCGAGAGACGGAGCGGATCTACTCGCTCTACAACACATACATGTCCAAACTAGTCAAGATGCAGGGTGAGAGAGAGCGGACACACACTACACTATCTTCAAATCATGCCTATGACTTAACACTGAGTCCAGTGGAGGTCAGCTCAGTCTGACTTCAAAGACCTTCAATTAAAGGGACAGTTCACTCATAAAATCACCCTCATGTCATTCCAAACCCTTGAGATCTTCATTCATCTTCAGAACACAAATGGAGGTATTTCTGATGAACTCCGAGAGCTCTCTGACCCTTCATAAACAGCAAGGGTCCAAACACAATCAAGGCTCAGAAATATAGCGAGGAGATCGATAAAATAATCCACATGACATCAGGGGTTCAACCGTAATTTTACGAAGCTACAAGAAAACTTTTTGTGCAATCGAAAAAATACACTGCAAAAAATCTTGTTTCCTTTTATAAATATCTACAAATTTTGAAATTAAGATGGCTTGTTTTCTGAAAATATTATTCAAATTTTATTAGTTTTTGCTTAAAACAAGTAAAAATATGGGGTAAGAAAAAGTCTTGTTTAGCCTTTGAACTAAGGTTATTTTTCTTCTCCATTATAAGGCCAGCAGGGGTCACTCATACATCGTTAAATAACTAACCGGTGGTAATTCTGCTCAAATACATGATACACAGAACAGTTATTATTGACTGTTTATGCTGCTAAAGAGTGTTGCTCAGTCATAGCCGTGCTGTATCATGAATAAAAGAATCCATCAAAGAGCAAAAAAAATTGTTTTTCTATTCAGTTCATCGCATCTTAACACACGTAAATATTTAATCAATTCAATTAATGAATCATCATTTAACTTTATTGGCAAGTGTATCCAGAGGAGATACAGAAACATACAAGATCTATATTGTGACTAAAACACAGCTGCTGACCAATCAGAATTGAGGATTGGAACCGTTTTATAAGTATGTGATACTCTACAAAATGGCGTTTTAGAGTGTTATGGAGGAGACAAATTGTTATTTTTGTTTTCTTTGTGCCCAAAAATATTCTCTATGATTGATTATTGATGTGGATTATTTGAACAATTTCAAAAATCCTTTCTGAGCCTTTATTGTGTGAGGACCCTTGCGGTCTATGAAGGGTCAGAGGGCTCTCAGAGTTCATCAATAATATCTTAACTTGTGTTCTGAAGATGAACGAAGGTCTTATGGGTTTGTAACGACATGAGGGTGAGTAATTAATGACAGAATGTATATTTTTGGGTGTAGTATCCCTTTAACGCTCTTTTGTAGTTGAAGGACTTAATAAGTCAATAAACACACTCAGTTTTAGTGTATGTTAGTGTAAAAAAGTGAAGAAGGTTTAATGATTGAGAAGATGACAGTGAGAATGAGGATGAGAAGTGATTGACGAGGCGTGTCTGATCTGTCCATCCAGAGGCGTGTGGCAGTAAGTCAGTGTATGACGGGCCGGAGCAGGAGGAATACTCCACGTTTGTTATCGACGACCCGCAGGAGACGTATAAAACCCTGAGACTGGTCATCTCAGCCGTACAGACCCTGGAGCAGCAGCACACGCAGTACAAACGAGACAAGTTCAGGAAGACCAAGTACGGCAGCCAGTGAGTATCTGTGACCCGTCATAACGAGCCCAGCGCGGTCAGGTGCATTTTCACGAAATACTTCATGTCTTCATGTCTTAACATATGTGTCTCAGCACTGGTATATCTGTAGCAATATTATTTATATGGGTCAAAATTATCCATTTTTCTTTTATGCCTAAAATCATTAGTATATTAAGTAAAGATTATGTTCCATAAAGATATTTTGTAAATTTTCTAGCGGAGATATATTAAAACTTCATTTCTGATTAGTAATATGCATTGCTAAGAACTTTAAAGGTGATTTTCTCAATATTTCGATTTTTTTGCTCCCTCAGATTCCAGATTTTCTAATGGTTGTATCTCAGACAAATATTGTCCTCTATCACTGGTTTTGTGGTCCAGGGTCACATATATTTTCCAACAAAAAAGAAAATCTGAGGTTGAGATTTGATATATAGAGTGCCCTCCACTAATCTTGGCACCCTTGGTAAATCTGAGCAAAGGTGGCTGTGAAAAAAAGGACGTGACTTGTGGCCAGGTATGGTTTCCCGTACTAGGAATTTGTGCTCTGCCTTTAACCCATCCAAGTGCACACACACAGCAGTGAGAAGTGAACAACCACACACACACACCTGGAGCAGTGGGCAGCCATAGCTGAGGCGCCCGGGGAGCAGTTGGGGGGAACGGTGCCTATTGAAGGTAAAGAGAGCACTGGTTATTCACTCCCACCACCCACAATCCCTGCCAGACCTGGGACTCGAACCCACGACCTTTGGGTTACAGGTCCAACTCTCTATCCATTAGGCCATGACTGCCCCCAAAGTTGACGTTCCCTGACCAGGAATCGAACCCAGGCCGCGGCGGTGAGAGCGCCGAATCCTAACTACTAGACCACCAGGGCACAAATGCAGTGTTGAGTGGAAATGCTCATTTAAAACAAAGATAAAAGTCCATAGAATTTTAATAGCATATGAACATATATTGTAAATGCCTAAGTTTCATCATGTTTTGTCATATGTGTGTCTTTTTTATATAATTTGTATATATTTGATGCTGCATAAATTGCAACTAAACAACTAAACATCAAATTCAAGTAGTTCAAGCACTTTAATCACCTTGTACGAACCCTGCTAAGATTAATTTTAAAGATTAATTTAAGACTAAAATTAAGGAAGATTAGGTTTCTAATTTCCATATTACTCTCTCAGTCAACTGTCTAATTTTCTTATCAGAGATGACGTTGCACAGCGGTGACCTTAAAAGTAGTCAAACCTATAGCAATTCACATCTTTTGTTCTCTGTCTGCCTGGCATATCCACTGACATCTTACAGGTATGCTTTTGGAAACTTTTATTTGAAGGCTTTATTTTCATGAGTAACCATCCCATCATCTTAGAGCAGTTGTTGATTTCAAGTGTAGATGGATCATACAATTTTCTGTGCTATAAACATTTTATTCCTAGGCGATTGTCATCTATAATGTGATATAAGCAACGTGATCTCATCATAATTTGTATGCATTTTCGTATGCAACTCGTTTCCAAAAATAGTCCTTTATGTTAAACAAGACTTGATTGTTAAAATAACATTTCTGCAATAGTTTAACCTTAACTTGTGTACTTGCCATGGGCCACAAAATGGGTTTTTCTCTGACACACGACTGCGAGAAACACACCCAAATCCAAAGCTTTATTCTCTGATCTTCATCCCTTTCCCGAGCAGCAAGAGAAGACGTGACCGTAAACAGCAAAGCCCGCGCCGAACTGATGCGCTTGTTACAAATTCAAATGTTGTTGCTTGAAACGACAGGTTTTATGGCAGGATTATCGAACGCAATTGGCTTGCGTATATTATATTTTGCTCACCTAACCAGATTTTACCAAGTGCAACATGTCCCTGGGTCAATATCTTTGTTGACTCTGGAACAACATTGTGATTAGACAATCAGATTTGAAAAAACAGCTTACAGTTTTTGAAAATTTTAACAAAAAATACGTAGCCATTTGTACATTTTACACATTAAAATACGTATACATTGTATGTTTTAGCATCAGTAAAAATGTTTAAAAAAATTCTGTTTTATGCTTGTAAATGTTAAATATTAATACCTACGTTTACATGAGATCAGGCTGGAAATAACATGACACTAAAATATTTTTTCTTGCTTTAATTTTTACCTTCATATTAACATGCCTGAAGGAACTTTATGCAGAATTGGAATCATGCGAGGGACAAGCACTGGCACAATGATAAGGACATTGGTGTTTTGGGTTATGTTTGCTCTTTATCTGGCTGTTCCTTTAAACCACCAACATAATGTAAGGTGTTCACAGACCACATATACACACACACACACACATACACACATATCTTTGAATTCTACCATAAATATGCACAGGAAATGTCCTATTGGTATTATTATTTTTTTTCTCAGTTTGAATTTGGGGATATGATTAAAGTTGCACGTGGAATTGAAAATAAACCTTTACTCACCCATTGGGCTATATACGTTGGGAAGGATAAGGTTAAAGGACTGGAGGCGAAAAAAAACAACGAAGACATTTTCCATATAACCGGTAAAACATATTAATGACTGCAGCATTTCATTTTTAACAGTGTAAACTGTGTCCAGATGTGGTTTACACATTGAACATTACTGATTACTACAATATCACACTGTTTCTAACACATTATTAATTATTAAAACCCTTGTGTAAAATACTGAATAATTACATTTAGCTGGACAATCAGTGTAAAACTATGCGCCAAAATAATCATTTACTTGAATATTAAATGTACTTACAAATTAAAGATTTGTTTTCTGAACCGTCTGTTCTACCTCGATATAGGTCCAGTCCAGTTGACCAAGCTTTCTGATTGTGTATTTGGTGAAATGGGAACAACAAATTATGAAAAATCCAACTACCTTGACAAAGATGACAATGGGAATGGATATGAGGTCAAAAGTAGAGAATATATGATAAATAAAATTAAGGAGTTACATCATAACTGTGGTGCGTGGTGCCCAACAGACCATAACTGTGAGCATGTAGCCACTTCTATTCGCTATGGATTTGAACACTGTGAACAGGTAATGAATATGTGCTCAATAGGAGTATGTTTAATTGTGAGTGTAATTGTGTCAGGGTACTATGTTAAGTTGCATTTTTGAACAGGGTTGATGTTACTGTGTTATATTGTTAAGATATTAAATAAAAGTGTGCAGTAGAAGAACGAAAGAAAGAACCATTGATCTGTCTTTGCTTTCTCTTCTTAACAGTCAGGAACAATAGCTGGAAAGATTTGTCATTTTAAAAGTGACAAACCAGCCGATATGGGCAAACGATCTCTCATTGACTCATTCGGAGATGACTCCAGTCTGGCTGCTGCTGGAGCATGACACTGTTCTTTACTCTGTATATCTTCTTTATCCTCGCTGTAAATGGAATAAAAATCTACATAATAAACTATAAGCATGCATCACATCTGCTGTCTGTCAATATATTCACACTAAATGCTTCGCCTCTGAAAAGAGGAAACTGTACATTTGTTATGATTCTTCTCAACACGTGTACCAAGCAAAAATATTTTTATTACTAGATAAATCGATAGTGTTTTGGGATAGTAGCTTTTTCTGCAAGTTTGCCTTTTCTGTTTAGGAACTGCCTCAATATTACAGGCACAAGGGTTATACATGGTGATTTATTAAGAAAGATACCACACAGTAGTTTATGAAGAAGTACACCACGCATGGTATTGTATTCATTTTATTGAATAGTAGAAAAAGAGAGCACATATAGCATTGTATTTAGAAGCAGTTTATTACAGTTTTTCTGGATTGCTAAAACACTATAATCAAGCTTTTACAGTTTTTTCTGAATGCTTAAACTCTAACTGTGATTCTTATAGCACAATTTCTAAAACTATTAATACTTATAGCAAAACCACTCACTGAGTTTGCAAAACT
>JAUCMR010000001.1:1789735-1800738 GCA_032357425.1 Enteromius argenteus
AACAATGCAGATTTATTTTCACAGCCAGCTTTGCTCAGATTTACCAAGGGTGCCAATATTAGTGGAGGGCACTGTATATCAATTTACACAACTATAATGCATATAGAGCTCTGTAAATATAGACCTGTGTGACAAAAACAAGTTAAATGACTAAAACTAAAACTGAAATAAAATAACTTAAATCTAAATAGAAATATTCAGAAAAGCATAACAAAATTCAAATAAAGATGAAAAGAAATACTGTAGAAATAGAAATAGAAATGTTAAAAACAAAACAAAAAAGCATGTAATATTACTAAAACCTAGAAGCATATGTAAAAGCTAATAAAAACGACAAAAGCACATAAACTAAGATTAAATAGAAAACTGAGAATATATTTAAAAAAAAATCTAATTCAAAAGAATACTATAATAATATACAAAGAATTCTACAATATAATTCAGTTATTGTTGGTCATTCTAACGCATCACGTGTTTGTGTTTACAGAGAACATCCAATTGGTGATCAGAGTTTCCAGTGCTACATCCGCCAGCAGTCAGAAAGCTCCACCTACTCCATCTGACCACGCCCCCTGCAGACACCTCACGGTCTCCGTGGCAACAGTCAGGGAACAGAGTTACAGGAAGGCGGCCTCAGACAAAAGCTAAAGCTCTGGTGTTTTTATACGATTTTAACCAAACAGCCGTCGCACACTTCCGTGGACGATGTAGCTCCGCCTCGCGGCACGTTTTATCATTTGATGATGTTTTTAAGCTAGGACATGAGCAGACGTCTACTAGCCGGGGATGCTTTTATAAACGGAGTATTGGACCAAAGGACAGATCCCAGGTTTCGTTGGGGGATGTGGGACCTGTAAGGGTGTTTTGAGAAATATTCTGCGTCCAGTATTGACGTCACGCCTGCTGATGCAGCGCAGCATTGTGGGAAACGTGTGTGGTGTGTGTTACAGCATGCAGACGTCTTCGTTCCAGCCGTTTCCAGCATGTGGCGTGACGCTGAAGGTTTGTGGGTCCAGTCGTGTTCAGCATCACACATCTTGTGTTTTTATACTTTCTGCTATGTCTCACGATCTGTAAATTCACTGATGTCCTGCTCTGGTTACTGTGTATGTGTGTGTGTGTGTGTGTTTGAATCTAAAACAAGGGCATATGAGTGTGTTTCATTGATTAATTATGAGTAATATTTCCCAGTTCATCACATCACACTTTATAGGGATATTTAATATGGATGTGATTATTTTGATGCATTTCATGAAACCTGTCAAGATCACGTCTGGCTCAAATTTCACCCTTAAATCATATATATATATATATATATATATATACATATAATAATAATATTAGTTTCAAAAATCTTTGTATACTATAAAAAATAAATGTTATGTACATGTATGTATTTTATAAGCAGTAAGATATTTTCAAGACAGTTAAACACATTTAACCCCTAAATTCACATTATTTTAATGCAAAATATTTTACTGTAATGTACGGTAGTCCGTTTCTGCCACAAGATTAAAAAGGTAATAGTCTCTTTATGGCACAGTTCAGACTTCTTTTCCAGAGTTGAGTTTATATCTCACGCTACTGTGTTTTTATCTTGCAATTGTAATTTTTTGCAATTCTGACTTTCTTAAAATAATGAGGGAAAAAAAGTCAGAATTAATTCAAAATCACAATTTCTTTTTTTTGTTTTTTCCCCGTGGCAGAATCAAGCTTCCATAGTAAAGTAAAAAACATACTGATGCTCGATATTGTTTCTGTGGAATGATTTGTGATTGTCTGACCTGTGGGTGAAACATGAGCTGGATTCTTTAGTTCTAGTACGGTGTTGTGTTTTTGTTAACATGTTTCTGTACGCCCCTCAGTGATGCATGTTAGATATTTTAAAAGAGCCCCATTTTCTTGCCCAAATGAATTGCTATTTATTTTTATATCACAGAATGATGTTTTTGTGGGGGAAAAAATCAAGTCAAAACTCAGAGTAATCCAAGCGCACAGTATGAAGTATGCAATAATGTACCTACCAGTAATTCTGTGTTTGATCTGTAATGAATGAAGGAACTTGGATCCTTAAGAAGGCCCAGCAGCAGTGTGTGTGTGTGAGAAGTGTGTACAGATCAGCCCACTGAACGAGACACCGCTTTCTTTTGTCCAAATGAAGGCAATAGCAAAGAGATCCGTGTCCGAGTCTTTATTCCTAAATACAGTTCACTTCTCAAAAACACAAAGGAGATTAATAATGACTTCAGGAAAAATATGACGCTGCAATAGTGTTGTTTTAAAATCCCTTATGAAAACTAACCTGTGTCCATGTTTTTTGCTGTATTGATTACCATTTGTATAACCAGTTTTACTACAGATATGGTAAGAGCATGGTTAATTGGCGGTTTATTTGTAGTGAAACCATGGTTAATTTTCATAAGGGATGGATTTTATTGATCACTTAATTATTCAGTTTTATTGCTCATGAGGTCAGATTTTCTCTTTAAAAAAATAAAATAAAAAGTGGAGCAGCTCAGATGATTTGTTGAGGTCTGATCAACCGAGTAACAATGTTTCTAAAAATAGCGGCGTTTGCAAAGTAACAATGTAGCGCCGTTCAAAGAAAAGCTTTCTTTTTTAGATTTTTTTTTTTTGTTCAGTGAGTGAAACCGCAAACTTTTAACTGGATAAATAAATTAAGAGGTTCAATTATTTATTTTTAAAGAACAAATCAGCTGTAATTCCTGTTACATAATTTCCTTTGAACTCCAGTGTGTCCACCCGCCTGCCAGAGCGCGTTCACCAGCTGACGGCTACTAGTTCACCTATGGTTAACCCATACTGGCCAGTCATGAGCTTCTGTCCGACCTAGAAGAACGTGAGCAGGAAGAGTCCCGTGTTCGAGTTCGGATCCGAAGCGGAAGTTTGTGGAGGTCCTGACCGTGTCGAAGAGCGGGAGCATGCGGAGGCTGTGTGCGGCGCGGAGCGGTTCTCTGCTCGGCCTCGTGCTGCTGCTGCTGCGCGCTGAACTCTGCGGGTCACAGCGATGTGAGTAAACTAACCCGTAACGCTTCAGAGACATCAAAACATTCACTTTACTGTCACAGAGGGATCAAAAGCGTTCAGGAACCGTTACTTTGACCAGCCGTATTTACTTTACATTTTACACCAAAATATTTGGTTCATGTGAGGCTACTACCAAACTGTGGTAACTGTGGTAAGAGAGTGTTTAAAGCATATCTCACAGTAGTAGAGCTGTTTTATATCAGAGACAATAACTATAGTATCTGTGGTAGTTTGGAGGAAAATGTACCACGGTTGTCATAGTAAATGTTTGTAGCATATGACATGATTGTGATGATGACTATGTACTTTGTATGCCGTTTCCAAAAAAAACAAAAATTGGCCGTTTCAAAGTTATCAAGTTACAATGTTGCAGTGTTTAACAAAAGTAATTTGTTTGCAAAATTAAGAGTTTACAGAGTTAACAATTTTACAGTGTTCACAGTAGTAAAAAAGTGAATTCACAAACTGACGACTGTAGCTGTGTTTACAAAAGTAACTGTTTCCAAAATGAACAGCATTTGTGAAGTAACAATGTTGCAGCGGTTTACAGAAGTAACTGTAGTGTTTACAAAAGTAACAAGTAGTGATGTGTGTAAAAGTAACTGTGTAAGCCCCAGCAGACCGCATTACCTTATCATGCTTTACAGATGAAACAATATAAAGTGATGTGACTGAGAGAGTGCAGTATTTTCATTCATACTTGCAGTGTGTGTGTGAAACAGCCCTAACGGACTGATAACAGACAAACCTCGTTCAAATCAATAGTTTTGTTTAAAATACACTGTGCTGTGGTTCATCTCAAACTCTGTGTCAGTGTAGAAGAATGTTGGAAAAGCAGCACGTGGGGAAATAAATCCCTGAGTAACTCCACTGACCCACACAATGAAGGCGTTTGATCCAGTTAAAGGTGAAGCTTGTGAAGTTGACTCTGAAGATCAGTCTGGTCTTCACTGAGCTTTATGTTCCAGTCTCTTCTATATACTTTAGCAGTACATTGATAAAACCATGACTACAATATTAATACACCATTCTGTTTACATGGCACTCCATACATAGAACTACACACATATATATATATATATATATATATATATAAGCAGTGCAGAAGCTTTAGCTTGTATTTGAGTCAGTTTGAAAGCGTGCAGGCTGTTTTTGTGAAGGAATGATGAAATGTTTTCAGTATTTTGGAGTAAATGTTATGGACAGAGGCGGACAGCAGGGTGGCTGATATTAGGCAGATATGCCTTTGTTTATTTTAATTAATATTTAAGAAATTTGAAATAATTTGAAAATGGATTAAAATAGAAATCTATAATATAAACATAAGACAAAGTGTTTTCACAAATAAACAAACATTTAATACATATTAAATAAAATAAAAATTAAGAAGGAAGTACTGTGACCAACAGGGCACTCAGAAGTCTGGATAGTTTGTTTGTTCGGGAATAATATTTTTCAAATAAAGCCAAAGTAAAATAAAAGTCCAGCCTCGAATATATCTGCCAAACAGAAAAATTTATCGGCTGATGCCGATATGTGAAAATATGGCGATATATCGGTCGACCACTATTGTTAACTGCACTACTTTTCGTATTAAACATCATTTAATACTTAATTACATTAGAAATCTAGTACTTACTTTGTCTTCCTCAAGTAAAACTATTTCAAAGCTTTACTCGAGCACAAGAAAGCACTGCATTTTAATGTTCTAATCTATTAAAGGTAGAACAAACAAAAAATGTATTTCTGAAATGTAAACAGTAAAAAGTACAGCATTACACTGCAAAAGTAATTTTCTTCCGTAGTACTTTTGCCTTTGAATTAGGATTATTTTTCTTACCCGATTGGCACATATTGCTGCTTGTTTTAAGTAATAACAAGCTAAATTTGATTCATATTTTCAGAACACAAGACACAATCTCCTAATTCGTTTTACTTGTCAAGTAAATGCATCTTGATTCAAGAATTTTTATATATTTATTCTAGAAAACAAGACAAAAATACTAAGCAGTAAAATATTTTTGGCAGTGTAGTGAAAAACCGCTCTGATAAACTACAGATACTTGAGTAAAGTGGAAATCCTTCAGTACTGTTAACAGCGCAGTATTAGCGTGGTGTTTGGTGAATGTGACGTGTGCTCTGGTGTCCAGTTCTCTCTCAGCACAGAGCGTCCGAGTTCCTGCTGAGACACAGACGAGCTAACACTCTGTTTGAGGAGAGCAAGAAAGGAAACCTGGAGCGCGAGTGCATCGAGGAGCTGTGTAATAAAGAGGAGGCGCGGGAAATCTTCGAGAACAATCTGGAAACGGTGAGCTGTGTGAGCCGAGCGATCGATGCTCTGATGTTTGTGCTGACAGTGACTTTGACCCGTGAGTGTTTGTGCTGACCGTGAGCTCAGCTTGGTGGACTGCTAATGAACAGTGCTGGAGGAACTTACTTTCTAAAAGCGCTGCTCTTTAGATGCGGGATTCTTTTGTCATGAAATAACTCACCAAATCCAAGACACTCAAATATTGTGAAAAACCTTTATTCACGTGGCTTTAACATTAAAAACAACACTGTTAAAGTCGTGTGAATAAAGGATTTTTATCTTTCACTGTATGTTCGAGTGCCTGCGTTACTCCTTAAAACAGCAACTAATTACGTTTCATAGTTACTTTTTATGGAAAGTAATGAGTTCCGTTACTTTTGCGTTACTTGTCAAATCTGGCCTGGGCTTGCTTGTTTGCTTTTAACATAAAAAGTTCCATTTTTGGTAAACATAAAAGCTCTTCCACGCCAAAAAGTGAAATGAATGCACCTCAGGCCGAAGGAAAAGTAAATGCACTTCCTCCTGATTTCTATCAACTTGGCAACCCCAGAGCTGTCAGTCAATACATCAGAAACAGTAACTGGAGTTAACTCCGATATATCCTACTAAATGAGAAAGCAATGTTTTATTGTGTCTTCGTGATGTCTGGAGTAATCTCATGATGATGTTTGTTCTCTGATCTTCCAGGAATATTTCTATCCCAAGTATGTTGGTAAGTGTTCCTCGTTATTTCTGTGCTAATCAACACTTACAGTAATCCAGTGGCTCTGATGATGTCATCGGCTCTGATTGCAACACTCTCTGGAAGCGAAGCTGCTTTCACTAACAGACAAACAAAACACACTCGCACTTCTGATTCTACATCATATGTGACCCTGGACCTCAAAACTAGTCATGAGGGCCAATTTATTGTCATGTGTAATTACAGATGCAGTTATTTGCATTCATTTCCAGCACATAAATCTGCATACTGCATAAATTCAGTTCCATAGATCCTGTTTGATTTTGTTGTCGTATTAGAGTTGAAGGTTTTTCCAGAAGGGATTCTGGATTTCTCTTTTGATCACTCCATAGATCAGAACAGACAGAAAACAAACTCATTTTCATCATGTTTTCAGGAATCAGTGTGAATGAAACACGAACAGAGCTTCAGAGCAGAGGTTGCTGTTTGTAAGAGAAAACGCTCCTCAGAGATTGAAATCTACAGACGCAAACCGAGCAAGTGCAATAAAATCAACACTTCAGTGTGTATTTAGGATGCTTGCTTGTCTGAAAGAAAAGACAAAATAGAATAAAAACTGACAAAAAACACCAGCGTTGCCTGCAGTGTCTCATCTTACAATAAAAGAAATGATGGTAGCATTGGTGCAGATTGTGACTAAATGAATTTATCATTCAGCAGCAGCTTGTTGTTGGTTTAATGTTTTGGTTTTTTTTGTTTTAGAGGTTAAAGTGTGATAAATCATCAGTATAACAGTGATGCTGTAGAAACAGTGCTTCATATATCATCTGTTTATTGGACTGAATGAAGCACTTTTATTATTCTTGCTGAAATTCTAATTGTTTATGAGATGGATGTACTGAAGTGTGTGTGTGTGTGTGTAGTGTGTCTGGGCTCTCACCGCGTCGGCATCAATAATCCCAACTCTGAGCCAGGAATCCCTCAGAACCTGCGCACCTGTGTTCAAGGTGAGTTAGTACTAGTTAGTAGTGTTACTTCTTATCCCCTAATCATATTCCTATGCTTGTCTGTGAGATCATGTATGTTTAACATTATGTCTTCTGCTCTAGAAGCTCCTGTTGTCATGGTAACACATGTTAAAAAAGTACTCTAAACGATTGTTTGGTACTACTTAACTATGACTTCTGCCTCAATTACTGCTTATTAATGCTTAGTAAATTAGTTGTTAACATTAAGAATTGGGTAGGATTAAGGATTTAGAATAAAACATTAATATGTGCTTTTTGAATAATAATAAACAGTCAATATCCCTGTAATAGTCATGTTAACAACTAGTTAATATTGAGAACTGGACAATATTCTTATTAGCTCATCAAAGTATTTAAAGATAATTTGATGTCAGATAGTGTGTTAAAAGCACATTTAGTTCATATTCATGGTGTCAGATGATCTCAAGTTGATCTGAAGAAGTACTGAAGAATACAAAAAAGAGCACTTCTATATGACTTCTGTCAGTGTATTATGAAAGTGTAATTGTTTTGTAAGCTGTGCTCAGCTGTGTTTGTGTGTGTGTTTCAGAGATCAGTAACCAGTGTCTGCCGCTGCCGTGTTACACCGAGGGTTACGAGCGCTGTGTGGACGGTCAGGGCTCCTTCACCTGTGTGTGTAAGGCTGGATGGAGAGGTCAGCGCTGTGAGCAGGGTGAGAGCACATTCATCACAACACAATCATGGAAACTTACATCTCTGGGACAGGACTCTATGAGTTCGTCTCCGTTTCTTAGTGACAATCTTAAATGATGTATCAAGCACTTATGGAACTCATTTATGCATTAACTCCTGAGTTTATTAGTTAAGGCAGAGCAGGTTAAATGGCTTGTAAACACAGTTGTTGATAGTGATCTTGTGTGCGATTCTCAGATATTACAAAACTGATGAAAACTGCTTAAATATCGGTTAAACAGATTATCGGTCGGTTTCTAATTACTAGTGTGAAACTCTCAATAATTATTCATTTCTAATTTAAATTTTCTTTTAAGATCTTAGTCTTTAATTCTTTTTTTATTTGCAATAAAGTTTCTAATAACTTCCAATATAGATTGTTTTTCATGAATTCCCCTTGTGTTAATAAAGATTGTTTTATTAAGGCAAAGCAAGTTAAGTGACTTGTGAACAGTATAATGGTGAGAATGCATGCAGTTCTGAAAATGACCACAAGATGGAAGCATTTATCTGTGGAGCAGATGAACAATGATTAAATATCAGGAAAAATAGTGCTAAAAACTGATTATCTGTCAGTTTCTAATGTGTGAAACAGATTTGTCTTACTCTTTAATTAAGTCTTTAATGCTTACAATAAATTTTACAATAACTTTAGGGTTAGGTTCATTTACAATAAAACTAAGTTGCATGAACCAAATCCAATTATGAGTGAATATATAACAGGTCAATTTACAGCATCTTTGAAAATGTAATAAAAACATTAAAAAGATTTAGAAAGATGCAGGTCTAATAATGAAAACACCCCCGATTTATTCATCGTTTTGTAAAAGTGGAGGTACAGATTCTTTCAGATGTATTTTTTCTTGCTTCAGCTAAATGACTGGAGCCTTCAGTGCATCATAGTTAGAAGATGATAACAAAGATTGCATGAGCTGATCAGATCAGATGTAAATACAGTGCCACCTACTGCTCAGAGGTCAGTACTACTGGTGCACAGACCATCTTCATTTAATTGATGCTGTTTGTTTTGCTCACAGACGTTAATGAGTGTGAAGACCCAGAATTCCCTGCAGGCTGCAGTCAGACGTGTCATAACCTCCCGGGCAGCTTCATGTGCAGCTGTGAGAAGGGCTTCTACAGCCACAACAACATCCACTGCATCGGTGAGGGTCAGAGGTCAGCGCTGGCTTCATGTCTGAGCTCCAGCAGCTCTTCCAGGAATCCTGGGATTTTCCTGTAAAAGAGAAACACGATTCCCTCCAGCTGTGAGGTCCAGCGTTCAGATGAAAACACACACACACTTAAATGTTGATTATGTAACAGTGTTTTTAAGCTCATAAATCATCAGGCGCTGTTTCCCTTTGGCAGAAGCAGTGTTCCTGTGACTTTATCTGCAGGATCCACAATGCCGTGCGTGTGTTTTTGTAGAGTCTGGACACATGCACTCCAATATTTCCCCATGTTAGAATAGCAGTGCACTGATGAAATCGCACCAGAGGAATTCTGGGAACGATCAAAACACTCATCTGTGACTAGATTGCAGCTCTGTTCTTCATGAGGTGCATGCTGGGATGCTTGTGTTTATGTTTATGAGGGTTGTTGTTATCACCAAAAACCATAAAAAAAAGTGTTACTTGAAATAAAAGTAAGTACAAGTTAGAAATAAGTATACATTTTATTTATATATTTATGCTTATTATTAATACTTTTTTTCGGCCTTCAGCTTGGTGGCAAGGCAACATTTCCTATGTATGTTCAAACTAAATAAACTAACCAATGAAATTTAAAAAATTGTAATGACAAAAGCAAAAAAATTAATTAATAAATAAATAAAAAATTCAAAATAACAAAACTTATCATGCTACAGTGATCGTAAATAACACCACTGCTGATGTTTGTATATTAGTGTGTTTGTGTATGGATCTGATGTGTGTGTGTGTGTGTCATTGCAGATATCAATGAGTGTATCCTGTACCCCAGTGTGTGTGTGGAACCTTCTAAATGTGTTAACGCTCCGGGAACGTTTGAGTGCCGCTGCCCGCTGGGATACCAGTACAACATGAGCTCCCACGAGTGTGTCGGTGAGGGAACGACACACACACACACACACACACACACACTGATGTTTCTTCATCAGATCTGGAGAAATGTGTCTCAGTAATGGAGGTCTATGGGTGCCGTCAGAATGAGAGCCTGATAAAAACATCAGAATAATCCACAGCACTCCAGTCCATCAGTTCACATCTGGAGAAGACTAAAGATCAAACTAATCCAGCATTAAGATGTCTTTAACTAAAATATGAGTCCATGATCCATAATAACTCTTCCTCCAGTGAAGAAGTGTTCTGGTCCGAATCAGGAGAGAAATCTGCACACATCAAGCAGCTCTTTAAAATCATCTCTAAACTAATCTGTGTCTGGATTCTGATGTGAGAGACGACAGAGATCAGCTTTTTCTCTGGAGGAAGAGTTATTAGTGCTGTGGGTTATTGTGATGTTTTTGTGATGGCACCCATTCACATCCAGTGCTGCTTCTTTCCTCTGCTGTGCTGGTGTGTGTTTCTGCGTCAGACGTGGATGAGTGTGAGCAGGAGGTGTGTGAGGGCGAGTGTGTGAACAGTGTGGGGAGTTTCTTCTGTCTCTGTGACGGTCGTAAGGGTTTGCGTCTGGCGGAAGACGGCCGTGGCTGTGAGAAGATCCCTGAGTGTCTGGATCTGTACAAATATAAGCACGAGGAGATGCTGTTTCTGGGAGAGCAGTTCTCCGGGTTACCCATCATTTACCTGCGGTTCCGTCTGCAGCCCGACACCAGGTACACCTCTCTAAAGACCTCCTGAACTAGATCAACATCATTTTCTCAAAGGCTGGTCTGATATATTCCAGAAAGTGTCTGCTAATTAACTTTAAAAATGTTGTTTGTTTAATAGACGAAGAACTGATCCTTCACTTGATTTTGTTAAATTAAATCAAATAACAATAATAGTGATAATAATTAAATTTGAAATAAAATAAAAATATTAGTTGGCCTAATTTATATAAAAAAATTACTAGTTTAAGTACTAGTTTATAGTTTAAGTAATAAAATTACTACATTTAACTAGAAAAAAATTCAAACATAAAAACAAAAGCTTATTCTAAATATATATATATATATATATATATATATACACTGCTCAGAAAAATAAAGGGAACACTAAAATAACACATCCTAGATCTGAATGAATGAAATATTCTTATTAAA
>JAUCMR010000001.1:1840012-1859042 GCA_032357425.1 Enteromius argenteus
TACACCTCGCAATTCTGTCTTTACATCTCGCAATTCTGTCTTTACACCTCACAATTCTCACTTTACATCTCGCAACTCTGTCTTTACACCTCGCAATTCTGAATTTACACCTCGCAATTCTGAATTTACATCTCGCAACTCTGTCTTTACACCTCGCAACTCTGTCTTTACACCTCACAATTCTGAATTTACATCTCACAATTCTGTCTTTACATCTCACGATTGTGAATTTACATCTCGCAATTCTGAATTTACATCTCGGAATTCTGTCTTTACACCTCGCAATTCTGTCTTTACATCTCACAATTCTGAATTTACATCTCACAATTCTGAATTTACATCTCGCAATTCTGAATTTACATCTCGCAATTCTGTCTTTACACCTCGCAATTCTGTCTTTACATCTCGCAATTCTGTCTTTACATCTCACAATTCTGTCTTTACATCTCACAATTCTGTCTTTACATCTCGCAATTCTGTCTTTACACCTCGCAATTCTGTCTTTACATCTCGCAATTCTGAATTTACAATCTCAGAATCTACAAAAGTTCCTCAGAACTTTAAATTTAATATCTCTATATTAATATAATTTTGTTTCCACCACAGAGCTTACATTTTTCAGTGCTGTATGTCAGTAATTTTACAGTAATATTTACACTTAACTACTATATACCCATGCTTCATTCAAATGATTTGTTTTGAGATTTTACTTCAAGTGGTTTCTGGAAGACAAAACATCTAACCTACAAACTCTGAACACTGACACTTTAAAGATGCATGTGTGAAGCTCCATGTCAGCGATCAGTAACTCAACACCGGCTCTCTGGTTACCCATCAGCACTCCAGCTTATCCGAGCACTACTAACTAACTACATCCACAAACCAACAGAGTTAATTAACGACTCAAACAGACACGCACGCATGTTCGGCATCAGCTCAGTGAAGTCCATGAACTGGTTTGTACTGTGATGAATCCAGCAGGGTTATATAAGCACTCATAAACACTCAAGGGCAGATGTTGTAGTGCTCACTGCTTATGTATCTGAAGGGAGCGAGTGGGACTCTCAGAATTATGGCACAGATAGCGTTTGAGAAATAAAACAGATCTCACTGATTCAAACACATGAACACTGATTCATCTGCACAGAATCATAAAGGAATATGATGTATTGCATCCATTCTTTTATGGAAACACATCCTGCTGCCTAAATAACTCAATTACTCCTAATGCCATACTAATCAATAACAAGATTTTTGTTAAGATTTAATGTCATTATTTAATAGTAGAACAACCTTTCTCTCTCATCACATTTAGTTCAATTATAATTAAAGCATGTTAAAAACAACATGTTGGTCCAATGTCATATAGTCCATAAAATAAAAGCAAAAAGCATCAATCCAATAATAAGACTCAAACAGAAGAACTTTCATGAACTGTAAACAGAGCCGAACTCATGCCAATCATTCAGGGTGTGGATTTATAAAAACTACAGAACCACTTCTGAATAAAAACTACTTCTCTGAAAGTATTTCACCGTATCCTCTGGTTTCATGTTGGCTTTAACAAAGCGTTACATAATGGATGAATCTGAGAAGATCTTGTTCTCTGAAAGATGAAGGTGAACACCTAAATCATCATCACCCTGACGTCTCATTCCATTGTAGTCATAATTCTGTAGTGTTTGACCTCGAAACTCTCTGGCAACAATGTTCTGGTTACTTCCTGCAATCTCCAAGGGGTCAGAGGTCACGGAACTGAGTCTGCAGCGACGCTCAGGAAATGGAAGCTGAAGCTGCAGTGTGATACGGGCTGTTGCACATTAATGTGTTCACCCGAGAGTCTGGATTCAGTTTACCAGCATTGTGTGTGTGTGTGTGTGTCTCAGGTGTATGTATAGAACTGGCCTGTGTGATGGGGTGTGTTCACATAGACTGTGTGAATGAGCATGTGTGTGTGTTGTTCATTAAATTTTAAAGGATGTACTGGGATCAGAGCCCAGGAAACAGCAGAAGCCTAAATCACAAACAGACCAACAACACATCACCATGGTTACAGATCCTCAACTTCCTTTCTCCATGGTAACACCCCGGTGTGTGTGTGTGTGTGTGTGTGTGTGTGTGTTTTATTACCAGGGTCTACAACTGGCAGTTACAATCAATTTATACACTTTGCTGGTTGGCTGCTCACAATATCCTAATATCAAAGCAACACAATAAAAATAGCAATGCTGGTAAAAATATAGAATTCACTCATCATTAACAAGTGTTTTTTAAAACATTCAAAACTACTCCACCACTCACTAAAACAGGTTACAGCATCATTAATACAATATTCAGCTGTCAGAACATAATCAAGAACACCCTAGCAACCACAACAAACACATAGTTCACTTAGTAACCAGAGAGTCATCTTAGCAACCATACTGAATACCCTGTGAACCATACCAAACACCCTAGCAACCACACTGAACACCGTAAAAACCACATTAAAACAGTCACTATAGCAACCACACTGAACTATAGTGACAAGTGTCAATTACAGTCACACAGCAACACCCTAGCAACCACACTGAACTATAGTGACAACAGTATCAATTACAGTAACATAGCAACACCCTAGCAACCACACTGAACTATAGTGACACGTGTCAATTACAGTCACACAGCAACACCCTAGCAACCACGCTGAACTATAGTGAGAACAGTGTCAATTACAGTCACACAGCAACACCCTAGCAACCACGCTGAACTATAGTGAGAACAGTGTCAATTACAGTAACACAGCAACACCCTAGCAACCACACTGAACTATAGGGACAACAGTATAAGTCACATAGCCACACCCTAGCAACCACACTGAGCAAATCACAGTCCATAGCAACACTGTAGTAATGATACTTAAGACATTACTGTCACCTTGCAACACCTTAACAACACTGCACATTAGTTGCATATTTACACCCTAGCAACTACACTGAGCACATCTCAGTCCATAGCAACCCCCTAGCAACCACGCTGAACAAGGTACAGTTCATAGCAATACTCTAGCAAAGATACTGAAGACATTACTGTCACAAAATAGTGTCAATCACCGTCATATGGCAACACCCTAGAAACCACACTAAACATCACAATGCATAGCAACACCCTAGCAACCACACGGAACACATTACAGTCCATAGCAACACCCTAGCAACCACATGGAACACCACTACAGTCACATCGCGACGGCTCTGCATCACGACAGTGAGTTTAACACGGGTAAACAGCAAATATCTGGTTTCTAGAAGGCTGTGTTGGGCTCCTTGAGCTCGATCATCAATGCTAATCTAATTGAGCTAGAGCTCCACCTGATCCATCAGCCAATCACCTTTAGACTTACTGACCACATATCCAATCACACTCATCGATCTGACGGCGGATGTGCCTCGTGTTCCCCACTAAAACGAGTAATATTATCTCAAATATATTTCACAGGGACGGAAATAAACCTTGCTGAAATACAATGGCTGTAATTGTATTGATGAGCCATTACGTGGCTCAGAGAGCTGATAGTTCATATAAAATACACCAGAAAGCCATTCTGAGAAGATCTGGGCTGTACTCACCATCGGCCTGCGATTCTCCACCAGGTTCAGACCAACGATTCCCAGGAATGATCCAAAACTCAGCTGCCATCGAGAAGAGAACAAACCAACAAACTCCATTTAATCTGATATCTTCACCAGTGCAGAATAATAAATCCAACTCAGAATATGATGCAAACCTCCAATAATTAAAAATATATAAAATAAAAAACACATATTCTTCATGTATAACCCCATTTTGTTAACTAGTGTCTTTTCTGCTGACCAAAAATGAATCAAGATAAACCAACATTTCTTCTTTTTTTTTAATCGCTGAAGAGCGTTGAACTGTGTGTTCTTCTGTTAGACGTGAATTTACTTTTTATTCAGTCTGAGGTTTTTGCTGTGAAAAGGCTTTTATGTTTGCCAAAAATACAACTTTTTATATTAAAAACAAACAAGCAAGCCCTGGCCAGATCTGAAAAGTAACGCAGTATTGTACTGAATTACTTTTAAAAGTAACGTTCCCCAGCACTGATCTCGACTCCATCTTCATCAGCACAATAATGACAGACTGCTGTTTTATTGCTGCAATGAAAGGACGAAACAGAGAGTTGATTAAAGTGACGGTGTGGAGTCACTCACTATAATCCCGGGATAGTATCCAGACACGGCCACGTTATCCGCCTGTGTGGCTGACAGCAGCCCGACCACCAGAACCAGAACAGAGAGTCCGAACAGAGACACGGAGCACCAGAGAGCCGTCCGCCGCCGCTTCACAAACACATCTGGACACACAACACACTCCTGACATCATCAGTACACACACAACACATCTAAACACTCAAATATTTGAAAATAATGCTTCAAATGTTTTTATGGGAGCATTCCATTGCATCATTTTGCAAACATTATGGGAACGTTCTGAAAAAAGTGGTAACATCTATAAAAAAAAAAAGATGAACATCTTAAAAATTCAGGGAAAACATCTAAACAATATATAAGCAATGTTTGTGTTTTAACGTTTTGAGAAGCTGAAGATAATTTTTACTAACAATACTGGAACGTGTTCATAACGTTCTGAGAATGTTCCCTAAAAACCGCTCGCTTTTTTTCTTTTTCTTGGTTATGTGAACGTTGAGACAACATTCCGTTGCTTCATTTCACAAACATTATGGTAACGTTACTTTTACACGTTCTTTAGAGATTCTGAAACAAGTATACACTTAAAAAATGTCTAAAACGTTTTTTTTGAGAACCTGCAGACCTGATAGCTTTGAACAAAACATTCTATTAACGTTACTGGAACGTGTTCATAACATTGAGAGAACCATGACAGAACATTCTGAGAATGTTCTCTAAAAACTGCTTGCTTATTTATTTACTTATTTATGGAAAGCTACTACTTTTTAATTAGGGGTAACTTTTAAAAACGTTTTAAGGACAACATCCAATATAAAAGCAAGTCTTTTATACAGCAGCACAATAACATTACAGTAAACACGTCAGAAGCGAGGTATTAAACTAACACTGCAGCAGGTGTGACTTTATATTAAAACAACAAATGTTATTTATTCAATAAGCTACTAATTAAATCTATAAAGAAATAATGTGTCTCGACTACTGAAATGTAACAGTCAAGTGTTCATGAAGTAACTAATATCCTACATAAACTTTCTCTCCTCACAGATGTGTGTTAGAACAGAATCATATGCGTTATTACAGATGATCTGGTGTGATGATGATGATGATGATGAAGATCCCTCACCTGCGGGATCCGCGTCCGTCTGCGGCTGCTGCATCGCGTAATCCTCAAAATAAAGTTTATGAAGAGACTTTTCCGCCGTGTTTATAATAATCCCGCGCCAGTGCCGCAGCGGAGAGACAGGTGAAGCGATGCGCGCGACACTGACGCGACTGACGCGTGACGCGCCCGTCACCAGAACCCACGCGACGCCAACAAACACACTCTCCTCCAATTCATCTCAAAGACCACCATTCACTGACGACTTACTTTGAAATCACTAAATATCGAGCTGTTACCAACATAAACATAAAAGTCATCCGTGCATACAATTACACACACACACTATAGTTAAGAATAAAGCTTTAAAATGTAACTTTTCTTTATTAAATATTTGTATAAAAGCAGTATCGAATGTGAAAAGGGCTCTAGTTCTTGTGACTTCAGTCATATTTTAGGCTATATTACAACCATTTCATACTCGTACTTTTTTCTTTTTTGCAATAATACCTTGAATTATGTGTGTATTTGAATTAATTTTGGTGACATTTTGACCCAGAGTGCTTCTCAGCAAGTCCCTCAACTTAAATCTAAAATAAAAGCTGTTTACAAAATATATACATGTGTACTGTGTGTGTATATATATATATATATATATATATTATATATACACATGCATACATACATACACATGCATGAATAAGAAAATATGTTTCTATATATAAACATACATTTAAGTAAAATAAATATGTTTATACATAAGAACATCTAAAATATTTAAACGTTTTCATGATGTTTTGTAAATGTTACTACAGACCAGATTAATTAAATATTCTATTAGAAAACATACTTAGCTCTTACAATGTTAGAAGAACCTCATTAGTGGATTACAGAAGTACTACAATCATCCCCAGACTAACATCTGCTCTGGATCACGGACAAAACAAGCCTCACAAAATTATTTCAGGACTATCCAAGCAATAGCTCTAAAGATCTGAGAAAGAATCCTGAGATCTGAAGGAGTCAGTGACTCTTCCAAACCGAAGCGATTCTTCTGCTGCTGTGTGAACGTGTAAAACCAGACAAACCAACACAACACAGCATTTTAAAGACTTTATTTACATTAAAACAAACAAAAGTGAACACGCATAGAAGACAGACGAGCAGCAGTGATTACTGTGTTGGGCAGGCGTTAGGATCAGGCTTCACTGGAGAAGACTCAGGAATCTGCCACCAGTCTTTAACTGGAGCTGCGCCGGAGCCCGGATCTAAAACAGAGGCAGAGTCACACGCATTTCTATAGCACTTCATACAATACAGATCCACTTCACACCAACTCATGTTTGTTCTCATTCAATACTGTGAGCAAAGTTAAACCCATAATATTGTATGAATACTGTCGTTCAAACCCATACTAAACCCAAGATGACAATCACAACAAAAACTCCATCAGGTGACAGAAGAGAAGAAACCAGGCACTGTTCTGTTATTAGAGCTGCACCGTAATCGTTACGTGATTAATCACGATTATTCTGCTCATAAATATCACAATTACTGCTAGGGGTGGAAATCAGCTGATCACGATATGATAATTCTAACACACGGATATATTTGATGATACCTCAAAAAAAAAAAAGAATAATTCTATATGATACAGGAGTATATTAACCTATTGATATCATCTGATCATATACTGATTTTAACTAACCATCTACATTTTTAACACCACAAATATACAATATGAACATTTATCTGAAATTTTGCACATCAGATAAACATCACACTTTCATTATTGGGTGAACTATCCCTTAACTATTAATCATTTTGCTGCTCTTCATCATGATCACGCTGCTTCCTTCAGTGTAAAGAACGATTGTGCTCTTCTGTGTCTGAAGTGAAACACCACACAACCACAGCCAATCAGAACGTGCAGGAATAAGATTCAGCAGGATTATGAAGCTTCACGCTGTGTCAGGTTAAACACCGGAGTGTGTTAGTGAAGAACAGCCTGAGGTGAGCTGTATCACCATCTTTGACAGCGGATGATTCAAGATCTGCTTTTGAAGATATATTGTAGCATCGTATTCTCAATCATAAAAGTACATTTGCGTGTGCATTAAAGCCTTGACGGTGAAACATTTCATTCACGTGCTGTTCTGGCATGTGCTTTTTCTTGCAATAAAACCGTGAGTATTCCTGATAATAATAAGAATTAAAAAATCGTGATATTTTTGTCATACGGCCCACTCTTAAAAACACCCCACACGTGCATTTACCCTCTCCATCGCTGTCTGAGGGCTCCGGGTCGGGCTCGGCCGGGTCACAGGAGGCCTCTAACATCAGAACACTCACAGTAACTCATCTGTGACCATACGAGACACGGCAGGAGATGCAGCAGAGATCACGTACCTGATGGAGGGCCGAGGCTGGAGTTATCAAAGAACTGTGTGGGACGACTAAGAGGAGCAGGAACACTGAAGAACGAGCTCGTCGGAGAGTCCAGGAAGGTCTTCTTGGGTGAGTTGATTTCTGTCTGTGTCAGAGGAGGAGGAAGACGTTTGGTTGGAGTGCATGGAGCGTCTCGTTTGCTCTCCTTCATCTTATACGCTCTCCGCTTCCATTTGTTGATTTCCTCCTGCTGCTTGCTCACCAGACTACATGAGGAAGACAGAGAGGAGACACATCACAGAACACATGCACCAACCCTGGACCACTTTAAAAAGTTGATTAAGACACGTGTATTTAAGGTTGTTTTAAATTTTTGTGTTTTAGTTTTACTGTAGCACTTAAGAAAACAGCATTAAAAATAAAAATGCATTATTATTATTATTATTATTATTATTACACAGGGCTTCTGCAGATCTCAAACACATAGTAGTTGTATTATTTATTTTTTTTAGTGCCATGTCAGCATTTTTATGACAAAAAAGAAAACACACAATATAACAAATAGAATAAAAACCAGCAAACAAACAAGTTCCATAACAAGAATTTTTCTACATTAATTTTGCCAGAAAGTTTTACGATTTTTTTATATGTTAGTCGTTTTACAAATAATTTTACAAATTAATGTAACATCAATACGATGAACGTCAGGAACACTTTAAAATATTAAAATAAAAACTTCCTGCAGATCTTTACTTTAACTTTTTCTTATGGTTTGAATATAACTTGTGCTTTCACACATCGATCACGTTTCACTCATGTCTTGCACAAGAGAACCGCACGTTCAGAAAGCTGTGTGAGACATTATGGTGTTTTTCCCCCCATTCTCATGTTTCCTAAATGAAAAAAGCAGTCATCCTTTTGTATTAAACCATACTTACATGATGTGGTTGTGTTTTTAGTTTAAGCTATTTTATTGCATTTATTATTGTTTATAAACATTCTGAACTTTTTCCACAGTCAGTCATGTTATTTTATTGCTGTAAAGGGATCATGAAAAAAACTAAACTGAAATGAGGTGATGTTTCAGCGCTGTTACCTCTCAAACTGAGAGTTCTTCTTCTGCAGCTCCTCCATCTTCTTCTCTTTGAGGGACATGGCTGCTCTGGTGCTCGGGGCCAGTTTAAGGTCAAACTCGTCACCGTCTAAGACTGTACAAGACATTTAAACAGATCAAGCGATGAGAAATGAGCACAAGATATACATAAGACATTTAGAAACTAAGAACACTCTTAAATTATGTTCCTGCTACGATTCATCATCATAGTCATTCCAGATTGACTAATGTCTTACACGACTGTTCATCGTCCTGCTGCATTTTCCTCAGGGTCTCTTTCAGCTTGCGGATGACATCGGCTCTGTGCTCCAACACAGAGCTCATCTGAGCAACTCTAGAATGAATCAATCACAGAAACACGTTAAGCAAACTCTTCCCAGACTAAAGCGTACGTCACAGGACCAGCGGCTCATGAACGGCACACATACTCCTTCTCATGACTCGTGGTGACGGCGATGTGATCCAGCTCCATTTTGACTAGTTTGTCTTTGAGGGCAGCGAGTTCAGCAGCTTCTGGTGTCATGCTCCTCTTAGCCAGAATCTGCAGGACAAAATACAGGAAAAACCACCATGACAAGATGCTGAGAGAATCAAAAACTGTCATTTTGTGTGATCACATTACATTCAATATTTAATTATGAAAAGCTTGAATATGGTGTGGGTGAACTGAAATGTGATTCTGTAAACTCAAACACAAAGCTTGCCATCACCTGCACAAACTATTAACCAACCTCTGACTTTTTAAGTTGTTCTCTCAAGCTCTGGATCAGGGCTTCCTTCTCCTTCAGCTGGCCGCTGAGCTCCTGGAGCTGAAGATCTGAGACATCAGCTTGGGCCTTCAGCTTCTTCATCTGCTCCTGAATCTCCTGCCAGACACAGAAGTGTTTGAAAGCCCTTAAAAACATGTTCTGTACAAATGGCTGTGTTGATGCTATATCTAGTCATTTGTCAAAGCACAGAATCTTTGACTATCCCGGGTCACCCCTGGTGATTCGATAGGATTTAGTCTTTATGTGAGTGTGATACCCCAACTCAGAAAGTCTGGTTTAATAAGTTCAACTGGTAAATTTAAGCATAAATAAGCCAGACTGATATGTTCATGTTCATCCCGGCATGACTTTAAAGACATAATGAAATTGTGGATCTAAGGTAATGTGCATTAACTAAATGAAGAAGTCCTTCATCACCAGAGGGAAACCTGTTGTTTTATCTGAAGATCCAGTTTTATGGATGCAGGATCATAAGCGTCAAAAGTTTTTCAGAGTTTTGACAACCCTTTAGCTTTAGACCATCTACAAAATTTTACATCTTAAAATAAGCTGTTAGGGTTAACACAGCATCTTTCTGGCAGGGAAAATGCAGCTAATTTCAGAGCTCCAATGAACGGTCAAAAAACCTTAACTATTTGTTAGAAATTTGTTAAGTATGTAAAGTTTTTGCATATAATTTCTGCACAGGAGAGACTTGGTTTTGTTTCCAAATATAATATAGGGGAAAATATATATCAGTATTGGCCAAAAAAATGAGTTAAAATATAGTCTAGAATCCAATATTTTGCATCCCTACCAGTTAAGATAAATACTGAAAATGTGACCTTGGGCAACAAAACTTGATTAACACATAATTCAACAGCTAAATAAATCAAGTTTGATGTCAGGTTTGTTAGGAGAGGACAATATTTGACCGAGATGCAACTATTTAAAAACCTGGAATCTGAGGGTGCAAAACAAAATCTAAATATTGAGAAAAATCTTTAAAAGTTCTTAGCAATGCATATTACTAATCAGAAACGAAGTTGATATATTTACAGCAGGAAATTTACTAAATATCTTCATGGAACATGACCTTTACTTAATATCCTGATGATTTTTGGCATAAAAGAATTTTTTTTTTGAGCCATACAGCATATTGTTATGTATTGCTACAGATATAGCTGTGCAGCAGAAATGCATGGATAACAGTGCAATAGGATGCACTTAGGCTTGACATGGAACTTCACACCTTTTCTGTGTAAGAGCACCACTCGTACCTCCATCTGCTTCTGTGTTTGCTGCAGCTGCAGGGACGCTCGCTGACTGTCCTGGAGAAGTTCAGCTTCAGTTTTGGGGAGGGTGCCATGTTGGGCTTGAAGCAGAGTTAAAGTCTGTCGTCTCTGATCCTTGAGTCGCTTCTCGGACACGTCAGAGGCCGATACGAGAGGAGAGATTGCAGACTCGCATTGATCCAACAGAGCCTGGACACAACAGAACTGAAGGTCAGGAAAGGTGTGGAACAAAAACACTAACATTTCAAAACACACGCAATACTTACAAAATAAGGTACGTTGAGCTTCTCGCCTGCTTTGGAGCGGCGTATGAACTGTCGCTCGAGCAGCTGTAAGACGGCCGGGGTCTGAGGAGATCCTAGCAGAGATCTGAGCTCCTGCAGCTCACGGATCCTGTGCTGATGCTCCTCTGACAGCATCACTGTGTGTTCGGATAAACCATCCTCCAGAACCTTTAGACCAGCCTCCAGCATCTGACCAACACATACCAACAACACACATCAGCACCAGGATACTGAAGAATACAGTCAAGACCTGCGGTGTGTGCGCAAGACTGTCCTGTTTTCTTTCTTTGTGTGAAGCTGCTTTGAAACGATCAAAGTCATTTCAGAAGATGAACGAAGCAACTCTACAGAAGACAAAAGTCATTCTTCAACTCCTGATTCAGTTTAGTTCAACAAAGCTCATCGGTAATGACTGGAAAAAGACAACACTAGTTACTGGCATTGACTAGATTTGTGCATTTCTAGTTTCTAGCTAGGCCTGGGTGATAAAAGAACATTGGTAATTAATGGACAATACTATGGAGGCCTGTTTCCACCAATGAGAAATAAGAAAAAAGAAAATAAAAAGTAAAAGGTTATTGCAACTTTTTCAATTCACAAATCTGACTTTTTTCCTCAGAATTGGGAGTTATAAAGTCAGAATTACAACTCGCAATTCCGAGAACAGTCTTTTTTCCACTTGATATTGTATTTTATAACTCGCAATTGTGAGTTTCATGTAATTATGAGAAAAAATCTGAATTGTGAGATAAAAAGGTCGCAATAACCTTTTTATTTTTTTATTCAGTGGCAGAAACAGGATTCCATACATTACACCAATAATGACCAAAATTTTTTTTTTTTTTAAGTTTGATAAAAAGTGCATAATATTTCCACACTTCTTTCATTTAAAGTCATGTTACGAGGGACAAGCAGAGCCATCAGAACACGTGAACATATTGTGATGAGGCGACTGAATTAAAAAAAAGATATTAGTTGAATTTAAAATAAAATGTTGCATTCAAATGCATCATGGAGCCTTATCAGCGGCACATGAGATGCTGTGATAATGTAAGTGTGCGTGTAAGTAAATATTAAAGAAATATTAGAACTTCAGTTTGGAGAAGATATTATTGAGGTTAAAACCGAAACCAAGCCAATCACTCAGAACACATTCTGTGCATTTGAGACGGACAATGATTACTGCTGCCCTCACGTCTCACACAACGTGCATTATTGTGCTCATTGTGCCTCATGAGACAGGCCAGAAGTTTCCTTAACACTTATTTAATCCTCATATAAAATATATTTCTGTTTAAAAAAAATTAAAAAATAATTAATACTAAATACGAAACATGAAAAATTTTATAGTATATCTCCCAGTCCAGTAAAAACAATGATACCTGCAGATACTGCTGCCATCTTTCCAGCAGATGTGTGAGTCTCTGATCCCAGGTCTGCTGGAAGTCCTCCTGGAGTGATGGGAAAGACTGAGCTGGAGCCGTGAGCAGGTCCTGAAGACGAGACTCCTCGAATGAGGCCAAGTCATGCTGCATCTGTCTCTCAAAGTTAGTCTTATAGCTCTGCGCCAGTCTCCTGTAAGCCTCCTGCAACAGGTAACCCTCAGGTCAGCATTTCTGAGTCTCATGTGTTGGTTGTGATTGGTGTCTCTGCAGACTCTTACCATGATCTTGATCTGCACGTGGTTCAGTCTGGTTGTTTTCTTGGTGTGTGACGAGAAGACTGCTCTCTGATTCTTTGGAATAATGTGCAGCAGCTGATAGATCACGGCCCATTCTTCACGGTTCAAAACCTCTAAAGTGTTAGTGGGACGGTCGATGATCAGCTGGAGCTTCGCAAAGACAGCCTTCGCATGGAGGAAGAACCTCACGTCAGACTACTAAAACAGTCTCAGGATATCGACATCATCATGATCAGCATTTACCTGCAGTTTCTCAGCAGACTCCTCAATCCCAGGTGTCCGGTGTCTGGACTGCAGGTTACTCTGCTCAGAAAACGCACTGCAGTTCACCTCGGTGAGAGACTGAAGCACAATGAGACAGCTTTAGCAGCTAATTAAAAAGGAACCGATTATTCTGGGTTAGAACATGAAGAGATTCTCACCTGGCTGAGCGAATGGACCTCAGACTCCAGCAAGATCTTCTGCTTTTCCAGCTGCTCTGTTTTTGATTCGATGTGTGCCAGCTGTGAGAGTATGATTATAATGTTAACACACACACCTCCCTGCCGGAGTATGATCCACAGTCACACACAGTCTTAAAGTGTTTTTACAGAAGGACCATTTATTCTACTTTTGTGTGACATTTCTGAAAGGATATCATATAATTTATTATTTGTACACACACATATATACACACACACACATACATACATACATACATATATGTATACATACACACACACACACAATAAGGAACCTTTAGTCCAAAAACAGCTTTCACACAAACTAAAATGAGCTGAACTCTGACGTCAGATGCCGTTTGTAGGAGTCTGATTTATTACACCTGCTCTTTTCAGCACATTTTAAGTCCTTACCTTCTCCATCTTTCTCTCCAGTTCTCGTCTGAGCTGATCCCGCTCTTTTGTGGCATCTCTTAAAGACTCGAGGACCTTCTCAGCACGGTTCTTCTCATCCTCCAGCTGATCCCTCACACCAGCGAGAGACTTGAGCTCCTCCGTCAGCTGCTTTCTCTATAGAAACATCAGTGTTCATTTTCAGGGAAATCGTTAAAAGGCGTGAGAATGTGTTGCTAAAAGCTAGTAAATAACATGTAAATCAACGCTAAACTGCACAGAATACACAGTCAGATCACTTAAATCTACAAAACAAACATGCTTATAATTAATATAAAATGTTAATTGAGATTTGTTAGAAAAGATATTTGTATATTTCTTTTTAAATACAACATTGAAATATTGAACATCTACACATTTTTGAACATTCACATTTTATGTATTTTCTTATTAATTAGTAAAAGCACACATTCTGAACAAATATTTTTAAGCAGTGTATTTGTAGCCTACTAATTAACTACCAAGAACTATATGGTTCAATGTACAATTAATTTGAAGGAATTTTCTGTATTGATTCTTCATAGTTTTTTTTTTTTTAAGTGAATTTAAAATTACTCACTGTATTTCATGTTTTCAGGCCACATCATCAATAAATGTCCTGGCAGAAATGAGTATGAACTAAATAGCCATAGTGCATCATAATTTAACAAGCTTACCGTCTCCTCGCGCGTCTGAAGAGCCAGTCTCAGTTCTTCTCCCTCCTCTCTGGTTCTCTTCAGCGTCTCCTGGAGCTCTTCTTTCTCTTTTGTGAGCGAGTTGAGGGTCTGGATGCCCATGTTTTGCTGGTCTCGTAAAGCTGAGAGCACTTCACTCATCTGACTCAGCTGAGAGGACACAGAATAAGAGCTCAGGTGTTTGATCGTTCACCTGTCGTGTGTAAGAAGGTTCTCGGACAGCACTCACCTGCTGCTGAAGCTGAGACTCCTTCTCAGCGCTCCGCTCCATCAGATCAGCGTTCTCCTTCTGCTGCTGCTTCAGTTCTTCTTTAGTAACGCGCAGTAAATCCTGATACATTTTAGACTAGAGGAAAGAGTAAACAGAGTCAGAGACATGCGGTGTGGAGCTCAGATGACTGTATTAATGTGAAGAAGCCTCACAGTGTCAGCTGCCTCCTGAAGCTCTCTCCTGAGCACCACCCTCTGATTCCTCAGGGACTCCATCTCTTCAGTGAGAGCCTGAATCTGGACAAGATCACACACACATCATGAGGAACTGGAATCAAAATCCATTCCACTTCCAGTTTTTATTCATTAACAATTCTTGCAGACATTTTGAAGAATGCTGGTAGCCAAGAGTTTCCATTCCTTTTGACTTTCACAATAATTTTGTGTTTTTACTATGTAACTTGTTTAATTGTTTTATTTCTCAGAGAACAAGACTGTACATCTTCCCTTTGCATCTCAAGTAAGTGTATCTTGATCTAAGGATGTTTAGACATTTGGAGAGCTTTCAGTCAATAAATGGGGCAAAAAAGCGTTACTTATTTCAAAAAGTAACTCAGATACTTTCTTGGAAATTAAAAAAAGTAATGCGTCCCTTACTTAAAAAAAATAAATAAACAAAAATCTGATTACATAACTGTGTAAATGTAACCCAAACACTGAAACTCATTAAATGATTGCAGACAGAGTTACCTGCTCAAGCTGAGCTCTCTGCCTCTCTGTAGGACTCTTCTGACCAGACACCTGATGTTTCTTCTGTTTGAGCTCTCCTTGGACCTGGATTAGCTGAAGAGAGAGATATGAGTAAGTAAAGCTCCTTGTTCATTCAGAAAGGTACACCAGCTGTGTGTTGTTACCTCTCGAACACCCTGCAGGATCTCCTGAAGGTCTCCTCCCTCGCTCAGAGAAGAGCTGGACTGATTACACACAGCGTCTCTCTCCGTCATCAGACGCTCTCTCTCAGCACAGACTGTCTCCAGCTCCTGTCTCAACTGCAGCATCTGTGAAGCAGTGGAGAAACACTCTGCTAATGGATCTGAATCATGCTCTGCAGCACAGGAGCTGATGGGGTGTGATATTTTTGACCGTGGATGATTAATAGGTCTCCACAATCTGCTTTTAAAAGACATATCGTAGTATGCTCTGTTCATGACTAGCATTGTTTTCTTTTCTTGCATATTAATTCCAAAATTTCTAGATATTTATACAAGTAAAATGATAGATGATATGCCTTGTTTTCTGACAAGCAAAAATATCCTTGTAATGCTTTTTTTTTTATTTTTTTTTTTTTATAAATACTGAAGTTGGTTCTGCAGTGCTTGTAAAACATGATACAAGATAAAATTATGATCATTGATTCTTCTGTTACCGTCTTGCTCTTCTCCAGCTGCTCGGTCTTCAGCTGATCTCTCTCGTCTCTCACGCTCTGCAGCGTCTCCAGAAAATCATCCCTCTCTCGAGTCAGAGCGCTGATGTTCGCTTCGGCCGTCTTCATCTCTGCTAGCTTCTCCTGCTCTTCACTTCTCTCAGAGAGCAGCCGCTCTTTCTCTGCAGAAGACCACTGAAGCTCTTCTCGTAGCTGCAGCAGCTAAGAGAAAATATCATCCCATAGACAATCATGAATCAGTGGAACTTTTCTGGTTGATTTAAGAAAAAAATAAAAATAAAATAACGGAGTGGTACCCAAAATAAACGATTCAAAATAAGTGGCAGATCTGACTGACAAAGGCTCACGAAGCTTATGATGCGATGTTAAAAATAGAAATTGTGCATTTACTCAACCTTGTGTTGTTCCAAACTTTAACAGAACATTTTCTTTGAAAAAATTTTGGGAAAAGTTTCAATTGACTAATAATAAAAAAATAAAAAATAAAAAAAAAAAAAGGATTACAATGGAGGTTAAAGGTGAACCAAAACGATTTGGTTACAAACATTCCTCAAAATATCTTCTTTTGCGATCCCTAAAATAAAAAGTCATACAGGTTTGGAACAACAAAAGGGAGAATGACGACAATTTTTATTTTTGGGGTGAACAGTCCCTAACTGAAGGAGGACGACTCGGATCACTCACGGTGTCTTCCTTCTCCTCCAGGTCTCTCCTCAGCTGGTTCTTCTCCTCTCTGCTGACCTTCAGGATCTCCAGGAGCTGCTCTCTCTCCTCAGTGACAGAGACCAGGCTGCTCTGCACCTCCTCCAGAAGAGTGCTCTCCAGATCGCTCCGGCTCTTCTCAGACAGCAGGTGGTCTCTCTCATCACAGGCCATCTGGAGCTGCACTCGCACCTGGTCCAGCTGGGAATCACCACATCAAAACCTCAACATACAGTAATATGAAGTCCTAGATCACATTATTGCAATATTTAAGAAAAAACTGAAATGAATGGGGTACAAAAAAAGAAAAGAAAAAAGGTTTAATTATTTTACCAAATGCACTTCAGAATTTAAAATTACGAGCTGACACCCATGTTCTTAAATAAGAAAATGAAATGAAAATAGATATTTCATAGATATATTATTCTTGCTTTACACTACAGTAGGGAAATTCCAATGCTAATTTCTACACTTGAAAGAGATATTCTGAATTTGGACTGCATTTAAACCACTAGCTGTCAGCAATTCATACTGCACTTGTAGCTTTTATTTTTGATGGAAATGGCAATAAAGCTTTTATTTTGAAGGAAAACTTCCGCTTCAGTGAAAACAGACTTATAAAAACACGTTTCGCTACAAACCTAGAGAGGTGCTGTAATCATCTGCAGGCAAAATAAAGTATAACTGATGGTCAAACCTGTGCTAAACTCAAAGAACATGAAATAAAAGAGTTGACTGCATTCATTCAGTGTGAACAGAGCTGTTCTGAGACCCGTAAAACACTAAACTAATGTTTTTTTGAGAAAGCATCTCACCGTCTCGACCTGCTGCTCTCTCTTGATCTGCTCGCTCTCATCTGTGAGCCGCTGTACAGTCTCCAGGAGCTGATCTCGCTCCTCGGTCACGCTGCTCAGCTCCTGCAGGTCTCCGGCTCTTTCAGACGACACACGGTCTCTCTCGGCACAGACAGACTCCAGCTCGGACCTCAACTGGACCATCTGAATGAAGGGAATTTGAAGCGGTGAGTTGTGATATAGTGGTGAGATGCCACAAATAAATGAGTGTATGGAAATACAAATACTTCCACAAGTGTAATAGCTGGACACATTACAATGATTATTTGCAGCGCTGGACCTCCACTGTAAGTACAGAAGCTATTTTCTGCGTAGGCCAGAATTCTCTTAAATCAATTAGTTGAGTTTTTTTTACCGTTTGGTCGGTCTCCTGCCGTTCGGTCCTCAGCTGCTCCACCTCGTCTCTGAGGCTCTGCAGTGTCTGCTGGAGCTGATCCCTCTCCTCCGTCAGAAAGCTGATGCTGAGCTTCATCTGCTCCATCATCTCAGGGTCACCGAGTGTGTTCATGGAGCGCTCAGACAGAAGACGCTCTCGCTCAGAGCACACACTCTCCAGCTCCTCTCTCAGCTGCTTCATCTGTGGAGGTAACAGAATAAACGTTCTGTATTTCCTCTCAAGACTGCATTTTCTGCAAATGACTCACAGTCAATGAAAGAAACCATGATTATCCAACTACTTGTTCACAGGATTGTGTCCCCTGCTTAATACTAGTTCACCAACAGTCCATCAGTGACGGTGATGTACCTGAATCTGCTGCTGTGTTGTGTTTTCAGAGTCCTGGAGTTTAGACTGCATGAGTGTTTTATGAGACTCCAGCTCTTGTACAGTGTTCTGGAGATGTTTCACCTTCTCAAGAGCTCCTCTCAATTCCTCTTGATTTTCAATCATCTGCATTAGGAAAAGGATTTATTTTATTATTAAAAAAAATAAATAAAAAAATAATAAATAAGAAAGACACTTAATAAAGGGCTATTCTAAAGTCACACCACCCTCAGACTTCATGACCCTCATCACATATTTCAAAAGTTCAATTTATAAACAAGAAAAACATTTTATCACTGCTTAAAAAAACAAAACAAAACAAAAAAAAAAACACTACAGTTCAAAGTTGCATCTCATTGATAAAAAGTGACGGGAAAGACAGTTATAATGTTAAAGGTGGTTTTTATTTAAAATAAATACTGTTCTTTTCTACTCTTATTCATCTGCAAATCCTATAAAAAATTTAAATATCAGCTTCCACAAAAATATTGAGCAGCACAACTGTGTTCAACATTGATAATAATCAGAAATGTTTCTTGAGCAGCACATCAGTATATTAGAATGATTTCTGAAGGATCATGTGACACTGAAGTAGGGCTGCAACAACGAATCGATTAAATCGATAAAAATCGATTACTAAAAGCGTTGGCAACGAATTTCATAATCGAT
>JAUCMR010000001.1:1862805-1895567 GCA_032357425.1 Enteromius argenteus
CAACATGTTTGTGCACTTTCTAAAGATTTTAGTTCTGTTTTTGAATAAAGAGTTGGAAATGAATGCTTTCCTTGTTTGTTTGTTTTTTTTTATTCCGATTCATCGATTAATCAAAAAAATAATCGGCAGATTAATCGATTATTAAAATAATCGTTAGTTGCAGCCCTACACTGAAGTGCAGCTGAACTTTCAGCATCATTACTCCAGTCTTCACAGAAACAAACTACAGTTTAAAAATATACAGAAAACACTTTTTTGTATTGTAATTTCACATTAGTCACTTTTTTGATCAAATAAATGCAGCCATGGTAAGCAGAAGAGATTTCTTTCAAACTAAATATTTTACTGATCCCAAACTGAATTAAATTGATGAAATGAAAAGAATACCAAAAGCAGCATGTGCTCATGTGGAGAAAAACCTGCGTCATGTCAGTCCTTTCAAAACATCTCCATCTCACCATTTCGACGTTCTCCTGCAGATCAAATTTTAGCTGGTTCTTCTCCTGATTCACGACGTCCAGCTCCTCTTTAAGCTGCTGCATCTGTGAGAGAACGCACTCAATAAAAACCAGGATCATCAAGCTGACAAGAGTGTGTGAAGGCCTCTGATTACCTGCTGGAGGAGTTCATCAGGCGGTGTATCCGTCTGTGGGCCGCTGCGTTCCTGCTGAGCCTGCATGAGCTGAGAAAACACTTCTATAAAGACCCTCGGCTCACTTTATCATTTATACACTGATATAAAACTATACTCAGCATTTACCATCCCATTAGCGTCTTCGAGGTCGCTCTTGAGCTGGTCTCTCTGGTCTCTGAGGCCCTGCAGGATCTCCTGGAGCTGATTTCGCTCTTCAGTTATGGAGCTGATGGTGTGTCGTAGCGTCTCCATCTCTTCCGGGTTGCTCTGAACCTCCTCCGTCTTCTCAGACAGAAGCACGTCTCTCTCGGCGCGGACAGACTGCAGCTCTGAGCTCAGCTGCACTGACTGACACAGAAGAAGAGTGTTAGATCACCGGAGTTAGTTAGTCTGGTTAGTGGTTTGTGTGAGCTGTGAAGGACCTTCTGTGTGGCCTGCTCTAATGATGAGAGCAGTGTGCTGTTCTCCTGCGAGACGCGCTCGAGATCCATCTGGAGACGCTCTGATGTCTCTGAGAGTTCTGCTTCCTTCAGCTGAGCTTCAACCAGATCGCTCTCCATCTTCAGCAGCTGATCCTGAGCTTTAGTCACCTCGTCTTTCAGTCTCTGATGATCTTCGCTCACACCGGACTGAGCAGATATCAGAGCGTCTCTCTCCTCTCGAACAGAACGCAGCTCTTCTGACAGACCAAACACCTGAGACTGAATCTGAAGAATCTGAAACAAAACCGATTCACTCATTTCACCTGCATTACAGAACTCAATGGATGCACAATATGCCAAACATGACAGCAAACCGTAGAAAAATAAGTTAATCTTGAGTTTGTGTGCAAAAAATGACCTGGAGATTGTTTGAATGAAGCTCTCATACATGTGTTGTAGTTTAGAGTTTGATGATTATTCTCTCACCGTCTCATTTTTCTCTTCCAGATGTGTTTTGATCTGAATATTGTCCCTCTCCAGCTGCTGTAGTCTCTCCTGAAGCTGATCTCTCTCTTCTGTTAAAGACGTGATGTCTGCTTTCATCTTCTCCATCGTGTCTGACTGCTTGTGAGGGTTTGTTCTCTCAGACAGAATACGCTCCTTCTCACCCACAGCAGCACTGAGCTCTTCTGTCAGCTGTTTTACCTGCAAATAAACACGGATGTTTTCACATGCCTGCTTTGTTATTTAAATGCTCCATTTCAAAACGGAAGAACAAATTCATTTGGTAGATCTAGGAATGCACCAAAAGTTTAGCAACCGCAATTATTCAGCCCAAAATAGCACAATATACACTAGTTACTGCATGACGACTGAAATTGTGAATAACCTTAAACAATTAGTAAATAAACTGGCTGTCAGCCAGGGTTCAAAGTCCAAAGTGTGAGGATAATCTGTGCTGAAACAGTTTTATTTATCAGATGCTCAGTAACATTATGAATTTCTAAGGCATGGATGTGATACGTGAAAAACATCTTCCCAAACTTTTAATGAGAATCATTAATAAATCTGCTGTTGTCAATAAAAAGCAGCACTGAGGTCTTCCTGGGGGTCTACACCAAAATAAAAGCTCCATCAACATTCAGAAATGTTAGGAGTATTGTAATTTTACAGTTGTTCTGTAAAAAGAAATCAAAATAAAGACAATAATAATGATAATTACAACAGCTATGTTAAAACATTTATTATAACAGTCACACATAGGGTTCAAATCTGTCATAGATACGTGGGATCTGAAATATTTTCTCATGTTTTAAAAATATTCTCTTCTGCTCAGCGAGGCTGCATTTATTTGTACAGTAAAAAATAAAACAAAACAAAACAAAATATGCCTGATTCATGAAGGGGGTCTCAAATTACAAATAAAATATATTTTACTAACTTATTTTAGTTTTTGGCCCAGTTTTTTTTATTTTTATTTATGCGCATCCCTAGGTAGAACTCTATAATATGCATCAGCTCAGGCACCTGCTCTTGTAGCGTGTCCAGCTGTCCATCCTCACAGCTCTTCTGATCTTCATGTTGGTCGACCATCTGTTCTCTCTGTGACTCCAGGCTGTGTAGTTTTCCCTGAAGCTCCTTTACCTTCTCCTGAGCATCTCTCAGTTCTGCCTGAGTCTCAATCATCTGCAGCGAATAAAACAACAGGTTCAAAAAAAGACCTGATATGAATTGAGATGATCAAGGTGCAGGAACAAGTGCTCACCATCTCCACGTTTTCCTCCATGTCGCTCTTGAGCTGGTCTCTCTGGTCTCTGAGGCCCTGCAGGATCTCCTGGAGCTGATTTCGCTCTTCAGTTATGGAGCTGATGGTGTGTCGTAGCGTCTCCATCTCTTCCGGGTTGCTCTGAACCTCCTCCGTCTTCTCAGACAGAAGCACGTCTCTCTCGGCGCGGACAGACTGCAGCTCTGAGCTCAGCTGCACTGACTGACACAGAAGAAGAGTGTTAGATCACCGGAGTTAGTTAGTCTGGTTAGTGGTTTGTGTGAGCTGTGAAGGACCTTCTGTGTGGCCTGCTCTAATGATGAGAGCAGTGTGCTGTTCTCCTGCGAGACGCGCTCGAGATCCATCTGGAGACGCTCTGATGTCTCTGAGAGTTCTGCTTCCTTCAGCTGAGCTTCAACCAGATCGCTCTCCATCTTCAGCAGCTGATCCTGAGCTTTAGTCACCTCGTCTTTCAGTCTCTGATGATCTTCGCTCACACCAGACTGAGCAGATATCAGAGCGTCTCTCTCCTCTCGAACAGAACGCAGCTCTTCTGACAGACCAAACACCTGAGAAACCATAACAGATGAGATTTAGCCACGCAGACAGAAGAACAAAGCAAGCTAGCACAGATGATATGATGCCGTTCCTCTGACCTGTGTCTGTAGCTCATCCACTTTGACAGGAAGAGTGTCTAACTCCTCCATCTTACTCTGCAGACCTCGCTCTCTCTCGTGACTCTGATCAAGCTCTTTACGCAAGTCACACACCGACTTCTCCAACACAAGATTATCTGTCAGATCTGTGAAGAGGAAACAATTTAATATTTCACACAAAAGATTAGAACTGAAACCCTGCAGGTGACCAGCTGGAACGGTTTAGACTGCTAAAAATTATTTTCTTCCTTAGTTTTTTTTGTCTTGTTTTCTTGTATAAGTGTCCTCAAAAATTCTGAAATTAAAATGCATTTACTTGATGAGTAAAATGACTGAAGATTTGTCTTATCTCCTGTAAAATGATCCAAATTTTGTTTGCAAGAAAAACTATCTTCCAATGCGATAAGAAAAATAATTTTGCTTACCCCACTGGAAGGTATTTTTGCTTGTTTTAAGACAAATACTAAGGAAGAAAACATTTTTTGCAGTGTAGATCATCAAGTCCCTTTTATGTGCGTTCTCCAGCGGATCTTCACCTACTTTTCGGCACTTTTCCGTCCAGCAGAGAAGTCAGTTTAGTGTTCTCGTCGAAGGCGCCCATCAGCTCTTTTTGCAGATCCGTTTGCATCTTCTTGAAGCGAGACTTCTCCTTCTCCAGCTTGTCCTGAAGCATCTTCACCTCAGCTTCCATCTTCTCATGGTCTGTAGTCAGGTTTACCTGAGCGAAACACAGATAGAGTCATAAATCATGAAACACACTGATCTCTCAGACAGCTCTCATCTACTCACGTCTCTCTCTTTGAGTGAGATGTTCTCGCTCCGCAGGAAGGCCCATTCTTTCTTGGTCTCTAAACTGAGACCCTCGGCATCATCAAGAGAGCGCCGCAGACGTGTCACTTCCTGGACCAGATCCTTGTCACTCTACAGAACACAGAGCATAATGAATGAGACAAACAATCTGTAGCAAAAGAAAAGCAGTTACTTGTTCCTAGAAAGCATGATTACTGAACTACACATCTACATATAGATCTGTTTTGAGGATCTACATCTTAACGTCTGGTTTGAAGGCATTCAGACACTGAAATCGCAGTAACTTACAAAACTCTGTAGCTCAGTGTTCAGGTCAGTCTTCTTCTGAAGCTCTGATGAAATTGTGGCCAGCTCAGTCTATGGAGAATAACAGTGAGATCAGCTCACATTTACACCAGTTCAGTCTTGACAAACAAAGTAAACTGACCTTAAGCATTTGGATCATGTCTTCTGACTGTTTTAATTCCTGCTCCAGTCTGGAGTTCTCAGACTCCAGTTCTCTCTGTGTGGAGAGAGATTAAAAGAGCTTATCAGACATGGATTATCAGTGGAAGCAAGAAAACGTGTAAATAATAGTCTTGCGAACAATATATTGCACTTTGCACACATAAAGCTCAGATCACCTCATACTCTCGCTTGCTCTCCTGCTCCAGCTTCTCAAACTCTTCGTCATCTTTCCTCTCGTCAATATCCTTCTGAAGAGTGTCTTTATCTTTCTGAAGCAGGTCTTTCTCTGCCTTCAGACTCTCCAGATCTTCGTTTACCAGCTGAAGTGTGTGTTTGATCATGTCTCGCTCAGCAATGACAGCATCCTTTACAAAAAAAGGGCATTCAAAACCCATTATACTTCTGTAACGTGAAGCATTATTGTAAATGAAAAAACAAGCCAAAGAAAAATAAAGGATGTAATCTACTCACTTTCTCAAATCCGACAGTCTCACAGAGTTGAATGGCCTCTTCCAGATCTTTTCTCAGCTGAAAATTTTTTAAATTTACAATTATGCACTTGAGAAGCAGCACTGAACCCATCAATCTCTCAGTTACCAAGTGACTGTCTTTCTAATTGTAGTGTATAATTATCTGTTATTTCTGTCTTTGTAAGCATACGTAAGCACTTGAATGTCTAAATTAGAAATTATCTGTACAAGCTATAATGAGAAACGAGTACTATTGTTGATTTAATTCAAAATAAAAAAATTAAATAAAAACAAACCCAGCACCTGTCCTTAAATATAACCCAGGCAGTACCTGTTCACACATGTGCTGAGAGCGCAGGAGAGCTTCTGAAGGTTTCTCCAGCTCGGACACATTCAGCTCCAGCGTGGAGCTCTTCTCCTCAGTCTTCTGTCTCTTCTGAACCTCCGCCTCCAGTTGACTCTTCAGCGCCTCCATCTCTTTCTCCATCTCAGACACGCTCTTCTCCTGATCTGAAGGCACAGCTTGAGCTTCCAGGTTGTTCTGCAGCTCAGAGATCTTCTTCTGCAGCTCGGCACTCGTCTCCTCTGCTCTCTGCTTGCTCTGAGTCTCTGCCTCCAGCTGACGCTCCAGAGAAGCCACCTTCAGCATCAGCTCGCTCGCTCGAGGAGAATCTAGGAAATGACTCCTAAACACAGAGAGGAGAAACACAAAGATAGGAATTTGTAAGCACAGCTGTCAAATGGAGGTGAAAATGAATTTAACTTCCTATCTAAAGTGTAAAAGTAATGTAAATCTGAAAGCGATTACCCCACTGGCAGATATTTTGGCTTGTTTTAAGCAAAAACTAACAAAATTTGAATATTGTTTTCAGAAGACAAGACAAAATATCTTAAGTTGTTTTACTTGTCAAACAAATGCATCCTGAATCAAGAATTTATTTATTATTATTATTATTATTATTTTTAGATATTTATACTAGAAAACAAGACAAATACTAAAGAAAATATTTTTTTACAGTGTGCACAACACCGGATCGGGAAAAAGATTGGTTAATATTTATCTTTAAAGATTACTTGACAGGCCCTGAACCTTGAGATCAGCTCAAGACATCCCAAGTAAAAGCGGTTCTAAGACAGCAGTGAGTGTCCTCACCCTTCAGAGGAGCTGCGGACAGTGATGCTGCTCATCTCCATGTCCATGTTGTGTTCGTCCAGAGCGGTGAAGTCAAACCGACTGTCAAACTCATCCATATCTGGACACAAAACATTACAGCTGAGCAACTGCCTGGTGAAGCTTTATCTGCTGTAACCGTCACCATGTCTGCAGGCTCACTTTCACAGCTCATGCAGCATCACTATCATGAAAAGATAATTTTCTCGAATGGTAAGACAGTCATACCCTCTCCCTCCTCAGGCAGAGAACAATCAGCTCTTCTCTTTTTGATGTACGGCTCTGCGAAGCTCATGTCCGTCGAGGCCAGATCTTCATTCAGGAGATGAGCAGATCTCAGCAGCTTTCCTCCCCACGTCACTCTCCTCTTGGGAACCTTTACATTTACACACAACCATCAGATGCATGGCCTTCCCCAGCACTGAGGTGTACTAGTGTTAAATCTCTTACCTTAGGGACTAGGGCCACGTTCGAGGCAGTAACGAGTAGCTTGGTCAGGTTCTTGATCCGGTCCTCCTGCTCTCTCTGGAGCTGATCTTTCTCCTGCAGAAGCTGACACAGAGACTCTCGCTCCGTTGCAGTAGTTTGTGTGACAGAAGAAACCTGTGAAACCAGACGGAAAACAATCAGAGGATGAAGGATCACATTATTACTGGACGACTGTCCACAAGAGAACCAAAGACAACACTAAAGATTATTTTGGTAATCGGTTGATTATTCAGATTATTCGTAATAGTAGTATATATTTATTTAATGCCATGTCAAAAGGCATGTTAAAGGCTATTTTCATGTCAAAAACCAAAAAAACATGAGCATAACAAATACAATAAAAACCACCAAGCAATATTCAATTTAATATATCACGCAACCTTGGAACACGGTCTAATAATGCATTACATGGATTCTCATACTTTATCGGTTACTCAACACAGGCAAAATGGACCAGTTTATTAAAATTGAGTATTCAGGGAATGGTGACAGCCCTGAAGTGAAACACTCACCTCCTGCAGACGTCGTTTGAGATCGACGATCTCGTTGCGGTATCTTTTCAAGAGAGCCCCTTCATCAGAGACCTCGGTGACGTGAGGGTCGTTCTTCATTCGCTTTGCAGCACTAGCGAACTTTAACCACAGAAAACACACAAATTCAACACATCTACTCGTATCGATCCAGACAGGGAAAGAAGAGTCTTCTCTCTCATACCTGTAAGGTGCTGACGGTCTCGTCGACGGTGGCTGGGGTGATGGTGCAAATAATGACAGTTTTGGCATTGCCACCCAAAGAGTTCTGAAGGATTCGGGTGAGTTTACTGTCTCTGTAATTCAAGAAGCCCCTTTTGGATGGAACAGAAATAACTTGTTTGCTACAGGTAGAGCAAAAACTGGCTCCGTAATGGTCAAACTACTACAAGTTGTGAAATAACTCACTTTTGACTCTCATCAGATAATTTCTTAATGACTTGACCCAGTGTGAACAGACTGCGGTTTATGTTGCACCCTTCTTTAAAGCGGGTTCCTGAAACAGAGGAACACGAGAGGTTTAAACACACCGAAAAGATAAAAGCAGCTATCATTTTAGACTGTAAACAGGTCAATCCAAGTAACTTCTATGAAAGAATTCTAGATTTTATGTGACTTTCTTCACTGACCACTCAGACATACTGACTGAAGTCCACAATAGCAGATGATCTAGCTTTGAAATTAAATGTGACTTTTGCCATTTATCTAAGATGATTTACAAGCTATTTAAAAGCGAAGGAGAGCAAGAAAATAATAAATAGCAGTACCCTCAGCTCCCGTCTGACTCGCCCGCTCAGCACCAGCGAGATCCACCAAGTTCTACAGGAACAGGAAACAAACAACTGACTAAACATAACATACCTGCTTACCCAAACGAAATGACATGACAGCTAAAGTGAAATCCTGGTTAGTTTTGGGCTCACCAGGTGTGACACTATGATGGCTCCATCAGCGTTTTCACCAGACGCCAGGTCACTTCTCTCACGACTCTCCAAGATCTGACGAGATAAACAAGACGCTTCAGAGACGAACCTCAAATCAGAATCAAACACTTCCTCGCACTTCTTACCATGCGAAAGATGGTGTGAGAGCGGCTGCTACGCTCATTCATTTTTGTCTTTCCGTAATGTCGGTTTTCTGTGAGAATAAAGTGATGAGCAAACAAGCATTAGAGTACACCGCAATACAGGATTATAATGAGTGAGTGACACAATCAGTGCAGCCTTACTCTCTCCTTTGGTGATCCAGGACAGGGCTTGTTCTGGAGACGTCACCAGCTCCTCCGTCAGATCAGCCACGTACACGTTTTTCTGTGGGCGGTTAAGAGCTCAAACTCACATTCACAGCACATGTAAAAAGAAAAGACAAACAACTTACATAGTTTCCTTCACGAATTTCCAGAGGCTTCCTTTTCCAGCTGTCGCAAAGCAAATCTGTGACCGTTTCGTTGTAGATTTCCATGTAGCTCACACGCAGGAGAAACTCTTTCTTTGGACACTAGACGGAGGCAAAGAAATAAAACTATGCTTAATCTCGCTGATAAAGATTGAAGACATTGATTAATTAGAGGAATAGTTCACTCTTCAGAAAAGACTAATATAATATGTAATGTGTTTTTCACAGTAAAATGGTTCCTCTGAAGGAAGTTCTCAGATCTGATGTGTTTAGAAATGAAGATTTGACACCAGGAAGACTCAAACGCTTACATTTTTAATGGTTTTGAAGACGTCAGCCATGGCGAGAGGGATCACTCCAGGGTAACGCTCACTTCCCATCATGGTAAAGGTCTTCCCAGAAGACGTCTGTCCATAAGCAAATATCGTTCCTGAAAACAGGAGATTATAAATTAGGACTCAATAGCGACCGAGCAGATTAAATGCAGAGGTGTAAAACATACAGTACCAATCAAAAGTTCTTAAACAGTAAGATTTTTTATGTTACTCAAAATTTTGCATTTATTTAATATTGTGAAATGTTTACCATTTTGAATAACTGCTTTCTATTTGAATATCCGTTTAAATGTAATTTATTCCTGTGATTTAAAGCTAAATTTTCAGCATCATTACTTTAGAAATCATTCTAACATGCTGATTTGCTATTCAAGAAACATTGTTATTATTATTATTATTTAATAATAACAGAAATAAACGACATTTTATTACACACAAATAAAAACAAAGAGTCTAAATATTTCACAACATTACTGCTTTTGTTGTATTTTGGATCAAATAAACGCAGGCTTGGTGAGCAGAAGAGAATTCAATAAAATCTTACGGTTCAAAAACGTTTGACTGGTAGGTATAGTGTTCATACACACTACACATAATACATGCTATATTTTTCCAAACATGAACGGTTTATTTTATATCACACCAGCATACCTTTCAGAAAGAACTGTAAAGACTATTATCGCTGGACTCACCGTTGTATCCTTCCACAGCAGACACGACCAGAGGCTTCGCGATGTCCTGGTAGAGCTGAGCGGTGGTCTCTTCTGCGCTGAACACACGGTCTGGAACACATGACGGTCAGAACATAAAGCGCTGCTCTAGCGGTCAGTGCAGAGCGTCTGAAGCTGGACTCACCGAAGCTGAAGCTCTTGGTTTGAGCTCCGTCATCATCCAGCTGATGGATGGCCTGTCTGTCGGCTCTCCAGAACAGCTGCACCTGCTCCGAGCTCTCAGACTCCTCTCTGAAATCATCAGTTCATTAAGGGATCGTCCACCCAGAAACTAACATTCTGTCATTAATAACAAACCCATGAGACCAACATTCATCTACAGAACACAAATTAATTTATTATAAATGTTTTCCTCAGAGAGCTTTTGAAGGTTAATATTTGTTTTCTTTGTGCCCAAAAACTATTCTCGTAGCTTTGTAAAATTACGGTTGAATTACTGATGGATTATTTCATCGATGTCCTCGCTGTGTTTCTGAGTCTTGATCGTGTGAGGATCCATGAAGGGTCAGAGGGCTCTCAGAGTTCATCAATAATATCTTAACTTGTGTTCTGAAGATGAACGAAGGTCTTGTAAACGGGTTTGTAAGGACATGAGGGTGAGTAATTCATGACAAAACGTTCATTTTCAGTTTCAGTTTATTGTCCTGGTATAAAAACTCCCCTTAGTGCACTTTAAAAACACATTTCTGGTGAACTCTGCCTTTAAACAAAACATTAACCCTCATAATGCATTCAGATCTGATTTGGTTTGGAAGAGAATAAGATTGAAAATGTTCAGGTCATTTGGACCTGGGTATGGACGGAGCAGGTGTCAAATCATTTTAATAAAAATACCTAAACGTGTCAGAAACTTCTCACACTTTCCCGGTGTTTCGCACAATTTAAGGCTGAATTTTGGAATGTATGTGAAAAATTCCATTCAAAAGTAAAGGTTTATGCAAGTAAAATTAATTAACTTATTTCGTTATGAAAACTGTTAACTATATTGTAATTATATTAAAATAAATTCCACTCATTCCAGTGGAGTAATACTGGTATTTTATACGATGAAAACTTGTATTTTATTTAACGTTATATATAAATAAAACATACACACACATACACAACTTAAGTCAACATTTGAAGTGGATCAAAGTCATTTTATCAAAGTTGTCCTAAAACCAAAACAATACACATATACCCACACACACACATATATATTTGGTGTGCAATTATAAACCGTTAAGAAAAACAGTCTTTTGTGTTAAGGCTGTATTGTACTGCATTAAGATGATGTCGTTTGATAATAACTCCTCAGACCTCCCTTCAAAGAGTCTTTCAGATCAAACTTGGCTCCGCGAACTAAGCACACTTTGTTTTTAGGACAGGTTTACTTCAGAAACAGACCCGAATCAGTGTTTTGTATGAGTTTAAGGAGGATTCCTGAGCTAACAGCGGCTCGCTCCTCAGCAAATAACTTACATTATATTTACCTCCAGGCTGTAAATATTGAGCTTCTCTTACCTTTTAATGAGAGGCCTGACCCTAACACAGACTTTGACGGCGGATTCCTCCGTCATCTTCACTCCTTTAACGCTAACTAACCGACTAACCGACTGACTGACTGACTAACCGACTGAGCGCTCGGTAAGATTTAAAATTTTAACCGACTTTTCATTGGTCGGCGATCTGTGCGCATGCGCAAATCAACGGCTGCCTGGTTTTAAACCAGAACTCATTTAATATGCACGTACGTGGATGACGCCTCATGAATATTACGCTTTCGTTGAACGTCAATCAATTTTGTTAAAGATTGTTGACTTTTTCCATTTTCGTTGTTTCTGGGGGTTTTTTTAATTAAAAACATACGTTTTCTCATGTTTCCTTTTCTGCTGTTTCTTAAATTGTTTTGGGCTTCAGAATGGCTTTATTTCTTAAATATATAATACAGAAGTACAGTATTTTGGCTATCGTTTCAAATTTAAAACATGTAATATTGTCAATAAATAACGGTTGTGACAACATGCCCCAGTAGTTAAATTAATATTCTATTTGGATGTCTTTGGGGACAGTAAGAGTGAAAATGTTTAATAGTGTTTTAATTTAAGACTCTAAGGTTTGTGTCCATACAGTAAAAAACCCACCTAGAGAAATATGCACTGGAGTAAAAAATATGCCAGGATAACCCATACTGGGGCTAGTGTGACAACTAGCCCCGGGCTTCCTTATCATGGACTAAACTCAAATATGACAAGAATTCTGTCTTTAAATCAGCAGGGCAACTTTTTTCTTTGTTTTTCACAAAACACACAGACACCCAGAGCTGAGGTGTATTTATGGCAAAACATTTATTTGAAATCATAATTATGACAGCTATAACATTATTCAAAAGGATGATTTGTACCTCAATAACCAATGCAACCTAAAGACATTTACAGCTTTTTACATGAATAAAAATGAGGATTTCAAAAAGTAGAGCTACTGGTATGTTTGCTAGGGCACTTAGAAAGCGATTCATGCACAGAAGCATCTTTGTGTTTATGGCAACAATGGCAGGACTAGTCAACAGCATCTGACTACTCTCTAACCCGTTAACCGATCGCTCGTTAAACACAACCAATCAAGGCATTCATTAAAGCAGTTCCACTAACACCAGTCAAAGATAAAGTTGAGGATGAGAAGAGCTCAGAATGCTCTGTTTGATGTGCTGTAGAAATCAACATTAATGCTGAACCTGATCAAGTTTACACGTGTAATTGATTATAAACACATACAAAGACATTATTCAGTTTTTGAGTGATGATAATTGTCAGTGTTTACTCAAAAACAGATGTTCAGAAGCTCTAATACAGCATAACAAGAGATTTATAAGCAGCTTTTTATAAGCTTCGACCAGAAACAGCACAAATGTAACAGTTGGGGGGGATCCAACAAGACGGTGTGTTTACACTCGCCGAGTGCTTACCGCTCAATAAACTCAATATTAACACGATCAATAATCACTAATATAAATACTCAGAGCAGTGCACCCTTCACCCTGATATTAATATCTGACCCTGGAGCTCAGAAGCAGTCGCCAGCAGCACAACTATACACTGTATGGCTCAAAATTATACTGTTTTTAATACCAAAAATCATTAGGATTTGATGAAAGATCATGTTCCTTGAATATACTTAGCAAATGTCCTACTGTAAATACACCAAAACTTCATTTCTGATTAGTAATATGCATTGCTAAGAACTTCATTTAAACATTTTTTCTTAATAATTAGATTTCTTTGCTCCCTCAGATTCTGGATTTTCTAATAGTGTCCTCTCCTAAAGCTCATTTATTCAGCTGTCCCGTCCTGACAGGTGTGTAGTGCTGCAGGGTCACTGATGTCCAGCCTTGGGAAGCACATCTATGCGGTGATCTGAGTTCAGGGTGGTGTTATGAGACGCAGCAGGTGGAGGATTTGGGCGGCTGCTCCAGGATGGACTCTCGGCGCAGGTCGTTGGGCACCGTGCCGTTCGGGCCCCACACGTTCAGCTCTCCGTAGATGCCCGTCTCGATCATCTCGTCCTGCCAGGGGATGGAGATGTTTCCCGACGCAAACTCATCGAAGAACGTCTTGTCGTCGTCCTCCAGACAGACCCCCTTCACCGTGGAGAACGCACCCACGTCGTCCAGATTCTTGGCGTAGACCGTCTTTGAGTCCGGAATGAACGGAGGAGGCAGGATTCCTGTAGAGCACCAGAAGACAAGATCTGATTCACCTGCACTAGTGTTCAGGAAGGCTTTTTCTTCTGCTTGCCAAGAGGCTTTTATTTGATCAAAAATACTGTAAATATTGTGAATATTATTAGAATGTAAAATATCAGTTTTCTGTGTGAATATGTGTTAAAGTGTAATTTATTTCTGTGATGTTCAGCTGTATTTTCAGCATCATTACTCCAGTCTCCAAAAAACTGGACCCTTATGACTGTTTCTGTGGACCAGGGTCACATGTTTGACAGTCTTACTGATTTCAAGTGTTAGATCAGTAGTGTGGAGCTGAATGTAATCAGAGGAGGTGTTGTGTTTGTGCTGAACTCTTGTTCTTCTCACCGGCGTCGAGTTTTCTCCAGTTGATTTCGCTGAAGAAGGGATGCACTCGCAGCTCGTCACACGAACCGTTCTTGAAGCCCAGTCTCTTGTCCACTTCTTTAGCCAGCAGACCCTCACAGATGGACTTGGCTTTCTCACTGAAGGTCTCTGGGTAGGTCACCGGGTCGTTCAGGATCCGCTTCTTCACCTCTTTATTCTCCACCTGATGAAGAAAGAATCAGAATGACAGAGCTGCAGATATAACAGTGTTTGTGAGAACAAACAAACAAATAAACCTGAAGAATGTGTGTAACCAAGCAGCTCATGCTAGCCATAGTAATTTATTATTCTTATTTATTTTATTTTTTAATTGCAACTTTTTATCTCCCAACTCAGAATTTTTATTTTCAGAATTGTGTGGTAAAAAACTCACAATTTCAAGTTATATAAAGTCAGAATTGCAAGATATTAAGTCAGAATTACAGGATATAAGATCACAATTCTGGCTTTTCTCACAATTTCGAGTTTGTGTCTCACCATTTTGACTTCTTTTCTCAGAATTGTGAGATATAACCTCGCAACCTTGGAAAAAAAGTTTGAAAGCCCAGAGATGACATGATCAACGTTCTATTAGATAAAACACTCCCTATCTAGTGTGCCGAACACTCTGACATTTACAAGACACTTTTATCCAAAGAGACGATAAATGGTAGCAATCAGACTAAATCGACTAAAGAGCAATGATACACAAGTGCTATGAGAAGTCAAGTTCAAGGGGTTTTTTTGTAATAAATAAAAAGAAAACATGTAGATAGAATAGAAAAAGAAAAGAGTATACTGGTGTTAGAGGCTCTGTTTTTAAATAAAACAGAACACAGAAGAAAAAGCTGCAAAAAAGACTATACTGGAGTTCAAATGAGTTATTTAGAACAAGGCCTTTTTCTCATTCTGCGTGAGTCATCTGCTGAACGCATGAATGTGATTCTACTGAAGACCCTCGCTGAAGATCACCTTCTCTCCTCGAGTCCTGAAGGGTCCTTTAGCGGCGATGAACTCATACAGCGTGACCCCGAGAGTGAAGTAATCTACTGAGTAATCGTATTCTTCACCCTTGAGCAGCTCCGGGGCCATGAACCCTGAACACACACACACACACACAGAGAAACACAGAAAATAAATGTTTCTGAATGAACCTCACAGCATCAGCACTCGTGAGTTAATATCAACCTGCTTTTGTTTCACTGCAAAAAAGGCTGATCTTGCTTAGTATTCTCGTCTTGTATCTAGCCAAAACATCTAAAAGTTCTTAAATTAAGATGCGTTTACTAGGTAAGCAAAGTGACTTAAGATATTTAGTTTGTTTCCAGCATATATGAGCACTGAGATATTCTAGAGTTTTGATCATGTGCTGAGGTTTTCACCTGGAGTTCCAGCGTAGCCTTTGGTTTTGAGCTGGTCATCTGCGAGCTCCAGAGCCAGGCCGAGGTCAGAGATACGGACGTGACCTGAAAACACCAGCATGATGTGTGAAACCAAAACCACTCTCAACCATCAGACGAGTGTGTACTCTACCAGTCAGAGGATTGCCTGCATTTATTCAATCCAAAATACAGCAAAAGCAATAACTAACTATTTAATATAACTGCTTTCTATTCAAATATATAATTTATTTCTGAGATCAAAGCTGAATTGGCTTGATGATCAGCATGTTGACCTTCATTATCTAGCAGAACGTTTTCTGGCTTCAGGTCTCTGTAGATGATTCTCTTCTGGTGAAGATGCTCCAGGCCTTGAATGATCTGAGCAGCATAATAACTCGCTCTGACTTCAGAAAACCCTGGGTTATTCTCATCCACATTATAGATGTGGTACCTGCAAAAGAAGAAATTGATATAATAAAATAACCTGTAAAATAAAACAAAATGAAATATGAAACCAGCAATCACAGGTGAAACGGCACTGACCATCATCAAAAGTGCACTGCATCACAGCCATTTCAGGCCTACTGGGTCAAAGGTTATGAGGAAACTTAGCTTTAACATTAAACCAGTAGGTGGCGCTGTTACAAAGCTACTGTCCTGAGCTCTTGGGCTCAAGAACACAATGTAGATCTCCATCTGAACTGCTGAAAGAACAGGCGTGATACAAGCATTCGCCCAGGTGATTTCTCTGGGTTCAGAACACATGCTTTTGAATTTCCATTATCTGTGGGGTTTGTTGTATCAGAAAGGTTTTGAAGACTATCTGCACCAATTTTGGTGAGGATTGGATAGACTTTGTGGGAAGAGCGGCTGAAATGGTTTAGCTCTGAATCAGTCACTACAGACCAAACATGCCCAGAAAAACATCTGGAGACAACACAAGTAATAACAATGTGGTCAACCTAAAGAATGGCCATGATTGATCACGAGTGTGTGACTGACCTTAGGTCTCCTCCGTTCATGATGGTCATCACCAGACACAGCTCTGTTTTGGTCTGGAAGGCGTAGGCCAGCGTCACGATGAATCTACTGTGAACTCGAGCCAGGATCCGTTTCTCCACCATGGCACCCTGTCAGAACATTTACTTTCAGGTTCATGTCCATTTTTGGTAATATAATTTACAATGAAAGTTGAATTAGAAAAAGTATGCATTTCCACCAGTGCTATGACTCCACTCTATATAAAAGCATATTTTTCAGATAAACACATACATGCAGAAAGAGCAAAACATAATAGATTTTAAGCTCCTCAGTATACTAACACAGATGTTCTCTTTATGTACTGTATGTAAACCAATGCACTGATATTACTAGTATTATTTAATGCTTTATGACACATGCAACCAATGCCTAACAGAAGAATCATGGCATTAATGATGCTTGAGTGACTGTATCCAAAAAGCACAATAATCTGTCAATGGAGGATGTTTTCATTGCATGCAACTATGGATGAGGTCATTATTAACATCTAATGAATCATTTGTGGACTTATGATGGACAGTGTTCAACATTTACACACAAGGACACGTGTACAGTCAGTATCATCTCCAGGGTTCTTACTGTCCAGGATTTCCACAACAAATCTGTTCCATAATTAAATGTGTTGGAGTTGCATTTCATAATGAGCTGAAGTGCTCTGCTGCACTAAGTGTGCTTTATCATCACTGGAGGTTTTCTGATTTAACAGAAAAAGCTGATTCAAACACAACCTAATTTTAAATGTATGGTCATTTCATAAGTTGTGATCTAAAACAGGATTGTTTCGAGTGAAGCGCTGGTAAAGGATATTACTCGCAGTAAAGCCTTCACCTTCATTATCAATGTCACGTCTGAGCTGCTTAATCACACAAAACCAACATGTCAATCAGGATTCACATCCTGTTATCTAAGTGTTACCATTACTAGTCTTGGGAGACATATCTATTACCCTGGACATCTCTATAAAAAAAATTTGTAAAACTTGCCAGTTGTGCCTTAAAATGTTTGGTTTTGCTTTTACTTTTCAAGCAATTGCCCAGTTGAATTTATTGGGTTCAAAACGCACGCTTTTAAATTTACAGTATCTCTGAGATTTATTTTATCAGTAGGGTTCTAAAGACTGTCTGCACCAAATTTGGTAAAGATTGGATAAACTTCGTGGGAAAACCAGCTCAAATGTGACCCTGGAGCACAAAACTAGACATAATGGTCAATGTTTTGAAATTGAAATTTATTGATCATCTCAAAGCTGAATATATACATTTTCTAGTGATGTGTGTTTTTAAGGATAGGAAAATATCTGGCTGAGATACAACTATTGGAAAATGTGGAATCTGGGGTGCAAAAAATCTAGAGATTGAGAAAATGACCTTTAAATTTGTCCAAATGAAGTTCTTAGCAAAAAGTTTTGATATATTTAAGGTAGGAAATATACTAAATATCTTCAGGGAACATATCTTTACTTAATATCCTAATGATTTTTGGCATAGAAAATTTGATAATTTTGACCCATACAGCGTATTGTTGTCTATTGCTACAGATATACCTGTGCTGCTCATGACTGCTGCTGTGCTCCACAGACAGATTTGTGCCTAAAAATGCCTTTCTTTGTACTTTTACAAATGATCGTCCAGTTGAATTTTTTGAGTTCAAAATACATGCTTTAAAATTTCAAATATCTATGTGATTTACTTTATTAGCAAGGTTCTAAAGACTGTCTGCATCAAATTTGGTGACGATCAGATATACTTTGTGGGAAGAGCAGCTCAAACTACTACAAGCCAAAGACGCCCAGAAAGAACCTCATATTTACCTACTTCAGGCTGAAAGTAACACAGTGCCAATAGTCATTGATCCTCACTAAATCCATTTCAACCCTATTAACTTAAGATTTCAATGATGTGAGCAGAATTCTTCATTTCACCAGTAGTAAGTCCTTTGGACGCCAACGGCACCTGTTTTTAAGAGAGATCCTTAACCAAAGGCACTGAGTGGCTTTCATACCTCATAGCCTTTCCTTTTCTTCAGCCTCTTCTTGTTGAGCTTCTTGCAGGCGTACAGCTTCCCCGTTGCCTTCATCTGACAGGCAGACACCTCTCCGAATCCACCCTTACCGAGAACACGAAAGTCCAGGAACCAGTCCTCGCCTACAGGCTGCATCTCCAGCCACTTCCACTGGAGGAACCTCTTAAAGTACATGGTCTCTAGATAGAAGGTGAAAGGAACCTCTTTGAGGAAGTCGAAAACGCAGGCCAGGATCTGCACAAACAGGTCATCTGCCGCCTCCTCATGCCGCTCCTTCACCTTGGTGATGTCGTTCTCGGGTAAAAATGGGCAGAAGTGCTTGGCTGAAGGTTCCATGTAGCGCTGGAGGATTTTGCCAGCTTTTTGAGCTCGGTCTTTATCCTCGGCGGTGTCGTACGCCTCGATGTCCTTCCAGAGGCGACAAGGGCCCTTATACTCATTGGTGGTTTCCAGAAACTCTTGAAAGAGTCTCTTGCCGATGGGTTGCTCCACGCAGATGCTCTTGAACTGCAGATCCAGAGTTTCTCTTAGACCTTCGCACACCGTGATGTGGGGCAGCTTGAGTTTGGCATGGAACTTCTTGTCTCGGTTGGCCGCCGGGTTGGCCGTGCCGTCAAAACTGCCACGGGCCGAGATGTATGCCGAGTTGGCCACCACTGTGGTCAGGCCACCGATGTCCATAGTGAGGCGAGGAAGCTAAACTGGGACTTTCAGAGTGAAAAACGAGACGAGACTGGCAGCTGAAGGGTCACAGCGAGAGCATTGGAGCTCAGCGCCGTGAGACTGGTCCTCAGCGGAGAAGACGTGTGGGATTAGATCATGAGATGCTGAGGAATGGACAGTTACCGACGGATCCAGCACGACGTCTTGAGTCTGATGGTCAAAGTGAACAATAAGCCCTGCGACACACACACTCTCAGACAGATCCACCTGACTCAACATCTTTCATAAGGCTTTATCCTCCATAATAACTCCATAATACCTTCCTCAGGTTAACACCTCTCACTGATGGAGATGCAAGAACATCACTCACCACAATGACACTCCAGACAACCTATAATTCAGAGTTCAGAATTATTCATCATATGACTCGAGGAGTCTTCAGTAGCATATTAGTAGTACATTTGAAGTATAGACAAAAATACACTATACGGGTCAAAATTATGCCTTTTATGCCAAAAAGGATATTAAGTAAAGACCATGTTCTATGAAGATATTCTGTAGATTTCCTACTCTAAATATATCTTTATTTTTGATTGTTAATATTCATTGCTAAGAACTTCATTTGAACAACTTTAAAGGAGATATTTTCAATATTTAGATTTTTTTGCTCAATCAGATTCCAGATTTTCAAATAGTTGTATCTCAGACAAATACTGTCCTCTCCTAACAAACCAGACATCCATGGAAAGCTTATTGTTTTCTTTCTTTCAAAAACTGACCCGTGACTGGTTTTGTGGCCCAGGGTCAGTTCTGCAGAACGAGTGACCGTATGCATACAGTATGAACTGCTCGGTTGTTATTTTCATTCAGGAGCTCATGCAGACATTCCACTGCAAATGTATTAATGTTGCAAAGTGAAACATCTATTACACAAAAACATATTGTACTCCTGTTTTTTGGCCAGAAACATCTCTCAAAGATGTGATTGCCTTCTGACACCTCAAGCAAGAAAAGCCGGATAAAGATGATCAGCAGGTGTTCTGTTTGGCAAAAGAGGCTCATATCCTGGAGGTAAATCCCAGCAGGTCATCAAAGTCATTAGCTGGTCAAGATGGGTGATGTGCTCAACTACCAGTTGGTTAGAGCAAAGCTGCTGAGAGCTATAGACCACTCCATGAACGCTTAAACCAGCAATCAGGTAAGAAACGCCTTAAAGGAAAAGTCCACTCAAATAAGAAAATTCTGTCATCATTTCTTAACAGTCAAGTATTTCAAAAACTTCATGAATTTCTTTGTTCTGCTGAACACAAAGGAAGATATTTTGAAGAAAGTTTGTAACCAGGCTGTTTTGGGTCTCCACTGACTCCCATAGTATTTTTTTACCTACTGTGGAAGTCAATGGTGACCCAAAACAGCCTGGTGAGCTCATGTTTACCATGGGACAAAATCCAGGCATTTCAATAGGAATCCGCACTATAGAAATATTTCACATGCAGATTTTGCATGAATTCGCCGCATTAACCAAAAGAAAGCTTTCATTAATGCCATTAATATTCAACAAGAACAATAAAATGTTTGCAGGATCGGGTTTCATCTCCAATGAACTGATTGGAAGCTAAACAAATCTCTATATGAAGATGTTTTTAATATCAAAGACTGTGAAGACAATTCTCTTCAAATTCAAATCTTTTGAATGAGGTTCTGTCAGGTTTGATATTTTTGCTAATGATGAAATAATGATTGTATGCATCTTCTATTTCATCTAACACAAATACACTTAAATCTCTAATGAGGTTATTTGACATCACTTGGACACAAAAAAAGCAAGCACACAAGCATATAAATCATCCTTTCAGTTTAATTTCTATACATGAATAAGAAAAGTATATTTCTTTAGTATTTGTTACATTGTACAAAAAAGGCTGGACGTGCAGTTGTTGATCTCATGTTTATAAAGTTTGTCATGACAAACGTCCAAAACAAGCTCCGATATCAAAAATAGCTGCCTATGAGAGCGAATCACAACAAAACGGTAGAAAAGTTCAGCCTTGGCGAACAGCGCTAACCTCGCAGCGCAGGAGTTTCTTCAAAAATAGCCCTGAAGTAAGAGCCGCCAGCAGGAGACGCAGCACAAAGACGATCATTCCAGCTTATCTGCTCATAAGCCACTGAAGATAATAGACTGAGCTGAAGAATTATGGGAAGCATTTGAGGGAATCCTTACAGCAGGATCACAATATGGAGTTTCAAACAAGAACCAGGGAACAACGGGGATCTGGAACTCAGAGTCAGTCCTAATCGTCCTCCTCATCCTCAAAGTCCTCCTCATCATCTTCATCCTCCTCATCCTCCTCCTCCATGTAGGACGTGGGTGTCTCCACCCTGGAGCTGCTGTGGTGCGAGCCGTTGGAGCTGGACGCCCCGCGGTCGCTGCACACACACACACACACACACTCTCTCTTTACTGACTGAACACTGGAAATAAACGTTCTGTTTCATCCCAAAACACACTAACAGTCAAGATTTTCTGCTCAAGCCTGCATTTATTTGACTCAAAATTTTACCATTTAAAATAACTACTTCCTATTTGAATATGTTCTAAAATGTAATTTATTCCTGTGATTTCAAAGCTGAATTTTTAAGCATTACTCCTGTCTTCAGTTTCAAATGATCATTCAGAAATCTAATATTCAAATTTGTTGCTCCAGAAAATTACTAATATAAATATTTTGTGAAAACAGCAGAGTAGAATTTTTTTAGGTTTCTCTGATGAATAGATTATTCAGAAGAACAGCATTAATCAGAAATAAAAATCGTTTGTACCATTATAAATGACTTTATTACCACTTTGGATCAATTTAAAGCATCCTTGCTGAATAAAAATATTAATTTATATCATTTCTAGCACAAATTTTTGCTGAACTTGTCATCTTCATTATTTAATTTATATTAGAAAAAAAATCTGTCATGAAAACAAGTTATTACTACAGTCACTGTTTAAATGCTTGAAAAAACAATAAATAAATTGGAGTAGAACATAGCTCAGTTATTAAAAAGCTGGCATAAAAACAGCCTTATGAGCAATCTTCAGTTTCAGTTTTTATAATTTTGGTGCTTTATATTAAATATTAATAACAATATTTTTGTCATATGTAATATGACGCGTTTCTTTTTCACACACACACTTTTTTTTGTTTTGACTTCACTTGTGGCATCACATAATTAAATGTCAACAAAACACTCAATTGAACTATCAAATTCAGGTTTCAGATCATGTGATACTCACGTGGCCACATGGGACAGTTCTCCGATCAGCTGGTTAATGGCACCCTGCGCCATTTCTACAACATCAGAACAAATCTGTTTTCAAATCAGATTTCTCCAGCACTTCATACACAGAGCAGCTCTGAACGCTCATGTAACTGATAGAGCTGGAGACACACCTGAGACGTACGGCTGCAGGGCTTTAGGGACGAGGGTCCTGGCGATCTTCAGCTGCTCCGAGCTGCAGCCGCCCGACTCCAGACCGAACGCCATGCCCATGCGCTTCAGCACCTCCACGTCATCGTGGATCTCAAACATGCTGTCGAAGTTGAAGAGATACTCAAACCTGCAGAGACAGATTATTATTATTATTATTCCTGTCTCGTTTCTAGTCAAAATCTCTCAGAATTCTTAAAATAAGATGCATTTATGCAAAATGACACAAGATATTTAGTTTAGTTTCTAAGGCTAATGTTTGGTTAACACGAGTAAAATTGTTTGGGGTAAGAAAACTACTCTTAAAACAAGATTGTTTTACTTATTTTAAGCTAAATTCACATAAGGTAGACCTCCATGTCCATGATTCCATCTCATAGTCAATTTATTTGACTACATTCAGTGAATACAGTTTTAAAACAAAAGCTATTGATATTTTTAAAAAAATGACTAGTAAACATCAGTTTACAAACGGTTAATTCAGAAAATTAAGATCCACAGACCTGTATTTTAAACCTATAGATTCAAATGTTTTATTTTATTTTTCTGGTAATCAAATGAAAGCATAAAACAATTTAATTTAACCTAATCAATAAAATAATCTTTTATTTTTCCTGTCAATCAAAGTGCTGCCCCACAGAGGTTTACTGTAATATTAAAAAGAAAGCGATTATTCCTTAGAAAAACAAAGTTTTATTAATATTTATCATTAGCAGTAGTTGCACTGAGTCTAAAGACTGCACAATACTAGACTGAAATACTTCTGTCAAACTGAAAAATCAGAAGTGCTGGATTAACTGATTTCTGATTTTTAATGAATACTGATGTGAATGAATAAATCTGAAGATCAAACTTTCAGTGAATGTTCTCTGTAGCTCCTGACATGTTTCATCACACAACACAAACATCAGATGAGTATTTGTGGCTGTGTCGATCATCTCTTTACTACTAGTTACAGCAGCAAATAAACCAGGATGATGTCATCCATCAGTAATGACCACTCACTTGTCGTTGGAGATGCTGCAGTCGATGACGGTTCTCTTGCTGGTGTTGACGATGATGAAGGGCAGGTGGATGACTGTGTTCGGAGGCGGAGCTCTCTTGTTCTGCTGCTCCGCCTGACGGTTACGCTGCACCAGGTTTTTGAAGGCGATTTGCTGCAGGTCAAGAGAAACCACCACTCCTCATCATCATCATCATCATCATCATCATGAAAACGACACACAGACAGCAGGAGAGAAAACTCAATCATTATATGGGGAAAAACAAGAGATTTCATTTCATTTTTGAAAAAAATCAATACATTACAGACTGTAATAAAAATACAGTAATTCATTGTTAGTTCACAGTGCATTAGCTAATGTTAACAAACACAACTTGACAGTTTAATGATGAATCTGTAAATGCTGAAATTAACATTAATATTAATAAATGATGTATAATTATAGTTCATTCTTAGTTCACATTAAGCCAAATAAAACACTAACACTATCCAAAAAACAAAAAATAAAAAGTAAAATATTTGTAATAAAAGTGTAGGGTTCAAATGGGTTTCATTGTCTTAAAATCATAATTATTATTATTTTGTTCAAACCAAATGCAGTTAAATAAGATGAGACTAAATTACATATAAATACCTATACACACACACACACACACACACATATATATATATTACACACACAGTAGTCAACATTTGAAATGGACCATAAAAGTTGTCCTAAGACAAGAATGGGTATTGTTTTTGGTTTTAGGACATGTTTGATGAACGGTTTTGATCCACTTCAAATGTTGACTACTATATGTAGAAACAAAAATCTGTTTTTTTAAATAAAGTATATATGTTTATTAAATTTGATGCTGAAAACAACAGTTCTGAGGTTAAGTGCAGAAACATCAAAACAAAAGCCTCATGTTACTTTTCATTCATTGTACACACTGTCCATATGAACGAGGATCTGACGGTGACAGACAGGAAGTGATGCGATGTACCTGCAGTATGAGTTCCTGCAGCTGAGACTGCTTGTGTTTGATTCTCTCCAGTCGTCTCTGTCTCTCAGCCTTCAGGACAGAAGAGAGGTTCAGAGGCGTTCATCAACACCTAACCCCAGAGAAAGCCACAGACTCACTGACCTCCAGGTCCTGACACTCCTGAGCAGAGTTGGTGGGGAACCCGATCCATTTGATCTCCTTCTTGTCTTTGGAGATGATGTTCATGGCCATCAGGACGTTGAGAGCATCGTAAACCCGTCGCCGGATGTTCTTCTGATCGTACACGTGCTGGAGGAGGACCAAAATATCAGTTCATCAAGTATAATCAATACCACAGCGCAAAAATATTCCTTCTTCCTTAGTTTATTGGTCTTATTTTATAGTATAAATATCTTCTCTTGAATCAAGAGGCATTTACTACATATTTTTATGTTTTCTGAAAATATTATTCAAATTTTGTTAGTTTGTGCTTAAAAAGAGCCAGTGGGGTAAGAAAAATAATTCAAAGGCAAAAAGAGATTAGTTTTCTTACCCCATTGGCAGACATTTTTACTTGTTTTAAGCAAAAACTAACAAAATTAGGATATTTTTTTAGAAAACAGGACATATTTTAAATTTAACTTTTCAAATAAATGCATCTCAATTCCAGAATTTGTAGATATTATTGCTGTCAAGTGATTAATCACTTAAAAAAAAAAAGTTTACATAATGTGTATACTGTGTGTGTGTGTGTGTGTATATATATATATATATATATAAAAAAGACACACATATAGCATATATTTTGAAAATATTTACATGTGTATATTTATACTCAAATTATATAACATATAAAGTGACATTTTGATTAAATATATACATGCATGTGTGTTAGTTTATTTATATATATACATAAATATACACAGTACACACATATATTATGCAAACAAAACTTATTTGGGATGTGATTAATCATTTGACAGCACTAAAATTATATAAAAGAAAATTAATAGAAGACAAAAATACTAAGGAAGAAAATAATTTTTGCGGTCCAATATAGTAAGAGTGCAGTGCAAAAATGCTTTTCTTCGATTTTTTGTTGTGTCCAGCCAAGATATCCAAAAATTCTTTAAAAAGGGTTTTCAGAAAAAAAAACCGAAGTGAGTTTTTGCTTAGAACAAGCCAAATAATCTTATTTCAAACAGAAAACAAATGTATTCTGCTGAACCCGCTGATTACTAGTTTTACCGTGAAATAAACATGAATGAACACGTAACCCCTCAGTGTTTCAGTTACAGAGAGATGTCATTAAAACAAGTGTCAGAAGCCAGCACACGACAGGAAGTGTGGCAGGAAGTGAGCGTGAGATTAGGGTTATGGACGGACCGTATCGTTCGGGGAGATGTTGCTGTCTCCAGAGCTCAGCTCGGCCACCAGCTCGTCTGCCACCTCGTTGTAAGACGTCACCACTTTCTTCTGCACCTTCTCACACACCTTCATGGAGAAATGCCGCAAGCCCTTCCCATTCTTTTCGCCCTTCCTGCTGCGCCTGCCACAGATCACAGGAGGTTATGGGTATTATCACAGCATCAGGGAGGTTTCCAGTCATTAAATCATTCACTCAAACCACTTTCTCATAATCCTAATATTAAAAATTGGCAAACCTGTCAAGTTTGGGATTTTGGCCTTTGTTAATAAAACATCCAAAAGATACTGTTAAACGTTTGTTTTTTTATAGCACTCAGCGTTTTCTGAATTATGGCGTAAAAATTAAACAAGAATTTTGAAACGGACTTCACCCATTGTTCAACTTTTGTTTTTCGTTTTTTTCTAGAATTGTATGCAAATTAGTCCATATTTCATTAATGAATGCCTCAGTTGCATAATTAAACCTAACATTTAATATAAATAATGTTTGCAATTACCATTGTAATCAATCAGCTGGGTAAGTAAGGCGATAACTACTAGTTAATTTTGTATTAGTTGATTTACCTGCAGTGTCTCGCCTTAATACGTTTAATAATTCATTCAAATTCACTTTTAAATAGACTGCAGCTATTCTCACACATTTTGTTTAGTTCAGAATCACGGGAGAAATATGATCTCTATTTGAGACCAAAAAAGAAATCATCGTGATTCTCAGTTTATCCAGTTGACGGTGCAGCTCTAGCAGATGGGTTAACTAACCCGGTGGACCAGGGCGAGGACTCCTGCGTCTGGAGGTGTGTGGTTGGTGTATGTGGGCTGGTTAACAGGAGTCCGGCGGGAACACTGCTCCTCTGAGGAGTGCCTATCACCTGCAGAGACAGAGAGACACTCATCATCATCATCATCATCACTGATTCTCAAGCACATCAAAGTCCAGCTGGTCTGGACCCGAGAGCACCTGAGCTCATCTACCTGTGTGTGATAATACAGAGATGCAAACAGGTGAGGAGGGATAAAGGTGAGATCACTGCACAGATCGGGGGAATATGCTCCACACAGAACTTCTCTTGAAGATATTTGCTTTACATGCTCATTTGAAGTTTGTTTAGCATCTTACCTGTCCAAAACTGTCATTTTGTTTAACATCTGACTGCAGCGTTTTACTAAAATCAAGACTGAATACATTTGGTCAAAATCCCATCTTATAAAGGATGACAGTGTTATGCAGGCTTTTAAAGACTATATTGGCTGATTAGATGGCTATACTGTAGTTATGTTTCCATTTAAGATATTGCACAAAAAAAAAAAAAAAAGGTAAAATGCACATAAATTCTAAAAATAAGGATATAAAAAAACATGCATAAACTATGATGGAAACATCTGTAACAAAATAAACTCCTTTGGAGAGCCTTGGACCCCATTGACTTTCATTATAAGACTGACAGACTGCGACGGCTTGAGTTCAACATCAGTGTTTGTGTTCTACTGAAGAAACTAAGTCCCCTACATCTCTGATGTCCTGGAGGTCAGCAGATAAACATCACATTTTCCTTTTTGGGTGAACTAACCCTTTAATGGTCATCAAATGAAAAGACGTGACTTTGTGATGGGACAGTATAAAACTGGAAAAGCAGCAGCATCTAAAATGCTAGTTTTGTCATTCTAAAATGCTTGAAGTCTTGTCAAAGTGCTTCGTTATAATTAATTCCCAGAACTGTGTTCCCAAACAGCAGGCTCTGAAAATAAATAACATGACTGTGTTTCTCTGAAGCTCGTGACTGTACACACAAATTATTATATACAGTGCAATTTAGTGGTGATTTTGCCCTCTTTAACTCCCTGGATGGAAAGAGTGCTTTATTTGCAAATGTTGTGTATCATATTCCAATTTTGTGGCTAAGTTTAACTTTGGATGAAAAATGGGTTGCAAATGTTTGCCCTCTCTCTCTTCACCGTTCACACACCTCAGACCTCAAACACATCAAATATTAGCCTTTTTACACAGTTTCTGAAGTAAAGAATAAAGAAAATACTGTATATAAAACTTCCTGAAACAACCAGGGTTTAGTTACATAAACCATGTTAACACTCTCTTAACTAGTTTGACCAACTAGTAGTTGCCAAGGGGTAATCAGGCTTACTCTTCCAATACAAATAAGACCAATCTACAATGTAATTAAAAAAAGTTATGACCAGGCCTGAAGAAAAAAAAAAAATCGGAGCGACTAATTGTTAAGAGTAGTCTAAACAGTTTATGTAAACAGCCCCAGTTCTTTACGTACCCTTGTAAGACCCCAACCCTACTTTCTCATTGGATCCGAGTAAATCATATTTTCCCAAAAAAAGTGAGTTGTGACTGAAAGGTGAGGAGTGTGCATCTCTGATAATAGGATGATGAGGAGAGTAATCCTGCTGACTCCAGCGCTCTGAGATCCGCTTACACACTCTCCCGGGTCACCTCACACAATGTTAATGGAGGGCTTATCGCCATGGAGAGGGTGTGCGGTCATGTGACTCGAGAGCAGGACTCTGTAAACATGGAGTATTGACAGTGAGCGTCTTACCACGTGTGGCAGCATGCTAGCCCCTGCAGCGGTGAGCGTTTTGGGCAGAATCTTGACCGCAGAGACTGACGCCGGGTGAACGGTCAGGAAGGACAGAACCCCTGCAGCTGCGCACACACACACACACACACCTCATTAACATTCATGAGACCAGATGAACACGTGCAGTGTGTTTCATCGCAGCGACCCCTGCAGGTCAGAGGAAGACAACAGGAACTCCTAACTCAGTAACAAGCAGACGGTTTACAGTGAAGCAGCTACAACAAAGAGACTTTAATAAAAGCACTTTAAGCTTGTTTTTGCTTTTAATTTTTTTTTAAATAACAAAAGGAGTCATTTGAGGCGATCTAAGAAATATTAGAATATTAACTGCACTACCAGTAAGATTTTAATGTTCGTTAGAGAAGCCTCTTCTGCTCACCAAAGCTGCATTTATTTGATCAAAAATACAGTAAAATAAATATTACAATTTAAGCTAGCTGTTTTCAGTGTGAATGTGTTAAACTGTATTTCTGTGTATTTCAGCATCATTACTCCAGTCTTCAGTGTCACATGATCTTCAGAAATCATTATAATATACTGATTTACTGCTCAACACACATTTCTGATTATTATCAGTGTTGAACACAGTTGTGCTGCTCAATATTTTTGTGGAAACTGTGATGCATTTTATTTTTCAGGATTCACAGATGAATAGAAAGTTCAAACGAACAGCATTTATTTCACATAGAAATCTTGTGTGACATTATAAATGTCTTCACTGACACTTTTGATAAATTTAATGTGTCACTGATGAATAAAAGTAAAAGAAAAATCATCTTACTGACCACAGCCTTTGTTTTGTTGTGGTGTACATGTAACCGATAGTGGACTTTACCGATACTGATTACCTCAACATCTGAAGTGGATCAACATTTTCATCAAAGTTGTCCAAAAACTTAAAACCAAAATGTGTTCTTGTTTTAGGACACCTTAGATGAGCTTTTTTTGATCCACTTCAAATGTTGACTACTGTAGGTTACTGGCTAAAACAGAAAAAAAACTAGCTTTTAATATAGATACCGAACGGTAACTAAAACAGGGCTTTACTACATAGTGCTATACCATTAAAAACACTATTCATCCATAAAATGTAAATGAATAAAAATATGAATATTAATGATTAAATTAATCATTATTTTAGTTTATAGTTCATTAATACTAACAAGAAGCTTTAAAGTGTAAAAATTGTAGTTATTGTAGTTCTTATTGAATTTGTATCTCATTGATAAGACCCTTAGTGAATCAGGTGTCGTTACCCATAATGCACTGAACCGGCTGATAGTTAGAGTGTACTCACGTTTCCCTGGACTCAGGCTCTGGTTGACAAACACCTTTATCTCTCCGTTGGTTTCTTTGAGTCCAGCCTGAAGATCAGAAAGAATCATGAGCAGATGACTCTCCTCTAAAGCTTCTTTCAAATTATAATCATCTAATATTGCTGGAATCAACATCAGCATGAGTTAACTAGCTGCTGGTTGTGTCTAGTGATCTCTGGTGTAACCATAGAAACCATCTAAACCTCAGAAAAAAATCTAGAACTTCAGCGAGAGCTAACGAGAAATTAAATGTGTAAGTTTCGCAACATGTGACGATAGATACGAGAGACTCAGTGAGTGTGTGTGCATCAAGAACCACACACACACACACAGCATCGGTTTCAGTTCAACATGATCATCACGGCTCACATCAGGAATAAATATAATCATCATCCAGTTTCTGTGCTGTTATTTCATCCACACTTCTGTGTGCGAGTTGTACATTTTCTTCCTTAAATAAAAAAGAAAAACTGTAATGGCCTAACACATGTTTGAGTGTGTCATCTTGTAACATGTGTGATTCTCACATCTTTCGCCATGATGGATGTGCGATGACCGGAGCGTGTGGTCAGTCTTTGGTCTGTGACAGCAGTTCAGCTGAAAACACAAATAATACACAAGCTTCAAAAACAACAACATGGCATCCAAACACACTCTATTACGACTCTGAATTAAAGCAATAGTTAAAAGGAAAGAAGTTTGTAAGAAGGCTGTTTTGGGTCATCACAGTCTTTATTTCCTGCTATGGAAGTCAACAGTGAATATCTTCCTTTGTGGACATTCACACGGATCTGGAGCTACTCGAGGGGGAGGAAATGATGACAGAACTTTCATTTTTGGGTGAACTGTTCCTTTAAGATGATATTTTAGTACAGCTTGAACATACCTCATGAGCAGTTAACCGTTCTCCCCATGGTGCAATAACCTTATATTTATTTGTTACCACCGTACCACCTAGTACACCCCTACATCTTATTCTATTTTTCAATGTTTTTTGCTTATTTACTACGTTATATACTATATATATATATGATTTGCTTGCAGATACGACTTAAACTGAACTGATCAAGACAATGACGTCTCAGAACACAACAATGACATGCCTTTATCTGAAAAGTTAAAGTAATTGAGTGTTTAATCCTGTCATCACCGACACTCTATTCTATATTTGATTTCGTTAAGTGCTTTGACACACTTTCTATTTTTACACGCGTGTATTTTACTCACATCTTATTTTCGTTATCTGTGTGTTGTAGTTGTGTCTGTAGTGTTTACTGGAAGCTTGTAACACTAAAAACAAATGTCTTGTACGTGCAAAAGGCTCTTTCTGACTTCTGCTATGTTTTGTGTTGTGTTAACAATTACTGCACAATATTCTGAAAGAAAAACACTTCTTGTGAGAATGTACTGCCTCCTTCCAGCTGACGTCATCAGTCCCTCTTCATATTTAGCAAACATACTCAGACGGAATCCAATTACTTTTCACCATCCACTTAATTCCCAATCGACAGAAGATTCGTTATTTCACCTGTGTTACTCAGATAGTCGTCGTATTGAGCGATAGCATGGCTTGGTGGTTTTACAAACAGGCCAAATGAAACACCTGAAACTCTAAAAACACGGACGAATGCTTTTGTGTTCGCATTTAAACAAAGGAGAGGTGTTAAAAACACAGTGAGCTGATGATGAGGACACAGTAAAGACACCTGTACAACCACTATTAGTTAGTACTGACTGAACTGATGAGAGATGGGTGACCTACATTTGCTCAAAACATAAATGCAAACTCAGAGATGAAGTTATATAACGTGTGTTAAAGCAGCTCAAACCCATGCTTGTTAGATTGAGATGGATATTAATCAGCTGTAAGTGAATAACGCGCGTACTGCAAACATAAACAAACAGAAGTCGCACTTTTCTGTCTTGTTTTAGTGTTGAGTGAACAGATGAAGCTTCTGTCCGCCCGAGTCATCCTCGCATCGCGCTGTAGACGCGTCGTTCGCTCCTCAACAGATAACTAGTTATCGCGTTAGCTCGACGCGGCTACAGCTAACGTTAAGCTAACCGAACCTAGCGAGCTAACACTCACACACGACACACAGACTTCATCACCACACGCTGATCGACGGCCCTTCTCTCACCTTCCCCAGCGCACTCACAGCCGCTTCATAACTCAGGCAGATATTCGCAGTTAGACGGACGAATTCTGTATTTATCGCGCCAGAATCGAAGCGTCTGCGCGAGCCGCTCCACAGCAGTCAAACCGAGCTTGGCGGTGTCCCGGGAGGACGCGCGCTGATTGGATACGCGCGGTGTGACGTCAGCGCGCATTCACAACTCCGCACGTAACGCGTCGAAATCCTCTGAACTTTGTTTTATTATTAAAGCCAAAATACACTCAAGAACAATAGACGACAAAACATCTAGAAATTATACAAAGAAGATAGAAATCTCAACTAAAGAACAAATAAATAAATAACATAGCATTGCATATAACATAACATTTTTATAGGTTGCATTCAGGTCTTTTACAAACGTTGTGAGTTAGTTCGACCGAATCATTAAAAGAACGGTTCTTTTGTGGAGATCACTCAGTCTGAACTTTGCATCGAGTGTTATTATTGACATTTTACTGAATAGGTCTCTATGTAAATACATGTGCTGTTTTTATATATATAGTCAGAAAGAGAGATTTAGATTGTAAATAGATTGCATTGGACTGACCAACAGTAGCATGGTAACACTTACATTAAGCGTATTTAATTTTAGTACTGCTGGATGAAAAGCTTTTTATCTATCAACTCTTTATCCATCAATCACAACATCGAACTACTGGGGTGCCTCAGGGCTCAGTTCTTGTACCACTTTACTTCTCAGTCTACACGTCTATATATATACAGTGAGGTCAATAAGT
>JAUCMR010000001.1:1895667-1906845 GCA_032357425.1 Enteromius argenteus
TTCTTTTTAGATTCTGTCTCTCACAGTGGAAATGCACCTATGATGAAAATTGTAGACCCCTCCATGATTTCTAAGTAAGAGAACTTGCTAAATCCCATGTTGACTCCACTGTATATTTGGCTGCTCCTTTGATGATGTATAAGATTGTTTTAGTATGCAACTGAAACACTGTTATTGTTTTTATCATCATCAGTGCATTTGTTCTTTTTGAAGATGCATGTGTAAAATCTCTCAATGTACCCGTAAATAAAGAAATATACAAATAAACCAAACCCTCAACAACTGAAGTTTGTAACTTTATTGTTTGCTCCTGACTGAGAATCAACAGTCCAGAGAAATGATTCAGAGTATCCCAGTTAAGTCTATGATTAATCTAACTTATGGTCCCACTAAAAATCTGCCACCTTGTGCTTAGAGTTCATGATTCATGATTGAAAATGGTCAAGCTTCTGCTGCAAATCATCTTCAGTAAACTCATATCTACATGTACCGAGATCCAAGACGCTTTCATTTATAACAGGTGCATTATTTGGCTGGTCTGCTGACATCAGTTCATTTCAAGGCACGTATTACACAAATAAATAACGTTTGGTCAAATATAACATATTAGAACAGACACGATGACATGTTATAAAAGCTAGAGTCTTTCTTTAGCAAGCTGTGCCATTTTGTTTCATTACTGTGAAAATATTTCATATATTAATCCCGCTCTTCTGTTTGTCATCAATATGATGCATTAATGTGAGACGCGCCATTCTAGCATAAGGCAGCTCAGGTGAGGGGTTTTTTCTCGGCCCGCGGGACGCATTTGAGCGTAGCAGCTCTCCATAAGACCGGAGCGAGGAGGAGACTTAAGGTGGAGACACTGAGAACCAGCAGATACACCTGTGAGGAAGAGGAGGAGACCATGAAGATGTAGCTCCAACTCAAAAAAGAACATTTTCATTACTTTAAAAGAAAGAAAAAAAATCTAATTGGAAAATTAAATATAAAATACAAGATTTTTTTCAACATTTATTCATTGATATACTAAAAAGCTGACACTGAAATAAAATTAATAAAAACTATAGATATTTAAAAACAAAGTGCTGTCAAACATGTTTAATATGAGTGTGTACTGTGTACATTTATTATGTAAATATAAGTAGTTTCCTGTCTGAAAAAAGTCAGCTTTCCAACACTGACCTCTCGAGAGATGATCCCGGCCCGACGTGCTCGACTGCCCAAAACCAAGGAGAACTCGCTGACCTGCGCCAGTCCGGCCGACACCAGCCAGCAGATGTGACGTGATCCATGAGGAAGAATGGCCCACAGAACCACCACCGCCATCATGAACTGACCACAACACACCAGACCAGAGTGAGATTCATATTCATAGACAGCAGAGGTGTAACGATGCACTTATTCACACTGAACCATTCAGTATGAGGCGTTTTGTAACTTATTTAACATTCATGGGAAACATTTAACTCTCTTCTGTAGCCTATGATATGGTATTTAGGCAAAATAAGAAAAATCTCCACTCTGTTCAAAAGTTTTCACGCCCTGGCTATTAATGCATGTTTTCTCCTTCTGGAGCATCAGTGAGTGTTTGAATCTTCTGTAAGAGCTGCATATGAGTCCCTCAGCTGTCCTCAGTGGGAACAGATGGATCTCAAAAACATACAGTCATTGTTGGAAAGGGTTCAAATACACAAAAATACTGCAAAACCATAGAATTTGTGGGAGCTGAAGGATTATTCTGAAGAACAGAAGCCAGTTTAACTGTTCAGGACAAACAAGAGTATCATGAAGAACTATCACTAAACAAACAAACACAGCTGTGGATCATTCAGAGAACAACACAGTGTGAAGAATCAAGGGGATGAAAACTTTTGAATGGGGTAATTTTTAGAAATTCAACTGTTTTTTTCTTTTGTAGATTATATGGAAACATCTTTTAAGTCAAATATCTGTCAGTACTAAATAAACAATAACATACACTTCGTATGACCCCTCTTGTTTTGGTAAGGTAATTAACAATTTGCAGATTCTAAAAGAGGGATGTAAACTTTTGAGCAATGACCAAACTGTGACACCACTGTGTCGTTTCGAACCATTGAATGCTGCGGACTGTTACACCTCTAATGGAAAGAAATGAGTCTGATATGAAGACGGTTACCTTCATAATGACCAGTGAGAAGGTCAAGACCAGCAGGATGGTCAGCTCATACAGGACGAAGGTCGGGAACACGTGCAGCCCTGCAGAAAACAACAGATCTTCAGAGTGCTGATGCAGTAGTGTTTCGTTTCGTTAAAAGAAAAATATTCACCGACAAGCTATTGTCCCATGACTGAAACAAGACGATGACGAGCAATTTCATTGATAACATTTATTAAAAAAATTACCAAAATCATTTTATTTTCGTTCATTCAGCCACTATATTGTGGTTTCTGAATAAATGCACGTACTCACCTGCTGTTGTTTTAATAGAGAAATGTAGGAAATTGCAATTTGGAATTATTAGAATTACAATTAGGAATTTCATATTTTTCGTTTGTTTTACCAGTTCTCATAATGTAGACAGAGAGAGTGTCTTTGATATTAATTTATATAATAAATCAGTACACCAGATAAACTAAAATCCACATTCTATCGATTTGTGTTTGTTGGTGAAAGTGCAATATGTCAAATGCAAAATGACATTTTTTAAAAGACAAATGAGCAAAAGTAAGTTTTATCAGTTTAACCATTATACAGAATAATGAAAACATGACTAAAACCTGACTAAAATGCTTAATTTTGTTGACTAAACATGAATAAAACAGGACAAGTTTGACTAAATATGACCAAAATGTACATCTGAGACAGGGCTAAGACTAAAGGTCGTATTTTCATATTCGTCATCCTTTCCTTTCCGATCAAAACGCTTGCTATGGATGTAAATCGAATTGAATTTTTTTATGATGGACGAGAATTCTGGACTCGGAGTGCAAAGACTGAATTAAAAATGTCTGCTCAAATAAACACTATGCTATAATTCCCATTATGCAGTTATTATACTAATCCACAGCTCCACTCACCGATCGATGCAAAGAAGATGATGGCCAGGAAGTCTCTGATAGGTTCGACGCAGCTCATGACCTCAGTAGTGACCATGTGACCCTGAGAGGAGAGCAGCGCTCCGGCCAGGAAACAGCCCAACTCCATCGACACGTCCATGAACTCCGTCACCTGAAACACGAGCGTGACGAGATTAATACCATCATGAGTGATTTAGTGCTGTATAAGACAAGATGCATTCATAGTTCACGCATCTTTAACAACTGATTTGTTTAACATCTACATCAACTTTCACTTGTCAACATGCACTTGGAATAAAACTTTCTTTAACCCGAGGGTTAATCATGAAGAAGCTACTTGAATCGTGTTGTAGTTATATTTTCAAGAAGACAAGTTGAAAACTGAATTGTTCTGGAGATTTGTATTTTGTTCCACTGCACCCAGCCCCGTGAGTCGCTCACCGTCAGCATCAGGAACACAAAGGCGCTGGTGCCCAGCACGAGTATCTCCTTGTTCCCTTTGCTCTCGGCGTGCAGCTTCCTGTAGAAGGGACCGACCAGATGAGAGCGGAGCAGCCAGCACATCAGTAACACGGCCGCCAGAGACACCAGAACACGAGCCAGCAGAACCAGCACCCGCAGAGAGCCCATCAGAACACTACACACACACTCATGTTTCAGTCCACGAGCACAAACAGCCAAATCAACATTTCGACAATTAAACCCTGAAAAGGGTAAAACCATAAAGAGACTTTAAAGAGACTTCATTAATTTATTGCTATTTTCCATTTTATTGTGACTCACAAAATGCAACTTCACAATTTATTTTTTTATTTTTTTTAAATCAAAACTTGACTCTCATATTTGATTTTTACACTATATTGCCAAAAGTATTGGCACCCCTTCTGATGAACAGCTTCAATTTGGTTTAGTACAAATCTTAATGAATACGGCTCTGTGTTACAGTGATAGTGAGCTCTGGTTCTTTATGTTAAGGGTCATCATGTATCGGTCAGTGACTGATTTGCTGCTTCACCTGTCCACGTCTCCACTTCCTCCTTGAATGAATGTAGGCATCACAGCGATGAACAGACCGAGCTGCACGTCCTGCATGACCAGCATCCCCAGCAGAACACTGCTGTAGTCCAGCTCACCTAAAACACACACACACAGGTATTTGTGGTTTATGGGGACTCTCCATAGGCGTAATTGTTTTGATACTGTCCAAACAGTATTTTCGATTGCCCTACACCTAACCCTACCCCTCACAGGAAACACTTTAGTAAGCCTTTTGTTTAAACTTCACACTCACCCTCCTTGGGCTCTGCTCGGGATGCCCCGGCGAGGAAGCGAGACACCAGAGGAGTGCTGGACAGAGACAGACAGCTGGAGATGAAGATGGTCTGTGTGGGCTGGAGATCCAGCAGCTGACCCCAGACCAGTCCAGAGACCACCATCAGCAGACTCAGATAGCCAGAGCCCTGCAGCGAGATCCTCCACACCTGAACACCAACATCACCAGCTCACCTTCTGACCATAACCACCGCATCCTAATTATATACACTACCATCACACGGGTCCGGACAGGAAGGTTTTTAAAGAAGCCTTTTCTGCTCAGCAAGCCTGCATTTATCTGAGCCTAATCTGAAATATTTTCAGTCACACTTTATTCTGATAGTCAAGTTTTGACATTCTACTAACTATAAGCAACTCTGTAACTACATGTTAACTAATTCTCATGAATTCACAACTACATGTGAGTAACTCTCAGAGAAGACTAGTTAGGGTAGGTTTAGGGTTAGTAGAATAAGTTTCTGATAGTCAGTATGTAGTGGAGCCGTCAAAATAAAGTGTTAGAGGATATTAATCAGACAGTCTACTAATACTCTAATGACTGCTAGTTAACATGTAGTTACTGTTAGTAGAATGTCTAAAGTAGACTATCAAGATAAAGTGTTATATTTACAGTATTTTACAACATATTTTACAAACTAATTGCTCCTGTGATTTCAAAGCTGAATTTTTAGCATCATTACTCCCATGATCCTTCTAATATTCTGATTTGCTGCTCAAAAACATTATTATTAGTACTAGTAGTATTATTTTGAAAACATCAGCTTTCTTTGATGAATAGACATTTCAGAAGAACAGCATCTTTTGCAACAATTTAACTGTTTTTATCATCACTTTTGATCAATTCAAAACATTCTTCCTAAATAAAAGTATTAATTTCTATAACTTAAAGGGATAGTTCACCCAAAAATGCAAATGTGATGTTTATCTGCTGACCCCAGGGCATTAGAGATGTAGGTTTCTTCAGTAGAACACAAAGAAAGATGTTTAACTCAAACCGTCGCAGTCTGTCGGTCATATAATGACAGTCAATGAGCACACAATCTTTGGGAATAAAAAAACATTCATAGACATTATTTTAAACTTATATATTTAAATCATGTTTCGTTTCTCACACAGACCGATTGTTTCATGTGTTAGGACATCAGTGTATTGTCACCAGCCGCAGGGTTTAATCTGGATTTGTCTGGGCATGTTTTTTATTCTCAAAAGATTGTGTGCTCATTGACTGTCATTATATGACTGACAGACTGCGACGGTTTGAGTTAAACATCTTTCTTTGTGTTCTACTGAAGAAACCTACATCTGGGATGCCCTGGGGGTCAGCAGATAAACATCACATTTGCATTTTTGGGTGAACTATCCCTTTAAGGTAAGTTCTCTTCTGAAGAACTCTTGTTCTGACCTTGTGGAGGCGTTCGGGTGAAAACTCCAGACCGACCACAAAAAGAGTGAAGAACACGCCGAGCTCTCCTAACGTCTCCACCTGAACCATAGACTGCAGGAGGAACACAAAACACAGAATCACACACTGCTGGACAAAATCATCACAACACTAGTATCTGCAGCAGATAAACTGGTTTAAAATCAGTTCTGCTGTAGTGTGTCAGGAGGAAATATCAGTTTACATTTACAAACATTTATTTAGCCATTAAGTGTAATAATCCAGTGAGATGTTTGGGATCTGATCGTCATCACTCTGTCTGAAGAACACACTGAGACAGACTCAATCCAGAAGAAGTGAAGAGGCTGACGGCTCACTTTGATGCTGTTGAGTCCCGATGGGCCGAGCAGAACCCCACAGATGATGTAGCCGAACATTGGCGGCAGTCCCATCAGCGTACAGAGCCAGCCGCAGGGCAGAGATAACATGACCACATACACCAGATCCTGAGCGAGCAGACACACAGACATAATCATCCAAGAGCACATCCATGTCACAGGACACTGCTAGGAAGTGAAGGTGTGTTGATTGTTTGTTCAGAAGTTTGGGATCAGGAAGATTTTTAACGGAGTCTCTTCTGCTCATCAAGGCTGGATTTATTTGATCAAAAATACAGAAATATTATTGCAATTTCTAATATGGGTTTTCTATTTGAATATACCTTTCAATATAATTTATTTCTGTGATGGACAGCTGAATTTACGCCAGTTTTCAATGTCACATGATCCTTCAGAAATCATGCTAATATACTGATTTATTATCAGTGTTGAAACTGTTGTGCAGATTAATATTTTTTTTGGAACCTGTGGTACTTTTTCTTTAATTATTTGATGAATTAAAAGTTAAAAAGAACAGCATTTCTTAAAAATAAAAATATTTTCTAAACGTATAAGTCCTTACGACCACGTTTTATCCATTTAACACAAAAGCATTTAACAAAAAATAAATAGAGAAAAAATATTACTGACCCCAAACTTTTGAGTAGAAGTGTATATTGTAACACACAATTTCTATTTTAAATAAACAATGATTTGCGTTTTAATAGATTATTTATCAAAGATTCCTGAAAAAAGTATCACAGGTTTCAAAAAAACGAAGCACAATAGTTTCCACTGAATATAAATCCTGAAGGACCGTGTGACACTTGAGAAATGATGCTGAAAATTCAACTTTGCTTCAATAAATTATATTTTATGGTACATTTAATTATTTTAAATTGTAATAATATTTCACAAAATTATTTTTTTCCCCTGTATTTTTGATCAAATAAATACAGCCTTGATGAAAACAAGAAACTTTAATATAATAAGAACAGCAGTGTTTGTGAAAGTGCAGAGCCTGCGACTGGCTCCGGTGACCTGTGAGGACACTCAGAGAGAGGTCAGAGGTCAGCACTGACCTTGATAAAGTGGTGGTCAGCGCGAGGCATGGTGGAGTCGCGAGGTTTGGTCAGCACATACTGGTTATTCTGAGAGTCGATCAGCATGCTGAGCCCCAGATTGCCTTTGGCCACTTGTCTCGAGGCGTTCTTCCTCTTCCCGTCCTCCTCATCCTCCTCCACCCTCAGGACGGCCTCCACATTCACTCCCTTCATCTGGACACACAGCAGCTAACACTCACTCCTGGATCATAAGTCATAAGGGACAGTTTTCTTAAACTGAGATTCATGAAAGTTGAATAAATCATCTCTCCACGGATGTCTGGTTTGTTAGGAGAGGATACAACTATTAGAAAATCTGGAATCTGAGGGAGCAAAAACATCTAAATATTGAGAAAATCTTCTTTATAGTTGATCAAAGGAAGTTCTTAGCAATGCATATTACTGATCAATAATGAAGTTTTGATATATTTATGGTAGGAGATTTACAGAAAATCTTCATGTAACATGATTTCTGGCATTAAATCAATGATTTTGACCCATTTTTACCCCTTGTTGTCTATTGCTACAAATACACCGGTGCTGCAGAGACACAGATATCTGACAGGGCAGGTCTCTTGTGTTTGAAGTGCTAATAATAACCTAGATGTGTGTGCACTATATTGTGTTCAGGATCACTTGTGCTGTTTGCTGTGGTTAAACATGAGTCAGATAGTTTATAGATCACAGATAGACCTGTATTTCAGGTTCAGAGAGATTCCTCTTCCTCTCTGATGGCTGTGTTTGAGTCCTGCACCTGTTTGTTGTTGTCGAAGGCGTGTTCCTCGATGTCCTCCTCCAGACGGTCAGCAGCCTTCCTCACGTCCTCCAGGATCTCGTCCAGCATGGACAGGGTTTTGTTGCGGTCCTGAGCCTCTTTCAGCGCCTCCTGCTGGTGTTTCTCCGCCGCCACCAGCTCCATGTACTCCTGCTCCTCCTGAAACAACATCACTCATCATCATTGGGTCTAACTAGTTGTAAAATGTAAAAGTTTTTTCATTTGCCACATTTACATTTTAAAATGGTAAAATATTATTTATTGCAGAAGCGGTTGATATTATAATCAGTTTATAATAAATACATTTTTGAACTACATTTTTTTAAATAAAAATGTTTAATTACATTATTTTTAACAACTAAGCTTTTGATTATTTTATTAAAAAAGATTTTCACAGAATAATTTAGGCAAAATGGCGCCCCCTATGTGCAGCTCCCGTATGCACTGCAAACATTCAATTTCTATTTGAAGTTTATCACATGTACAATATAAGTGAAAATGTGCACATGTTTTTAAAGTGCACACGCTCTTAGTAAATGAAAATCATGGGGTGTTCGTATATTTGTGAGGAGTGTAGTGAGTGTCTAGAGTTCTGTAGCTAGAAGCTGCATGCAGAAGCTCTCAGCATCGGTCAGCTCTACTGACCTTGATGGCAGCCTCCCTGAGCGCCTGCAGTCTCTGCCGGCTGCTGTCCTTCATGCTGACCACGTCTCGGAGGTTGCCCTTCATGACGCGCTGCAGACCCTCGGCGGCCTGGAAGAGTGAGCGCTCGCTCTCGTTCAGCTCTCTCTGGAACACCTCCAGGGTGTGGAGCCGGAAGAGCTTCTCGGGCAGGGCCAGGGTCTGATCCCGCTCCAGAGCGGCTCCGGCCGAGCTCAGCTTACGCACCGCAGACTGCTTCTGCCGCAGCAGCACCGACAGACGCCTGCAGTTCTCCTTCACCCACGGGTGCTGCTGGGGCTGGAGCGCCTCCACCAGGCCGAGACACAGCACTGCCACGCACAGAGCCCGCATGATCCCATCCACACGCTGCAGGACACACACACACACAGAGTCATTCAGCAGACACTTTTATTCTATTTAGTAAAAGTGCTGCCCCCTATTCTTGAACGTAGATGTGAAAGTGCCCTATCCACACTTAAATGGTTATAATCAGACATGCTCTTTTTAAAGAAGACAATCTGCAGATCATGCCAGAAGTGGAATTAAATCAAAATATTAAAGTATCAAAAGAGTTTACATTTACAGTCAAGAAAATGCACTGTGCCATTTTTTTATTTATATAAAATCAATATTTTAACAAATATTTTTTAATGCAAAATTGCTATAAAAGTAAAGCCTTATGCCTTCCAAATGTGAGATTTTATTTAGGGGGTTATTCCACAAACAAAACTCTATTCTACTCTTTTTATGATGCATTTCTGTCCCAATCTTATTAAGATTATAAAAGGTTTTGTTCCTAAAATTATTTTGTAATGTGACAATTGACTCCGCCCACTAAGGGGGAGGAGACCGCTAAAAGATATGAAAATACGGTTTCCATGGTAACAGAATGTCCTGTTTACAACCAGTGGGCCGATGGCACTTAAGGGGTTAATTTATTGTTTCATTTCATTTATTTTCTTTAATCAGGAACAATGCACATTAACAGTACATATATAATATATAAAATGCACCAGATTTAGCCAAAGCGGACTAATTTTCATCCACAGGTTGATGATAAGAACATAAAAATAATATAAACAAAGAATATATTAATACACCAAATGAAGAACAAGGAGAAAATATGAAAACAGAAGGAAAAATAAACTACAAAATGTTCTAACTACCTTATCCATGAATGACTATAAATGATCACGATTATGACGGGTCAATAAGCTTTGAGAGAAACCAGAGTCTTCTTCAGCTCTCCTGAGAAACTATTCCTCTCATGTGTTCCTCTAAAACAAAAGAAGAACCAAACGTAGTCCTTCTTAAAGACAATCTCATGTTCTCTGATCAATGTGAAAACAGGTGAAGCAAAACCATTTAAGATCTAAAAATTAAGCCTCAGGTGTGTCTCCGTCACACCTACACCTGGCAGAAACACAGGTTTATCCACATATCTGCAGACGTCTCTCGCATCAGCCCGTCAGGCTCCAGCAGCAGCTAATACTGATCAAATAATGAAGATATAATGTGGACAGTACAGACGTCACAACATCTCTGAAAACCAATTAAACACGAGCAGTGACATTCAATAAACAGATTGATCTAGAAATATTTATGAAGCCTAAGTGAATGTGTGATAGCCAAAGACATTCCCACCAAATGTTGACTGACAGGAATATTTGTGAGTGGGAGGAGCTTCTACTAAAAACAGGACTAATATAATCCAATGTGCTGTGTATGGTTAGGTTTTAGTAATTAAATCATATCTTTGACATTCAGGATAAGAAATTCTGATTAGAAACCCAACTTTATAGTTTTGCTGACTTAATTAAAATTAAACACTGACAATATTAGAGACTATTTTAATAAGAGCCTAAACTTTATTTTTTTCATACATGCTTGTACTTTTTCTTATGTTTATACTTCTTTGTACACAACTGTTGAGAAGTTTGGGATCAAGAAGATTTTTCATGTTTTTTACTCAAGTTTCATCTGCAATTTAAATAAAATATAAAAATATATTTATAAAAACATAAATCCATTTTGTTGTTAAATTTCTTAAGTTTTTTTTGTATTTTATATTTTAAAAATGTGTTATTGTCAGCTAAAATTTCTAATAATAAAAATATTTAAACATTTATCCAAAATGGAAATATTGTGTTACAATACAATACGATATATTTTGGGTCAGTAAATTTTTTATTTTTTTTTTTTTTTTAAAGTAATGAATACTTTTATTCAGAAAGGATGTGTTAAATGGATAAAAATTGATAGTAGAGACATATATTGTTAGAAAATATTTAATTTTTTAATATATGCTTTTTATTCAAAAAAGAATCCATGAAAAAAGTATCACAGTTGTCAATAAATAAATAAATAAATACACAAAAATATGAAGCAGCACAACTGTTTCCAACACTGATAATAAATCAGTATATTATTATGATTTCTGAAGATCATGTGACACTGAAGACTGGAGGAATGATGCTGAAA
>JAUCMR010000001.1:1959599-1969840 GCA_032357425.1 Enteromius argenteus
TGTTCAGAGTTTTAGACACTCGTGTAACAATGCTGTAAAATGAGGATGCTTTCAAAAATAATGCCATACATAGATTTCATTGATCAATTCACTTCTATTAACTAAATCAAATAAATATTTGGTAAAACAGCTTCTGTTCCGAGGTACACTTGCCCAGAGTTTTTCAGGTAGGTTTTTTCTTCATCTTGGAGACGTTCTTCTGGATTGAGTCTGTCTCAGTTTGTTCTGTTACTTCATGTGTTTCCAGACAGACTGGATGATGATCAGATCAGATCTCTGTGTGGAGCGCTGGCTGGTGTTTTATGTTGATTGTATGTGTAGCAGCTCAGGTTGTTTTCTGGCAGGAGTTAGTGCTGCTGTGTGATGAATGTTCTTCTGTTCTCAGGGTCACATGCCCACACACCAGCTGCTGAAGAAATACGACCTCATGCAGTTCACAGACGTCACCAAAGCTGTGAGGTAACACACACACACACACACACACATTCATCCTCTCACACACTCTCACACACACACACAGTGAAGCTGTGCTCATGATCTCTCTGTGTGTGTGTCAGTGAGGGGAACCTCCTGCTGCTGAACGAAGCTCTGGTCAAACACGAGACGTTCTTCATCCGCTGCGGTATCTTCCTCATCCTGGAGAAGCTGAAGATCATCACCTACAGGAACCTCTTCAAGAAAGTGTGAGTATCATCTGAGTTTGATCAAATAACATCTTAAAGGAACAGTTCACCCAAAAATGAAAATTGTGTCATCATTTACTCACGCTCTAGTAACTGTTCCTTTAAAAGCTGTTATTTAGAATAGCTAGTTTTTTTCTTGAATGGAGATTGTGAATTTCTGAATGATTCGTCCAGTAATACATTTGAAGAGCTGCTTCTCATCACCTGCTGCTGAAACAGTGTCATCGATCTTTATTTGGAGTCTAGTTTTTATCACACACTCAGATGCTGATGAAGAAGAGACTCGCTTCAGCCTTCTTTAATCTTATGAAGGATTGTTCCAGGTTCTGTGTGTGTAAGGATTTAGAAACCCGTCTGTGGTGTGTGTTCAGTAGTGAGTTAGACTGAGACGCTCTGGCTTCTCTCTCTCTGCAGCTATCATCTGCTGAAGACCCATCAGCTTCCTCTGGACGCCTTCCTCGTGGCTCTGAGGATGATGAAGGTGGAGGACGTGGACATCGACGAGGTTCAGTGCATCCTCGCCAACCTCATCTACATGGTGAGAAACATGGTGTCACTTCCTGTTCAAACGTGATTCAAGTTTTACATTCTGTCATTTCAGGCTGAATTATTCAGATTTTCAGTTGGCTTTTATTTCTATTTATGTTTTGTCTTCATTTAGATTATTAGTATTTTGTCATTTTAATTCGTTTTTACGGTTTAGCTTTAATGTACTTTTAGCTTTATTTTAAAATGTTGATTTTTGGTTGTTTTATTAGAATGCGAGTCAGAATGAGTTTTGATGACAGAAGCTCTTCAGTGCAGCATAAATGTATTTATATATTAGGTTTTTGATGTATAAATATGTAATTTAAAGGTGTTCAGTCTCAGCACTAGTACATCATGCAAATCACTCGTCTGTCATTGGTCAGTCAGTCAGTCAGATAGCCCCGCCCCAAACTTCAGTGATTGGTCGAGTTGACCTGTCACTTAAAAACAGTTAGTTTTTAGAATCTTTCGGCTTTTCGGTTTATTTCTGTTGTAGTGTTTTAGCTAGTCCTTTTTTATTTGAGTGATCTCCAGCGAGTGTATCTCTGAGGTGTTTTCTCTCTGTCTCAGGGGCACATCAAGGGTTATATTTCCCATCAGCACCAGAAGCTGGTGGTCAGCAAGCAGAACCCGTTTCCTCCGCTGTCCAGCGTGTCCTAACCTCAGCTCCCAGAATGCACCTGTTACTCCACAATCCCATCAAACGAGCCAGTCCTCAGCAGTTCATCCTCATTTTATGTTCGCCCTCTTTTTTTTAATTGATTGTCAAATAAACATCACACTGTTTTGTACATGTGTCTGTTTTATTTCACGCTGCTGCGGCTCAAAACACAGCATGATCATAATATTCCCCTCAAAACCTCTTGAAGAAAGAAAATAATATTCTGCATAAGGAAGGAAAAGCCTGTTATTAAATGTAAGATTTGTTTTTTTTATTGTAACCTTTTTGTTTTGATTATAACAGTAAAGCATTTCCACTAAACACAGCTGTGTGTGATTTACTCTGAAACGTAACTCCCAGTCAGTTTCACTGAATTAAACACTGAAGCAGACTTCCATTTAATATTTTCATGTGAAACATTTCATAGCTTTATTTACAACTTCACATTTACAGTGCAGATGTCTTTTTTGTGTGTGGTTCACATGCATTGCTGTTATTGGAAATCCCTATAAACAACAAATGGTGAATTATTATATAGAAATATTATTGTTTATTAAGAATGCTTTAAATTGATCAAAAGCAATGATAAAGATATTGATAATGTTAGAAAAGTTTTCTATTTCAGATAAAGTCTGTTCTTCTGAACTTTCTATTAATCGAAGAAACCTTCAGCTGTTTTCAACATAATAATAATAATGTTTTTGTTTGAGAAGTAAATTAGAATGAAATGTCTAAATGATCACGTGACACTGAAGACTGGAGCATCACAGAAAAACAGTTTAAAATATACACATAGAAAGCAGTATTTTTAAATAGTAAATGGGGGGGGGGTTACTTGTAATGTCAATTCTGTATTCGCTGGTGAAATATGAGATATGCTCGTGTGTATCAGCTGGTGTTCTCAGTTCAGTTTAGAGTAGTTTCTTCATCATCATCATCATCATCACTGCTGTTGTTCTCTCTCAGCAGCGAGCAGCAGGGGTCTCAGCCAGTGCAGGTATCTGGACAGTTTAGTGAAGAGCAGTCTATCCTCACAGCCTCCAGCGGTCAGAGAAACGCCGGTCAGGAACGCCGTCTTCCCCTCCACCGTGGCCACAGGACTCCCAGACTTCACCTCACACACCTTGGCTCTGCTCCAGACTGAGAACTCGGGCCCCGGCCGCTGCAGGCAGAACATCTTATTGGTCATCAGGAAGCTGAGGTTGAGGCCGTCGCGGCAGTCGTCCAATGAGAGGTAAGCGTGAGTGGCTCCGCCTGTGACCACGCCCTCTCGGCCCACCCTGGTCAGGACGTTCTCGCTGTAGTCCTTCTCCGGCAGACAGAGCGGGACGAGGGACATGTTCTGTGGGAAGGGCTCCTGCAGCTCCAGGAAGGCCAGGTCATCCTCTGGACTGGACACATAGCGCTTGTGTGGAGTCCAGCTGGACACTCGCAGCTCCGAGCTGGACTGACGGCCCGCTGGACAACACAAGAACACAACACAGATCACAGACGAGACTCTCGGGTCACTGAACACAGGGTTACACACACAAAACCATTAGAACATATTCATTTGGCCATTAACTGTAATAATCCAGTGAGATTTTTGTCTGATCTGGTCATCATCAGTCTGTCTGGAGTGACATGAAGAAACAGAACACACTGAGACAGACTCAATCCTGAAGAACTGAAGAGAACAACGTCTCCAAGTCACTTCAAGAAACCTCTTCCACACAGTGTGCCTCTGAATTAAAAATAAAAAAGTTAATTGCATTTTTTAATCTCACAAATCGCACTTTTTTATATCGTGCAATTCTGAGAAAAAATTCTGAATTCTGAGATAAAAAGTTGCAATAACCTTCTTTAATATTTTATTTAGTGGATAAAACTATAAGAATCTGCTGAACTCTGAAGTACTCGTGTAGGTGATGTTGACTAGTCCAGAGCACATGAGGGTTGTTGAAGACGTTGCTCACCGACAGTGACCTGCAGGTTCTTCAGTGCAGACATACACCCAGCCGACGTCAGCACAGACTTCCGGCCCAGAACCGCACCGTGACACACAACACCTCCGCTGGCGTTCACGAACTTCACCTGCAGCACAAAACACACCATCATCAAGCAGCTGCTTCGTGCAGCTAACGAAAAGAAATTGACAACAACACACTCAAATGCACTCAAATACAGAAACGCACTGCAACCAGGCACAGACACTGGAAATGCTTAAGGGCCAACATGCTTCAGTTTCATTTTCTTGGGGTCCTCTTGTTGTGGTCTGTGCTATTTGCTGTATTTCTATTTGTTGTGAGTATTTGTGGCACGCGTTTGTATTTGTTTTTGTTGTGAGTATTTGGAGCATTTGTTTGGATTTGTTGTGAGTATTTGGCGTATTTGTATATTTTTCATTTGTATACACATTTGGTGTAGTATTTGCAGAATGTGTTTGTAGTTGTATTTGTTGTGAGTATTTGCAGCACAAGCTGATGAAGATGTTTTCTTAAGTTGGGGCTTTTTCTATTTGCATGTTTCTCTCGGCCACTGTAGATCATGGGTGAACTGATCTGTGATCTGCAGAAGTGTCCAGTGATAAGGAATCCGACTGGTGCTCACCTCCCATGAGCAGCGTCCACCAGGACAGAAGCTGGACATCTCAGTCGTCCCGCACGGGTTCTGAACTGTTGGTAACACACAAAAGCAGGTTTATTGTGGGAAGCAAGCTGGAGAAGAGCAGATCTGTGATGCAGTGATGCTTGGGTACCGTGAGGCGAGCAGCTCCTGCCGTCGCTGTGAAGCCTGTATCCTCGCGTACAGAAGCAGCGAAACGAATCCAGCGTCGGTTTGCAGAAATGCTCGCATGCAGAAGGCCCAGCAGATGGACACTGGGATTTATCTGCAAACATCATCATCATGAAGCATCTGACAGACAATCTCAGCAGACCTGTGTGTCCTGGTGTGTTCACTAACATCACTCTCACTCGTGTAAATCAATATTCACCGGTTTGACAGTCGCTGCCGCTGTATGTCTCCGCACATGTGCAGGTGTAACCTCCGATCCCGTCCCTGCAGGTACCGCCATGTTTACAGGGGTTCGAGCGGCACTGATCTCCATCTGACAACATTATTCATTATTATTACAGCTACAATAATGCAGCAGCTCCAGTCATTATCAAGACATTGCAAATATACAAACTGTGTGTGCAGCAAGCAATATGACAAAAGTTAGTGATTATTCATCAGGTCATCATATAGTGATCATTTCATTAAATCCAATCATAATATGATCAAACTTTCCGAAGGTTATTTACCGTAGTATTTGTTCCAGAACTCATTCTTTAAAGGGAAAAAAAGAGAAAAAACAGTTTTGAGAGCAGCATTTAGTTCAATTATTTTTCAACTCTCAAACTGACAGAGAAAACACATGTAATTCATGTCTGGATGTTCATGTAATGAATAATGATTAAATCCACATTGAGTTCCTGGGAGGGGTCAGGGCTTTATTGTAAAGTAACTATTTCGTATGATTTTTCTGTTTTTTTACTTTCAGTGTCACTTTCATTACCAATAAAAATGAATGTAAAAAAATAAATAAAAATAAAAATAATAGTGGTAAAATGTGCTTTGTTGGGGGAGGAGTCAGTTACGTGCGCTGTAGCGATATCCAATAATCATGGAGGGATATTTAATATCTAGAAAAAGGGCGCGGACTAATCTCACAACAGCTCAGAAGATGAGGTCGCCGTGATTTTGCCAAGTAAGACCAATATTACTGTCCAAAAATATAGACTTATCCCAATCCTTACCCTTAAACCTACCCCTACCCTAAATCTATGCTTAAAATCAGTGGGAAATAACAGCTGATTAACAAGGGTGTAGAAGCACCCAACTATGATTATAAGCCTAAAACAGATATTTCCAGAAAAGTTATTCCTCAATTCTGATTGGTTGATTGGAATGTTGATCCAGGAACATCTTGTACTTGGTGAAATCACGCTCACCCAGGAGATGAACAGCAGACCTCTGCTTCTGGTGAGTAGCTGTTGAGGGTTAAACTTTGGATAAACTGTCTAAAGCCCCTGGTCTTTTTAGAAGCTGTGTTGCATATAAACAACTCCAGATTACAGAAACCGCATGTTGTTTATACACCATTTGTTTGTTTGTTGCCAACACAATTCAATTAGTTTAAGCATCCCAACAAAAACAAGCCTGGACTCTGAAAGACTGATTAGTGATGTGTTAGTGATGATCATCAGATGTCGCACGGTCTTCTGGTTGTTCTCGAAGTATTCTCTGGCCTCTTCTTTATTGCATCTCTCCTCGAAGCACTCTCGCTCCAGATTGCCCTGCAGGATCTCCTCCAGCAGGAAGGAATTGGCCCGTCTGGAGCGCAGCAGCAGAGCACTGGCCCGCTGCCGGGACCGAAACACTGGAACACACCCAGAACTTCAACAAACATCACCCTGTGCATGCTGGACCAGTTATCTAACAGTAGCTATGTTTCGCATTTTAGGATATTGCATTAAAAAAATCCCTGGATAAATGCCAAGATGTGCATAAATTCTAAAAATGCACATAAAAACTTATGCGCACAATTCAGTATAGTAAACTTTTTATCCGATAAGAAAAATGTGCACTTTTACTGAATAAATTTCACCATGCGCATCAAAAAAGTCATGTGACCTTGCACGATGGGACGGTGAAACAGCATCAGAAATGTTTTGGTCGTTCTGAGATGCCTGCGCAGAGTCTGTCATCAAAGTAATTGTCTTATACGATTGCGTTCCCAAACGGCTGGCATTCACCTCCGAACGCATTAACTGCATTAAATATTTCGTCTGCTCGCTCTGAAGCGCAAGTCATTTATAATATATGAAAATTATTACATTCAGTAGCTTCTCCTACGTTTCTTAGTGATATTTAGTGCCAGTTTATCAGGAAGGGATGGTGTTTTATGTTTTATGTGATATGCCAGTTTTGTGTTAAATTCACATCTTCAACTATTGCATTTTGGTATTTTGCATAAAAAAGTGCTGGATGGAAATGCCAGTATGCGCATAAATTATGCGCTCAACTAAGCCGTATAAAATTGTTATCTTGTAAGAAAACTCCTGTTTCCAAACAGCAGGCCCCCGATAACATGACCGCGTTTAGCTACACGATCTAAAGCTCAAAATTCTTTCTATAAGAAAATTATTGCTTATTGCACAGTGCCTTTTATATTATTTAGCGAAAGTTAATCAGGAAGTGAAGATTTTGTTCTCTTCAACGCACTCGATGGAAATGGTGCTTTATTCGCAACTGTTTTAATGTGATAATTCAATTTTGCGTACAAGTTTAATTCGTTAGTTTGATGGAAACATAGCTATTAGCAGTGAATGTTCTAATCAAACTAGTTAAACAGAGCAAAACAAGGACAGGAAGCATGAATCTCTCACCCGTCTGTTGATCCGCGGACGACACCTGATGAACGATCAGCGTGAAGAACAGTAGACGACAAATGAGCGATTCCATCACGATCAATCGGCAGAAGCTCTCAACGACTGTCAGTCCCTGATCAGAGCGATCAGCTGCTCATCTGTAGCTCCACCCACAATCAATACAGTCAATAACATCAGTTCCTCTCCAAAGAGTGTTGTTCAGAAGATGTTCAGAACCTGACGTCAGCGCATCGATGCTTTCAGCTCGTTAATGCCCTGTGATTAACAACGGAGAGAGTCATGTTCGTTCATGAACGTGTTTTTCTTCGATATCTACGTGGTAAACAGGTTAAATGAGATTGTTTGTTGTGTTTGAGAGACTCTGTGTGCTCAGCGCTGTGTATCTGGACTCTAGTCTGTCAACATGACCTCTGAACTCTTCATCTGTGTGTTTGTGAAGGCCCACAGCTTCATTTATCGTCACAAAACATGTTTGACTTTATATAACATGAGTATGATGCAATCAAGAGTCATCTTTATTCAAACTTTAACATCTCATCTGGATTATAGTCAGCACTGACAAAGCAGTTTGGTTTATAGATAGAGAAAATTGCAAGATTACGAAGACGAACATGTTTTTCTGTGACTGATGAATCATATTGTTGATTTATGTTGTCTTTGACGTCATCTTCTGAAGTGAGTCACACTTACAAATACACTCCATATGTATTTCAGAGGGAATAGGTTTAACTGGAAATCATCAAGGATCTGATTGCTCAGAACTGGAGTCATTTATTGTGCCTTTAAGAGTTAGCAAGTCATAATTACTTCATCAGGTGTGTTCAAGTCATTGAAGATGTACAATTTTCAGATTCAGTTTTTTTATCTCGATATATTTAATATATGAAGGTTCAGATATTCAAATAGTAATATATTTAGCAATTGTACAATACAATGTTATTTTTTACAATATATACAATTGTACTCATTTTAGCAGGTTTACCATCAGTATTCATTGCATCCCAGATATATATTCTCTCACTCTTAACTCAAGGCCTAAAGAAAGTCTCGAGTTCCTCTTGTGGTGGTAAAAACTCGTAATCTATCTGACATTACTGGAGTGCATCATTACATGCAGTACAGAATATAAAAAACCCCCAAATAATGTCATTGCTGAATCAGCAGGAATTATGACGTCAGACTCATGGACGTCTTCTGAAGCAGCTATCACTTTGCTTTGGGTTTTATAAAAGCTGTCAATTTCTAATCAGATAACACATGATGTGAATATAATAGAAACAGTTTGTCGTATTCATTAAAAAAACTATGAAGCATCTCATTTGGACGAGAGTCAACGACACTGACAAACCATTTGACCTCCGTAATGTATTTCAGCACAAAAAGGATGTAACTAGAAATAACATTATTTTATCAGTGAGGATTTGATTAGATTGTTCATAACTGCAGTAACTTACAGTTCTCCTGGAACATTTACAAGTATTTAAGATGTTACGTGCGTTCAAGTCACTTTGGTCTATATAAAATGCTATATAAAAGTATATAAAACAATTCTACATGAAACATAATGACAAAACATGCTTTTAAGTGTTTAAAGTTTTTATTCAATTTATGAAGTTTTGTCAATAAAAAAATTAACATAGTGACATATTTTCTGTCGTAATTGCACAATACAATGGTATTTTATACATGTGACTCTAAATGATAAGACATATAAAATTTTAATCATTTTACCGGATTCACCATCAATACTACATCCATCACATCCTAAACATTCTCTCAATGATGCATTTCATTTTAGTAATATGCATTGCTAAGAATTTAATTTCAACTACTTAGCCAAATATTGTCCTATCCTAACAAACCATACATCAATGGAAACATAAATTTCATATGATGCATGAATTTCAGTTTTAAAAAATGTACCCTTAATACTGGTTTTGTGGTTACGTAAGATTAAGATTGATGAATCAGCGTGAATTAAGACGTCAGACTCTGCGCACTGGCATCTTCCGAAGCAGCTCTCGCTTAACTTTGGGTTTTTTAGACGCGTCCATCTGCGGCATGACTTTGGACATGGCGTTATGGATCCAGGAGATGTATTTGGAGACCTGCGTGTAGATGCCGTACTTGCCCTTCCGGGCGCACCCCTCGCCCCAGCTGACCACGCCCGTCACGAACCACGTGCTTTTGTAGCGGGTCACGTGCGGCCCACCGCTGTCGCCCTGACACGCGTCCTTTTCCTCCTGGTCGTATCCGGCGCAGAACATGCGGCTGGAGATCTTGAATTTGCTGGACTCGATGCACTTGGCGCGGTCGATGTACGGCACGCTTAGCTTCCGCAGGATGGTGGACTGCATGCCTCCCTCGCGGAGCCGGCCGAAGCCGCTGACCAGACCGTCTTCCTGCAGCATCAGAACACGCTCGGCGAAGTCACGCTCCGGGAGGCAGGCGGGGATGATGTACCTGCTGAATTTGATGGGCTTGAGGAGCTTGATGAGGGCAATGTCGTTGTGGTAGGTGTCAGCCATGTAGTTCTTGTGGATCAGAATCTCGTCTACGTCGTGCATGACCTCGTGACCATCGGTGTATAGCGTGTTGTACTCGCCTGACCGGGACACACAAACAGGGGTGAGATAAACAATATGTGATGTTTCTCCTGAGAGTAATCTTACACAAATTATAAACGGAACACTTCTGTTTTTGCTCTGAGCTGAACTGAAAGATTTAAGTCTTTTTCTATGTACACAAACGGCCTTTTCTCTCAAATATTGTTGACAAATCTGTCTAAATCTGTGTTAGTGAGCACTTCTCCTTTCCCGAGATAATCCATCCACCTCACAGGTGTGGCATATCAAGATGCTGATTAGATATGTGAGCTGGCGGCGAGAGGCGGCGAGCAGCGGCGCGGCGCGTCTTGGACGGCGAGAGCGTCAAGAGAGAGTTGAAATCAGGTCA
>JAUCMR010000001.1:1980054-1999049 GCA_032357425.1 Enteromius argenteus
CGTACGCACATTTCCAGTTTTGTCCGTACGCAATGTTTTAGAAATAATTCTACGCAAGTCTTTGTACATGAGGCCCCAGGTCCATTCTGAAAGATATATTGTATCACTGTGGTTTATAATAACAACTGTAATAATAATTTTTTTTTTACACAGTTTTAAACTTACCGGAGTAACTCAACCAAAACTGTTTCTGCAAAAGAGAACGAAACAAATTTACAAACATTAAATCCAAAATAAAATATCATAAAATAAAATAAACAATAAAACGATGAGTGACGCACCGTCTTCGTGTCGTCTTCGAACACTTCCCGCGCTTCCTCGTAGTCGCAGATTTCTTCGATGCACTCGCGCTCCAGATTCCCGCGCTTCATCTCCTCGAGGAAGCCGGAGTTCGCGCGCCTGACGCGCTGCAAGACCGAGCTGGCGCCATCTCCATCAAGAAACACTGAAAACAGCGGGAACCAGAGGTAGATTGAATTATTGAATTCGCTGTCTGTAGCGATAAACGAGCGACGCTACGCACTCCCGTTAGAACACAGTGGATTATAACGGGAGCGTTTGAATTCGTGTCGCGTCGCTCGCGGCTCTTGTTTCGTGTTCTTACCGGCGCCGGTTCCGTGAGATATCAGGACACACAGAAACACCGCAGTGTTCATGTTCAGAGAGTCTCCTCAGAATAAACTGAGCCGCTCGATCCGGAGCAAAGGGCTGTTTCTAATCACGTTCACACAGTAAATAACCCGATTACTGCCCAGCCTTTGCTTTAAACCACTCATACAGGCCTGTTCGTGTTAGAAAGCACCCATAACTATCAAAACTACTTTCTATTGCTTTATTGTTATTATTAATATGTTGGTCAATAAACACACACTCGTTGGGTTTCCATGCTTTATGGGTTCATTCACACCAAACTACAGCCATTTTATATCCTCAAAACACTTTTGATTTAAAAGCTTTTTTCCAGAAAAGGTCCCCACAAGGTCGAAATGGACTGGTATTATTGTCCTGTTCATCTGTTATTAGTCACACTTCATCACTTCAAACACAATCTTCAGCTGTGGTCACACTACTAGACTTTAAGTACACAACATTTCTGCATAATAATGATGTCAGACTCTACTGTGTTCTTTCTTTTGTAAACAGGATTAAACATATAATCCAAAATATACATGCAATCTGCTCCACTTTAATCTTTCAGATTGAAAGTTTGTGTTTTTTAAATTCAGCTGAAAGTGGCTCTGATGTCACGAGTGATATGAATTCACGGGTCAGAGTTCATCCAAGTTGAACTCTGGAATGGTGCGAAATTCGCATGAGCTTGCGTTTACTGTCTGCTGTGCGTATGAAGGGAAGAATTTTATCTGAAAGCACAGGCAAATCCAATAAACAGATCATTTACATGCTACTGTATTACTTATTTGAGGTAATGATGGTTAAAAATATCAAACACAGAGGAAAATCAGAGATGATGATCAAACAAAATATGTCTTTTTTGATGCACATTAAGTAACTTATTTGGTAAAAGTGTTTCCATCGTAGTTTATGCGTACATTTTTTTAGTTGAGTGCATATTTTGATCATTTATGTGCACCTTGGCATTTCCATCCAGTTTTTTTAATGCAATATCCCAAAATTAGCATAAAAATGGGTGCATGGAAACTACATACAGAAGAAAACCAGACATGATCAAACACAAAATACAGATTCGCTGTGCATCAATACTTCATTGTGTTGCAGCTGTAGAATTGGTCTGTGCATGGATCCATTACATGCGTGCATGGGGAAGATTTTTAAGGTTCCTATAAATCTGGATTTACCCACACATATTTTACAGCAATGGTAAAAGCAAGCACACACAGGCATGCAAACCCAATAAACACAGATCATTTAAATACTACTGTATTATTTGTTTGTGAATGAGGTAATGATGGATAAAAATATCAGAAGAAAAACACACAGAAGAAAATAAGACATGATCATGCATAAATAGAAAATTTGCTGTGCATTAACGCTTCAAGAATTTTATTTTAGTTGAGCGCATAATTTCATCTTTAGAACTTATGCGCATCTTGTGTTTCAATGCAGCATTTTTTTAAGCAATATCCCAAAATGTGCATTAAAAATAGATGCATGGAAACAGCTACATGTAAAATTAAATCAGACATGGTCAAACATGAATAGTAGATTCATTGTGCTGCAGCTGTAGAATTGGTTGTCTGTTGTTGGATCCACTGCAGGTAGTTGGAGACGCGGGTGTAAATGCCGTAGTAGCCTGGTCGGGCGCAGCCTTTGCCCCAGCTCACGATGCCCAGCAGGAAGGTGGTGTCCCTGTAGCGGGTCACCAGAGGCCCTCCGCTGTCCCCTTTACACGAGTCCTGCTTGCCCTCGAAGTATCCGGCGCAGAACATGTTTCTGGTGAGTGTGACGTTGCTGATCTCGATGCACTCCTGCGTGCGGATGCGGGGCACCTGCAGGCGGCGCAGTAAGCGTGACGTGGGTCCGTCCTCGCTGCGTTTGCCCCAGCCGCTGACCGTGTGCTTGCTGACGGCCCACAGCTCACGCTCGGCCATGTCTCGCAGCGGCAGGCAGATGGGGACGGCGTAGGTGTCGTAGACGATGGGTTTGCTCAGACGCAGCAGGGCGATGTCGTTGTCTGAGGTCTCGGACACGTAGCCTGGGTGCGTTAGCATCTGCTCCACCTGGATCACCTGCTCTATGCCTTCCTCCACCTCGATGTCATGCTCACCTGAGTCAAGACAACACGTACAATACAGTAGAGCTGCCTCTGAATAGAGTGCTGCAGCCGTGACGTGCACTATTATGTGTAATGAAAGGTTAATTTTTTTGGTTTTGGGAGTCCCTAACAACAGCTTGACATACATGCAAGGTCAAAAAACACTTTCTTAGTATTATGCATTTATTTTTACTTGCTCAACGACTCCCAAATGATTTGTTTTTCTGAACCGCTCCTTTGTGTGGTACTAATCTGCTGTGATTGGTGGATTGGTCTCATGTTCATCTCATCATGACTGTAAGGTCTGAAAAAGCAGTGCTTGTGAGCGCAGCGCTGCTTTGTGTACAGCGTTACCATAGAAACAGATATTTTACCGCTCTAAAAGAGACACCTAGTGGTGAAGAATGAATCTGCATTTTCATTCAGACCAACCTGAAAAGACAAGAAGTGGCCGGGAAATATGCCAACGTCATCAAGAAGCGACTTGGGATTAAATGCATTAAGTGCATTTTGCTTGAAACAAGTAAAATTATCTCCCAGTGGGGTAAGGAAATTACTCTTAAAACAAGATTATTTTTCTTACCCCACTGAGAGATATTTGACTTGTTTTATGCAAAATTCACTTAATTTAGTTTTTCCTCTGGAAACAAGACCAAATGTCTCGCACCATTTATCTAGTAAATGCAGCTTGATTTAAGAATTGTTAGATATTTTGACTATAAACAAGACAAAAATACTGAGTAAAATGCCAGGCCAGTAGGTGGCACATATGAGCATGATGTCACTGTTTTATTTTGCAGAGACAATAACAAAAACTAATTATAAACTTGTTCTTTGAATCCTGTTCTTAAATGTATGCACTTCCAGGTCCAGCTCATAAAAACATTATATTCTCTCTGTTGTTATTGGTGTCGTGTAAACCTCCTCAAATTTCTGGGTTTTGACACAAAAAATACTAATATTTATGGACAAATTTGCAAAAACATTAAAACAACTGATATGTAGCCTTCCTCAGGCTTAATCAGAATAGAGCAGTGATTTTCTCTTCTTAATGATATTGTTTGATTACATAATCAGGTGTGGTTTTGGCTAAGAAGTGAATTTGGTTACGTTAGTCCACTGAAAGCATTCTACTAACTAGAAGTGTCAACTAACTCTCATTAATTTGCAGCTAGATGTCAACGAACACTCATTAGAGTATTTGTAGACTGTAAGTTAGGGCTAGTAGAATAAGTTGACATGTAGATGCAAATTACTTACAGTAGATAGGGCTGCGCGATATATATATCGATATATTTGTGCATCTCGTCAGTACAGGTGGTTCTTTGATTAGCTGTGAATGTCCATCAGCTGTTTTCAAACGGACCGCCAGTTAATACACAGAGCCGTACATCACTGATAGTTTAAAAACAGATTTACTGCTAATCAAAGAAGCAGCTTTACTGACGAGATGCGCGTGAATATATCAAACTATATATATCGCACAGCCCTAGTAGATAGGATGTCTGATGAGGATAAACGTTAAAATAAACTGCTAGCAGATATGAAGCAGACAGTCTACTAATACTCCGACTGCTAGTTGACATGTTAATAGAGTAGTTAATAGAATGTACTCATGATGTTTTCACATGTGCGATCATTTCCTTCACACTCCGTTCTGAGAGCGACCGTACCTGCGACTATCGTGAGAAACTTGACCTGGAGTTTTTCCAAACAGTGGGCGGCTGTGAGGACCCAGGTGGGTTTGTAGATCACACCTCCACAGAAACCCTTCTTACCGTACTTCAGCAACACCTGTCCACACACACACACACACACACACACACAGACGTCTGAGGTAGAGTCCAGTATGACCTGTGACCAGCTGGATTCTGTGATGGTGACCGCTGGTACCTGCCATGGACAGTGACCTTTAGGACATTCTGCTCCACCAACGATACGAGATCTTATGGTGTCCATAGGATTCATAGCAGCACCTCCACCCGGAAGAGGAATCTTCCCACACGGGAAAGCCTCTGTAACGAGAGCACTTTACATACAGACTCCATGCTGAAGTCATTAATCCCTGTGTTACTTCTTTTGTTTTTATGGAAACTAATGTGCGTTTCTTTTAAATCTAAATTTAAATGTGGAGTTTCTTGAAATGGGTTATTGTTGTTTTGTATGCTTAGGTGTGTTTTAGTTGATATGGATACGTAATCTGAATACATAACTTGTATTACTCCTAAAAATATTTTCTTCCTTAGCATTTTTGTCTTGTTTTCTTGTATAAATATCTACAAATTCTGGAATTAAGATGCATTTGCTTAAAATAAAAATATCTGCCAATAGGGTGAGAAAATTCATGAGAAAAATATAATTAAGATTACTTTTCTTATCCTGTTGGCAGATATTTTGGCTTGTTTTAAGCAAAAACTAACAACATTTGATAAGCAAAAATATCTTAAATTGTTTTACTTGTCAAATAAATGCATCCTGATTGAAGAATTTGTAGTTTTTACTCTAGAAAACGAGATAAATACTAAGGAAAAGAGTATTTTTTGCAGTGTGCATTACCTCGACACTGAATGCTAAACAGGTGATAGTGAATCTCCGCTAGCTTTCACCTGATTTTGTTTGTTCTGTGTTTTTCTCACCGTGGGTCAGGCACTTCTGACCGTTTGGCCCTAAGAAATATCCGTCGGCACAGGAACAGTTCCTCTGAGAGCCCTCCTCCACGCAGAAGTGCTCGCAGCGGCCGTTATCATGCAAGCAGGAGTCAGGGACGTCTTTAATCGCTGAGGAGTCAAAGAAAAACATCAGCTTGGGTCTGAATCAGGAATGTGTTCGTTCTTTAACTTCAAGGACATGATGGTTATCACGTCAATCTTTCTGAACACTAAACTCAGAGAGGTTTCATGTACAATAGACACTTGGAGTGTTTTTGAAGCACAGATCACTAACAGAGGGAACTAGACTCTATTATAACATGATATCTAGTAGCATGAGATCTAGCGATTTCAACATGTGAAACTCCCCTCTCAGGAAACTCTTTCCTCTCTGCAAAAATGCTTTTCGAGACAAGGCTTTTTTTGTCTTGTTTCCAGCCAAAATATCTACATATTCTTAAATCAAGAAGGTTTTTTGAAGAAAAAATTAAATGAGTTTTTACTTGAAACAAGCAAAAATAATCTGCCAATGGGATAAGCAAAGTAATCTTGTTTTCTGTTTGAAATAACTTTATTTTGCTTTTTATTGTAAATATTTACAAATTCTGGAATAAAGATGCGTTTACTTGACAAGTAAAACATCTTAAGGTAGGTACAATATGTTTTACTTTGTTAGACGTTTTGGCTTGAAACAAGGCTAGAAAAGCATTTTTTGCAGTGAAGTGATATTTTTGGTTCCCTTTTGCAGCACTAACTGAAAGCCAAAGTAATCTAATTTAAATGATATAAATATTTTATTAACTACAAGTAACTGTAACTCTCAGAGTAGACTAGTTAGGGTAGGTTTAGGGTTAGTAGAATAAGTTTCTGATAGTATGTTGTATGTTGTGGACTCATCTAAATAAAGTGTTAGAGGATATTAAGCAGACAGTCTACTAATACTCTAATGACTGCTAGTTAACATGTAGTTACTGTTAGTAGAATGTCTAAAGCGGACTATCAGAATAAAGTGTTACCGTATTTAGTTGCATATTGTGTATGACATACGAAAGTCCACTTTAGACATTCTACTAACTAGAAGTAACTAACTGTCAGCTAACCATCATGTCAGTTAACTCTGATTAGAGTATTAGTAGACTTTAGGTTAGGGTTAAGGTTAGTAGAATATGCTCAAATGCAGTTGCAAATGACTGGCAGTATAAAATAAAGTGTTCACAGATATGAAGCTGACAGGCTAATACTACTCTAATCACTGCTAATTGACATGTTTTGTATTTTGTAAATAAACCAGTAGCTGAGTTGAGTGAATGCTCTCACCCTGCTCACAGTTGCGTCCGCTGAAGCCCGGTGAACACAGACACGTGTAGGATTCTGCCTTCTGAGTCGTGCAGAGCCCGTTATTCTGACACGGATCTGATACACAGAGATCTTTAACTGCAGACCAACACAAATATTCATCAGAATCACAGACAGTGTCACGAGGATGAAGGACTCTCCAAAAACAGTCTCAGAATCTCACCGTCGTAGATCTTCCAGAACTCGTTCTGTGTGGAGACATTAGTTAGACGTTTGCTTGCACTGAACTGATCAAATACACGACTAAAACAAAGACCTGAGTGAGTTTAACATCACATCCAAGCATTAGTTTTCTAGACATTCACACTGCATCAAATGCTTTTTAAAACTTTTTAAGGCTTTTTAAGTTTTCCTGCCAAAATATCTAAAAATTCTTAAATCAAGAAGGATTTTCTAGACAAGTAAAAAATGTCTTGTTTTCAGGAAAAACTTAAGTGACGAAGTGCCAGTGGGGTGAGCAAAATAATGTTATGTCAAACAGAAAACAAGATTATTTTGCTTACCACACTGGCATAAAAACTCACTTAATTTTATTTAGTGTGTTTCTGAAAAACTTTTTTTTTTTTTCGTTTTACTTGCCTAGAAAATCCTTCTTGATTTAAGAGAATTTTTAGATATTTATGCTGGAAACGAGAAAAAAATCTAGTCTTAAAAAGTATTTTTTGCAGTGTACTAACACATCAACAAAACAAGAATTTCTTCCTTAGTATTTTGTCCTGTTTTCTATTATAACTTTTTTACTAATTCTGGAATAAAGATCCGTTTACTTGACAAGTAAAACATCTTAAGGTATTATATTTTGTTTCCTGAAAAAACACTATCCAAATTTTTTTCTGTTTTTGTAAAAATATCTGCCAATGGGGTAAGACAAGTAATCTTGTTTAGCCTTTAAATGAAGATAATTTTTCTAACCCCATTGGCAGATATTTTTGCTTTGTTTAAGCAAATACTAAAAAAAGAAAATCATAATATTTTCAAGAAAGTAAATCTTGCCAAGCATCCTGATTCAATTTTTTTTTATATTTATACTACAAAACAAGTTAACACTTTATTTAAATAGTCCACTTTAGACATTCTACTCACCCTAAACCTACCCTAACTAGTCTACTCTGAGAATTAGTTGACATGTAGTTACAGAATGTACAGAATCAGAATAAAGTGTAACTGAAAACAAGACATGAATGCTAATGAAGAAGCTGTTTTTGCAGTGCAGTGCATGTCAGGCTCAGTACAATGGCATCAGTCGTGTGTAATACTGACGGTGGCCTCCGTGTGTTCAAACACCTCCCGCGCCTCCTCATACGAACACTTCTCCTCCAGACACTCTCTCTCCAGATTGCCCATCTTCAGCTCCTCAAACCAGCCCAAGTTTGCCCGCTTGGTCCGGATCAAACCCCCATGAGCCTCGTCCTTCCCCACAAAAACTGAACACACACACATACACCAGTCTGCGTTATCATACACGCTGGATTTGGTGGTGTGAGGTGGATCTGTAGTTGGTTTAGTTACCTGTAGCAGAATGACAGCTGTAAAGACCCACGAGGACATAAAGGGCTGACAGGAGACTCATGTTGAGCAGCGCTTCAGTGCGTATCTTCTGCTGCAGGTTCAAAGGTCTGAGGTCTAAATACTCTCCCCCCCTCAGAGTTTACAAACCCTCCCTTACTGAACCCCAGAGAAGCCAGGACACACGGCAGTGTTCAAAAGAGTTTATTTGTCTTAATATATGTGCATTTTCCAGTGATACGTGACATAAATGTCATCATGTTCTGCCATCTACTTACATCCATCTTTACATTTATCTTTAAAGGTGAAGTGTGCATCAAACGGAATTGCAGAAATAACCGGATTGTTATATTTTTAGTGCCTGTGTTTCCTCCACAATGCTATATAGTGAAAATCATCCAGCCCAAATCACATGATTGGCTAGACGCTTACATGTCGGGCTGATCAAACAGATCAATGATGTGAAAGTGTCAGTGTTTCACTCAAAATTTACATTCCAGTGTGATACTTTTCAGTTGTTTAAAGGGGTCATGACATGAGAAATCAAATTTGCCTCAATCTTTTGGTATATAAGAGCTCTTTGTACCATTAAAAGATCCTGCAAATTTCCTTGTTTAAAACATCCTCCTTATTATAACAAAGCATTTATTTAATAAAGCTCCAAAAAACGGCTCATTGGTATCCAAAGCACATGATGATGTCACCTGGACGCAAACATTTGACAGAGATAAATAGCCCACCGGCGTTCAGTCTCTTAAAGGGTTAGTTCACCCCAAAATGAAAATTCTGTTGTTCATCTTCAGAACACAAATAAAGATATTTCTGATGATATCAGAGAGCTATCTGTCCCTCCATAGACAGCAACACAACAGAAATGATCCCAGATCCAGAAACATAGTAAAAACATCAGTAAAAGCCTTGTTTACATGCGGGGGAAATCTGTGTGTAATCTGTGGTGGTTACGTAAAACAATTTAAAATAATTTTTAAAATATGTCATCATGACCCCTCTAAACATGCTAGCATCTCATCCGTGACAGGTTTTTCTAAAAACACAGCGCTCATCTGGAGTTTTCCAGAGCAAAAACATATTGTGTGTGAAGGGCCCTTACAGTGAGTGAAATCTGAACACACTTCACCTTTAACAGCATTCATTAGGGTGACCATACGTGTTAATTTCCTCGCCAGAATTTGTTTTGGCTTTGTTTGCTTGCTTGCTGAAGGTAATGATCAAAAAGTAGTTTGACCAATAACATGCAAGCCGATCCTTCTGCACACGCAAACCAAGCCAAAACTGAGATATTTTATGCTATATAGATACCCTGGCCAGGACGTGTCCAGGAAAAATGGCACATGTGGTCACCCTACGTCGATGAACTGTTGAATTCATGCGGCAGCTACAGTCTTCATGATCCACTCCACAAACACAGACACGCGTGTGTAGATGCCGTAGACGTCAGCGCGAGCGCAGCCTTTGCCCCAGCTCACGATCCCTGTCAGAAACCATGTGTTCTTGTAGAGGGTGACCAGTGGCCCTCCGCTGTCCCCCTGACAGGAGTCCCGGCCGCCCTGGATGAAGCCGGCACACAGCATGTTCCTGGTCACCTTCAGACCCGACTTAGCCTTGCACTCGTCTAAAGAGACCCTGGGCACCTCCAGCCGCTGGAGCACCGAAGACGCCGGACCGGACTGAGCCAGGCGACCCCACCCGCTAACCGTGGACTTGCGAATGGTTCCGATGGTGCGCCCGAAGGTGCCGTTAACGGGAGGAAGGCAGATTGGAAGAGCGAAGGCGTCTAGCCTGATGGGGCTGAGCAGACGCAGCAGAGCGATGTCGCTGTCGGTGGTGGAGTGGTTGAACTGCGGGTGGATGAAGACTTTAGACACATTCATCGTCTGTTCAGTTCCTTCATGCATCTCTCGGATGTGTTCACCTGCAGCAGAAGACAAAACGCAGAGATCTATGCTTGAGCTAAGGGAGGAGGAACGTCAACAGAACCAGCGTTATCTGAACAACTCCTCACCATTACGGCATTCTGAAGTTCCATAACAGAGCAGAAGAGTGAAGAACAAAATAAGCAAGGGAACAAAGACAGGATGCAACCCAGCTACCTGTTAAATCCACTGAGAGAAGTCCGTTTTCTCCCAGTTTCAATCTGGAGTTTCCAAATTCTAAATCAGAGTTTGACAAACTTGCGATTGCAGTAACTCCAGTAACAAGCCCAGTAGTTCCTTACCAAGTCATTTCTTACCAACTGTTACTCGTAAGACGTTTGGATCCTTCTCCCAAACGCAGTGAGCTGCGGTGAGAATCCATTGGGAATCTAGAATAACCGCACCGCATTTATACTGTTCATCATGCTCTAGCAAAGCCTGTGGAGGAGAAGCACAGAATCACTGACTGTGAAGAGAAGACACCAAACAAACAGAGACCAGAACTGAAGGACAAATGAATTATGTTGAAAGTACGCTCTTCAAAATGAACTTTTAGTGGAGAGTGAAAATTCCTCTTCTACGCCATCACCATTTTGGAAGCTGTATTTTTAAGAGTGTTCAGAGAAATGAACATGCTGTTGATCTGATTCCCTCACCTGCCACGGACACTGTCCTTTGGGACACACGTCACCCTTCACTATCCTCGGACCAACACCCTTGTACACTAGCCGTCCACACGGGAAACCATCTGAGTACATGAGGACAAATACAACATGAGTTTACGTCAACACCGAAAAGGCCTTACAGCACAAACAGTGATTTTAGGGTTATCTACCAGAGCATTCCTCTAGATCAGTCAGTAGATCATGGTGCTATCAATGCTAAGGTTGTGGGTTTGCTTTCCAGGAGGTGCATGGACTTCAATGCAGTGTAAGTCGCTTTGGATAAAAGAATCTGCCAAATGCATGAACATATCCAGCACACTAATGTGCACTGGAGCTCAAAATATGAATCATCTTCAAGACACTCCTTGTGTCCCTAACATATAGTAGAATAAAGAGCAGGTAATATGGGTTTTCAAAACATATCATATTAGCAGTTTGTCATGTAGTTGTTCTTCATTGTAAACAGTCTGAAAGGTTGTGAATCAAAAAGTGCATGATAAAGAAAGATATTGTCTCTCAAAGGAAAGAGTCGACTCTGAATCGCCTTAACGAATCTTCTGCCTGTTACCGGTATACGTCACTAGGTAACATATTTGCATAATCCCGCCTGCCTGATCTGCCCACAAACACTTCCGCTAGTCAGTGTGTACATCAAGACGCTGTGAAAGCAAGTGTGTTTTATATTTATTGCTAAAGGATGATGATCCTTAGAATCAGTGGTTAAAATATTTTTTTTTACAGAATATCACAGCAGTACAACGTGATTGCACCAATGACTGCAGTATATGTGCATACATGTGCATTCATTCTCTGCCAGCGGGAGGCGCTGTTGTCATGGTAGAGACTAGGTTTCCCTGGTAACTGTAAACAAAGCAGCACTCTGCTCGCAAACACTGATTTATCAGACATTACATGCAAGATGAAATGGGAATGACCGTTTTCTTCAGAAATACAGTGATATAAACATTTTGAAACGTGTAATGCCAAACCCTTCTGAAAAATCTGTTTGTGGGGACCAATCAAAACAGACTTGGCCAACTGACCAATCAGAGCAGATTGACTTATGGAAGGGCGGGGTTACAGACCTTAAGATCTGAATTGATTCAAATGAACCGCATCGAGGTCATTGCAAAATGATTCTAATATTAAATGCATATTCTAAGAAAACCACAATGTTTTCTGACCTTAGATGCATTTAAACCTGTTGTAGGGGACTCCAGGACAATATTCTGACACTTTAAAATACCATATTACCCGCTCTTTAATACTCGGCCCCAGTTTACTGCATCTGTTGAGATGTGCATTGAGTAGACACTTTACTATCCCATGAGGACACTGGAGTGAAGTTATAAATGACCAATGCAAATGACACTGCAGTTTACATGTGATGATGATGAGGGATGTAGTATGTGTAAATTTCATGCTATGAAGAACTCACTTCTTTATTGGAGGTGAAGTTCATACTCGGGTATGGAGAGTGTGTGATTTCAGATGCAGCAAATGTTGGGAATAGCATAGGTCTACTACCATACTAACATCTGCAAGTGTGCAATATAGACCCACATTTTAATCAGCAGTGATAGTGGCATTGATTTTCCTGATATATTAGGGTTAACCCACACTGCAAAAAGTATGGACACTTTTAAAGAAAACGAAACATTGCAAATGCTAAATAGCACTGTTTCTGAGCTGATAACTGGACACCGTGTGTGTCGTTGTATAATGCTCACTGTTTGACATACTTCTAGTCTAGGCAGTGGACAGTATGGATGGACTGACCCTGCGGCACACAGCTGCTGTTGTCTGTGTGTAGTGTGTATCCAGGAGCACAATCACAGCGACGAGTCGAAACACTGATTTCTACACAGAAGTGCTCACAGCCACCGTTCATGTACAAACAGGAAGTGGGTGGAAATCCTGTGGGACAGGATTAACATGAGTAGATGCTTGTATTGCAGATCTTTGTGTTGTGTTGTGATGATTGTGTGTTACCTTTGTCACAGTTTCTTCCCTCAAAGTTCTCCTGACAGATGCAGATGTATGTGTTGATCTGATCCACACACGTGGCTCCGTTCTGACACGGACTCGACTCACATTCATCCTCCTCTGAAGATGCAAACCACAGTTAAACAAGATCTGAGCTCACTGTGAGTAGAGTTTGTGCTCACTCATTGTCATTGGCTGTCAGGGCATGCAGGAGTTCTGCGGGGTTGTTATCTTGCTGCTATGCAGTTTTAATTAAACGTACTTTAAAAAGTATGTGCAATATTTTAAAACTTATACAAGAGTTTTTAAGTACTTTGGCATTTAACTATTAATGAAATGTAATCTGTTTTCATCAGATGTGTGTAAGCTGCACTTTACCTGCGTATGTCCTCCAGAAATCTTCCTGAAACACAACAGGAGAGTTCTGTTAGATCTCCTTCACCTCTTCTGCTAATTCTGTTCAGTTGTTGGTTGTTTTGTCTCCAAATCAAACTAAATCTTTCATTAATGTCACGAGTGTCTCACTGAGACTGACTTTCAATTACCTGAAATGAGAGTGACTCTGAATTGAGACTGATCTCCATTGAAACAGACTCCGAATTATGTTCATTAAAACTAACTGAATTGAGACTTACCATGAATGATCATAATTGAGACTCACTCTGAATTATCTGAACTGAAAATGTATTTTCTGAATTTATTTTGAATGATCTGAATTGAGAGTGACTCTGAATTAAGACTTACCATGAATTATCAGAATTGAGACTCACTCTGAATTATCTGAACTGAAAATGTATTTTCAGAATTGAAACTGAATGATCAGAATTTAGACTGACTGTGAATTATCTGAACTGAGACTATTATCTGAATTCATTATGCATGATCTAAATTGAAAGTGACTCTGAATTAAGAATTACTATGAATTATCTGAATTTAAATTAACTCTGAATGATCTGAACTGAGACTGTATTATCTGAATTGATTCTGATTTATCTGAATTGAGAGTGACTCTGAATTGAGACTGATTCTGAATGATCTGAACTGATTCTGAATGATCTGAATTAAGAGTGACTCTGAGTGAAGCACTAAGTCTGAGCAGATCTTTGTAAATGTCTTCTCCTCACCAGCTGTTCAGGGACGGTGAAGATCTCTCTGGCCTCATCATAAGAGCAGATCTCCTCAAGACACTCTCTCTCCAGATTGGGCAGCTTCAGCTCCTCTATGAAGGAGTTTGCCCGCCGGACTCGATGCGTTAACGCCCGGTTTGCCTCAGACTTACTGAGGAAGACTGCAGATGATGAAGAAACAGACCAAGAGTAAATATCAGGCAGGCAGTGAGTGAGTCTGTCTCTGGTTTAATGTAAACATGGATGAGAAACACACAACACACGTCTGATCTCACAAACACAGACTCAGTTTTTAAGATCTCAGCACTCACCTGATGGAAGCCCAAAGCACGCTGGGACAGCGAGAAGGGTCAGGATCGTGTAGAAGAGCTTCACTCTGTTCAGGTTGAGCTCCATGATGTTTTAGCTTCAGGATCGAAGTCCGTAACTCATGGGCTGTGTTCTGGACACACAGTGGGCGTTCGGACAGCAGATTGCACAATACTGTGTGACTGAAGCATCTCCTTAAATCACCAGCAGAGGGAGCCACTGACACAGAGACTTCATCCATAACATGAGTGAGAGTTCACACATTATCTCCACAAACTAGACACAAATATTCAATCCTTAGTTTTAAGTCGAAGCTTAAGACAAACAGAAATGCCTGTCAGGTATTTAATTCATTCATTCTTCTTCTTGACATCATTCTGCTGTTAATTCAGCAAAAACTGCTTTATTATTTAGACTCAATTCATCATTTGTACAGTAGATGATCATTTCAGTTTAATGTAGTTATTTCTGTTGAATTTCAGAAACAGTATACCTTTTTAGTTGTTTAAAGCAATAGTTCATGCAAAAATGATAACTGTCATCCTTTACTCCCCAGGGTTTCTGCAGGTCTTTAATCAGAACAGAAAATCATGAAATTAATAAAGTCATGGCAGTAAATGTTGGAAAGTGAATATCTTCCTCTTCCTTTAATGATGTATCAAGATACATTCACTGGAAATGCAAAGTGAAGATGTGAAGTCTTATTTCAAATTAAACAAGCTTAAAACAAATAAAGTCCAACGGCAAATATTTGTTCTTCTTTTGGTCATAAACTCACTTGATTTTGGTGAATTTCTCTAAAACAAGACTTTATATCTTGTTAATATGCATTCAATGTATGTTGATTTAAAAATCTTGAAAAACACTGAAGAAGAATCAAAAGATATGGCCGTATTCTAGTGTGATTTCTAGATTTCTAGAGGTGATTTAGTTTTTTTGGAAATGGAATTTAATTCAGAATGAATAGAGATCTGTTGATCTATCTTCAAAAGTCTTGCTAAAACAACTCCTTGTGTTCTCTCATAATTACATTTAAAGAACATAGAGGTGTATTGTGTTCCTTTCAGTTTATTCCTTTACTTGGTCTTAAATTTAAGATCCTAAATCTTAACCTTAACTAACCCTGCTCCCCCTGAAGCTGCTCCAAACCTTTGTGACTTTTTCTTCATGTTTGAACCATTTTTTGTGTTTGTTTTACATTAATTCCAAACAGTGAATGTCAGCGGGGTCAGTGTTGTTTGGTATCTGCAGAAGGTCATACAGGAGAACCATGAGAGCGAGTAAATGATGACAGGACGGTCATTTTGAGATCAGCTCTTCCTTTAAGTATATCGTTTCCTATGAGTTTAACGGTGTTCCCCGTCTGTGTTTGTAATGAATCATCTACATACAGCTTTACAGCTTCTTTAGCTTTCATTTACATAAAACTATAAGAAGCCCTGTGGTTTCCGTCTTGAAATCAGCTCGAGTTTAAACTCTGGTTCAGATCTGCGTGTGATGAGCTGCTGTGTGTTACTGAAGCGTCTGAACTTCAGCGTCTCGTCTCGTTTGTTCAGACCACAGAAGAGTTGCGTGGTCTAAACAGAAATCATTCTCTGATCCACACAGAGATCAGCTCTTCAGACACACGGAGAAACATTCTGATTTACATGTAAAAATGAGATTCAGATAACAGGACAGCATGTTCACGAAGGGACAAACTCAACACAGATCATCAACAAAACTACTGTGTGAATAATCTGAAGCACTGCATAAACCAGATCTTTAATAAGGTGCATATTATACTCACAATTATTACATTAAATATAGTGTCTTACTAACTTAACTGAAGTTAAATCATAATGCATCATTTAAAAATTACATAATTAAACACTATGTTAGACCAGAAACTAACCCCCGGTTACACAGACAAGGCTTAAGACTAGTCCCAGACTAAAATGTAAGTCTTTCAGCTGAAAGACGAGTGCACCGACTGATATATCAGTGCCTTCATTTGGTCTCAAGATGCAGACAGTAAGGCTTATAATAAAATAACTTGAACTAATCCTGATTTAGTTTAAGCCCTGTCTGTGAAACAGCCTCTAACTACCAGACACTGTATGAATATCACTAAATTATCCAGTGAGACACTTTTTCTAGAAACATTTTAAGTCTGGTGAAAAACGATAAGACGAAGATAATATTTGATATATTTCAGTTTCACATTCCGCATGTTCTCTCTCAGTCTGACATGTTCTCAGCCTCAAGCACACAATAATGAGTATCTATAAAGCCTCTTCTGATTATCATTTACTCAATCTGTAACAGACGCAGCTCTAATGACAGAATTATGCAAGTAGGTCACAGTGTGAAGAGACGCAGGTATAGAGACGAGACGAGAGGAGCGCCTTCCACAGCACCGCCTCCAAACCACATCTGTGGGCAGCTTTCCTGTGCCAGTGTGTGTGTGTGCACATGTGTGTGTGTGCGTGTGCGTGCATGTGTGTGTGTGTATGTGCGCGCGTGTGTGTGCACATGTGTGTGAGTGTGTGTGAGTGTGTGAGAGTGTGTGTGTGTGTGTGAGTGTGTGTGCGTGTGTGAGAGTGAGAGTGTATGTGTGTGTGTCGTATAAAGAGTCGAGAGTTAAGCAGCAGAGCAATTAAGGAGGAAGTTTTCTACTGATTTGTTTTATATTTGGATGTGTTCAGATCCCGCAGGACGTCAGTGATTGGCTGCTGAGCGTCGAGGAGCCCGTTCTTCCAGTCCTGAGACACGACTGAGCCGAGATACGCCGCCCGCGCTCCGAGAAGAGCCCCTAATGCTGCCCCGCGGTTACAGTTCTCTCCTGAAAACACACAACACATGACATTAACATCCAGTATATACTCATCCTCAGAGCAGAAGCAGATCTGCAATGAATGGGTGCCGTCAGAATGAGAGTCTGATAAACACCTCAGAATAATCTACAGCACTCCAGTCCATCAGTTAACATCTGGAGAAGACACAAGATCAAACTAATCCAGCATTAAGATGAGTCTATAATCCATAATAACTCTTCCTCCAGTGAAGAAGTGTTCTGGTCTGAATCAGGAGAGAAATCTGCACAGATCAAGCAGCTCTTTAAAATCATCTCTAAACTAATCTGTGTCTGGATTCTGATGTGAGAGACGACAGGAGATGAGCTTTTTCACTGTTATTATGGATTATAGACTCATGTTTGAGTTTAAAATGTGTTGATGATGGCTTTGTTTGATCTTGTGTCTTCTCCAGATGTTAACTGATGGACTGGAGTGCTGTGGATTATTCTGATGTGTTTATCAGACTCTCATTCTGACAGATTCTGCTGAACTGTTGTTTTTAATCTGAGCGTGTGATTCAGAGAGTCTGGAGTCATTCAGAAACACACCTCCACAGTTGGTGTTGGTCAGGATTCCCTCCGTCACGTCATTATGAAAGCTGTAGGCCAGGTAGAAGAGGCTGCTGAGAGCTCCTGAACACAAACACAGCGTCACAGGAGCATCATGGGTAGTTATGTTTGTGATCAGATGGGGTTTTCTAACCTTTTGTGTAGCAGGCGAGTCCTAGAGACTCCACAGCGCTCTGATGAACCTTCAGACGCTCCTCTAAAGATCCTGGACACCTGCAGAACAAACACCGTCTCCTTCAGTCACTGGAGCATTAAACCAATCACAAGAGTCACTTTTTTGAAATTGAGATGTATCCATAATCTGAAGCTGAATAAATCATCTCTCCACTGATGTCTGGTTTGTTAGGAGAGGACAATATCTATCTGAGATACAACTATTAGAAAATCTGGAATCTGAGGGAGCAGAAAAATTTGTTCGGGATCAGTAAGACTTTTCTAAAGAAGATTCTTGTGCTCATCAGAGCTTTTATTTGATTTAAAAAAGTGAACTGAGAAATATTATTGCAATTTAAAATAACTTATCTATTGATTCTTTGATTAATAAAAAGTAAAAAAAAAAAAAAAACAGCATTTATTCAAAATATATTTTCAAACAATATTAGTCTTTCCTGTCACTTTTTATCAATTTAATACAGCTTTGCTGAATACAAGTGTTCATTTCTATCAAAAATAGAAAGAAATTACCTGAGCCCAAATTTATGATTACACACAAGATTTATATTTTAAATAAATTCTGTTCTTTTTTTAGCCTTTTATTCATCAAAGAATCCTGAAAAAAGTATCAGAGGTTTCCAGCACTGAATATAAATCAGTATATTATTATGATTTCTGAAGATCATGTGGCACTGAAGACTGGAGTAATGATGCTGAAAATACAGCTGTGCTTCACTTTGATTTTAAAGTATATTCAAATAGAATTTTTTAATATATTATAAATGCAGCCTTGATGAGCAGGAGAGATTCCTTTATAAACATTAAAAGTCTTCCCGATCCCAAATGTTTTCATTTTTTTTGTTTTGTAAGCTTACATTTTAATCAAATATAACCAAAAATCATTTAAAACAGTTAAATAGTTAAAAATAAAAGAATCTTAACATTTAATTTTAAAAGAAATTGTAAACATTTTTCCACGTCACGTCCATTCTATAAAACTCCTTAAGAGTTCATGATAATAACCTTTGTCTCAAGAAATGAACCACTGGTCTCATGATATTAACATTTGCTGTAATATTATGTCTAGTCTGTCTAGTGTTTGATGAAATTCAAAAAGTGCACACAGTTTCCTGTAAGGGGTAGGTTTAGGTGTAGGGTCAGTGTAGGACAA
>JAUCMR010000001.1:2001075-2013843 GCA_032357425.1 Enteromius argenteus
AAAATTTCTGGTTTTCCTATCTTTGTGGGGACAATTGGTCCCCACCAGGATATAAAAACATGTACACACACACACTCTCACACACACACACACACACACTCACACACTCTCACACACACACACACACCACTGTTTCCAGTTTCAATACAACAAATGCAGTCTATTTATATTTTATTGTATTATATTTAATACTATAAAAAATAATGCATAAATATGGCGTACTGTTATATATAAATGCATTTGGTAATAATAAACAATATATTGTAAAAAAAAAAAGAAGAAATATATTGCGATAAAAATACTATAGTAATAATTAATGAAATAATATATTAATAAAATATATGTACAATAACGTGAAAATGAATATATATATATATAATATATACTGCTTAGTTACACAGTACAACACAATAAAAACATAACATCATAAATCATTTCACATTAATTTTAAAGCATATCTGTTTGAAAGCAGCGTGAAAGCAGGTATGTTGAATAACTACAGTATTAGTACACCATGGCGGATTTATAACATAAACACACACTGAACACGAGCAATATGACTGAAGAGATGGTGTACTTACTGTAAATAATGAGATCCGCAGCGGTGAGCGCGCACACACACAGTCTTACTGTATAATTAGCGCACAATCATTGTTACAAAACCTCACCGGAAGTACATGATACATAACATACAAAACACGTCACGTGACGCCATATACACGTGCGGGTTCTGCATGTTTAACATTAAATCGGTATGTGTTTACTGTGTTTATGATGTACAATAAACTTGCAGCTAGTTTCACGTGTGATCTTACACACAGACATACAAAGACGAACACTGATTCACTGATGGATCCAGAACTGATTTAATACACACAAACCTCACATTACCAGCAATATTATTCGATTAAATGAAGGCGTACTGTGTCGAAAACAGTCGTGAAAAGACCACCGATGCGATAACTGTGAGATATCTGTGATCGATTACTTTTGACTTCTATTGGAATCAAAACACTGGGGAAACATAGGATTCATTCTAGTGAATCGGTTCGATCGGATAGTTCACCGACAAATGACTCACTAAATAATTTGAGTCCTCATTAAAAAAAGACAGTAATAAAGTAAACTAAACTCTAGTGGTCCACTACTGTTAGAATATAAAGTTTGCATCAAATATCGTGTTGTTTGTGGTTCGCTGTAATATAGAAGTGATTCACAACGCTTCGGTTCGACTGAATTGGTTCGAATGGACGATTCATTTGATTCGGACGCATGCGGATGGTTTCTCCTTGATGCCGCGTTTTCGTTCACTCTAGTGAAGTCGTTTAAGTAATATATGTGACATTTTCATGGAGTTTGTGTAAGTTTTCGTGGTACTTCAGTGATGTTTGTTATCTTCGGCACACAATGTTTCAGTGAGATACCAGTTCTGCTGTTTAATGTTCATCATGTTTGTGTGATTCCAGCTCGTCTTAGCCTCACAGCAAGATGATGGATTTTGAAACCGGTAAGATCAGTGGTCAGTATTTCATTTATCCCACAGAAAACCGTGCTAGAGATAGTTAGAACCCTATATTTGTTAGAACCCAGTAAAAGCCCATCTGTGAGAGACGTTACTTTAGTGCAGCTGCTCGGATACAAAGTTACTCTTTCAAGCCGCGCGCTCCTTTGATCAGAATATTGAGACAAACCCTGAAGTATCTGAGATGAGTTTAGACATCAGCTCGTTAAAGAACAAGAGAGCACCGATGAGCTGACCTTGAGAGGAATCAGGGAGTCCTGGGAGTTTCCAGAAGAGTGTGGGAGGCTCAGATATGACCAGTGATCAGAAGATGATGCTGTGTTTCAGAGCAAGCCAGGCTCTTCTGGGAGGAGGTGGATGTTGATGGAGTGTTTGATGATGTGCTGGAGAGAATTCATCAATTAAGAAACGCCATCAGACACAACACTGCTACTGACAGAGGTAACACACACACATTTATTTTCAGTGGTCAAAAACAAAACGCATTCAGCTTTGCATCTATGTCTCTGTGTCACAGCAGCAGTCATCAGAGCTCAGGTGTATCTGTAGAAATAGACAACAATATGGGTCACAATTACACAGTTTTCTCCAAAAATCATTAGGATATTAAGGAAAGATTATGTTCCATGAAGATATTTAGTAAATAGTAATATGCGTTGCTAAGAACTTTATTTGGACAACTTTAAAGGTGATTTTCTTATTATTTAGATGTTTTTGTCAGATCCTAACAAACCATACATCAACGAAAAGATTATTTATTCAGCTTTCAGATTAATAAATCTTTTTTTTTAGTTGACCCTTATGACTGGTTTTATGGTCTGGGGTCAGTGTAAAGAGAAATGTCTGAAGTGTTTCTCTCTGTCAGAGCCGCTGTTCTAGTCTATGGATGCCGAGGGTCATTAACTAGTTATCTGTGGTCTTGTCTTCAGAGTATGTTCAGGCCATGAAGATCGTTCTGGAGTCTGAGCTCAGGAGCGAAGCCATCCAGGAGGTGCTGATTGATGAAGGTTTGTGCTGATCATCAACAGCGCTGCTCGTGATTCAGATCATGTATGATTTTGTGTGATGTCTGTGTTCCAGAAATCCTGACGGTGACCGTATCAGAGGCCCAGTGTTCTCCAGAGAGCCTGAGGAACGGTGTGGAGAAGGACAGCTCACGGTCGGTCATTATTATAGTTATCATCACTCAGTGAATGAGCTCCTGACCTCCTCTGCTGCCTTAGACAACTAGAATAATACAGTTATATATCATTATATGATGTTATTTTCCAGAAACGCATCTTTAACTGTATCACAAACATACACTGATGCATGTAAGATTGTATAAGTGTGTAGCGCACAGGAAGTGACCTCGTTTGAACCCTTCCTGCAGCACCTCTCTCAAGATTTATCACTCCAGCGTTGGCTGTGTTAGAGCTCGAGCGTTCACCACTGTAGGAAAATGATCAAAGAAGTATTCATGTTTGATTTATGAGAGAATCACTACAAAAGAGATCTTAAATTTGAGTCTGCTACAGTTCCTGTGAACGATTTACAAAACATATGATCGCATCTATAGAAGACTATTTTATATATTAAGTACATGTCAGAATGTGTGTTTTCATTTTTACGTACAGTTTTATATTTCGTATCTGTTACTCTGAACGATGATGGAACATTATTTCACTTGTTCTCACTTTAATTTCACTATTTTGACATTTTACTTTACAAAAGTTGTGAAGTAAATACTTGCATTTAACTTGCTTTCTGTGTGTATAAGCACTTCTTAAAATGTAATTTGTAAAGGAGTGAACTAGGAAGGTTTTCCAGTAGTTAGTGAGCAGCTGTGATGTGTGTCAGGCTCTGCAGGGACGGAGAGTCCAGCTCCGATCACAGCCAGACGTCTGCAGCGTCTCGAGCCGAGCTTCTTCTGTCTCCTCTGAGCGTGTGTTCTGAAAAGCCCAGGTCTCCGGTGCATCTCATCTATCATCCACACGACTGCAGCTCCGCATGCGTCCCACAGCTGCCCGCTCACGCTGACCGCTTCCTGGGTCACAACCCTCTGAGAGCGCCCATGATGTGCTGCTTCCAGCGCCACTGCGACCCTGACACCACAGACACCGCTGTGCTTTATGAAGCGCCGTGTGGACGGAGCCTGCGCTCGCTGGACGAGGTAAGACCAGGATCAGCTCTCCACTGATGTCTGGTCTGTTAGGAGAGGACAGTATCTGAAAATCGGGAATCTGAGGGAGCAAAGAAATCTAAATATTAAGAAAATCACCTTTAATGTTGTTCAAATTAAGTTCTTAGGAATGCATACTACTAATCAAACATGAAGTTTTGATATATTTATGGTAGGAAATTTACTAAATATCTTGGAACATGATCTTTACTTAATATCCTAATGATTTTTGGCATAAAAGAAGCGTTTATAATTTTGACCCATACAGTGTATTGTTGTCTGTTGTTGCATTAAAGAGTGCATTTCAAACACAGTGGATCTTTTTCACATTTCAGTGTTTCTCAGCAGCAGATATCATCATAGTTGGGTAAACTTTGAGAAAAGTGAATGTGAGAGTAGCACAAATATATGATTTGCATGTCCATTTGATCAAATAGCAAAAAAAAAAACTTTAAATAAAAAAAGAAAGAAATTGAAAGAGCTGTCAGAAGTCAGAATGATGTCAAATCTACCGGCCCTCCCAAAGATGCTGCATTAGACACACCCTCACAGTTAAGTTATGAACAGGATTATTAGAATAAAACACGGTGCAGTGAGTTTGGACGTAGCTCAGTGCTCATTCAGTCTGGATTTAAATACGTCTGCTGATTGATCATGTGATCTGTTCTGATCGAGGTGCTGGAGTTCCTGCTGCAGTCGGACAGCCTCGGCGTTCTGCAGCCGGACAACTTCAGCTTCGACCCGCAGATCTGTCCAGAGAACCAGACGCGAGCTCCGTCCTCGTCTGCGCTGCTGTTCGAGCATGACCTCAGCCGAGGGATCGAGCCGGTTCACGTCTCTCTGTTTAACGAGCTGGACGGGACTCGGCCCAGAGACTTCCGCTACCGTAAGGAGCGCTGGCCGCACGGCTGCTTCCTCAGCGCCGCTCCGCTCTTCACCGTGTGCTGCGACTGCACCGACAGCTGCGCAGACGCCCGGAGCTGCGCTTGTGTTCAGCAGACGCTCAGAGGAGCGGGAGAGCGGCAGGCGTACACACACCAGAGACTGAGAGCACCCCTGAGAGCCGGGTGAGTCAGGACCGCACCCTGATCACAGCATCTGTCACATGATCATGTGATCTGTTTATCTGTCATGTGATGTTAGATGTGTTTGAACTGAAGCAGCACTGCGCAGAGTCAAAGTTCCGCAAGAGCAATTCCAAAGCTTAAGGGTCTGTTTGCTCTCTTTTGGTACTTTGATGTCAAACACTGGTCATTCTGTGCAGCACTGCTTTATGTTGAACACAGATGACCTGTCGCGTGCTCTGTCAGGTTGTTGGAGTGCGGGCCGTGGTGTGGCTGTCCGAGGAGCCGCTGTCAGAACCGTGTGGTGCAGAAGGGTCTTCGTGTCCGGCTGCAGGTGTTTCGTACGCTGGACCAAGGCTGGGCCGTTCGCTGCAGAGACGACCTCGACCAGGGAACCTTCGTCTGCATCTACGCAGGTACATCGACACATGCCGACACAACTTACACTACAACCAAAACACAAGCTTTCAGTACATAAAATAAAATATTAATCAGAGTTATCATTCAATCGCCAGTACAGATGCCACAGAATACAGAATAAACAAATCTTACAATTCTGACTCTTCGTTTCTTTTTTTTATTCTGTGATGGAAACATACTTCCATATTTACTAAAACTAAAATCTTTTTCATTATGAATAAGGGTTGTTAAAACTTAATTAAAAAAAAAGTCAAATAGTTTGAAAAAACAAATGAATTGAAAATATAATAATAATAATAATAATACATTTTATTAAAAGGCGCCTTTCATGGCACTCAAGGACACCTTACAGTCAAGAATGAAGGTTAAAAGTTCAATGGTTAAAAAAGACAGACATAAAACAGCATAAAATTACATAAAAACCTGTCTAAACAAGCAAGTTTTTAGACGAGATTTAAAAACTGGAAGACTAGGACTGTTGCGAACCTCGACAGGAACTCTGTTCCATAGAAAAGGTGCCGAAGTTAAATAAAAGTTTTGATAGTATCTCAGTGATACTAAACTTTGGCAGCAGTTTGATTGGTTCTGATTGGGTCTCTGGTGCGCAGGCGTGGTTCTCCGACAGCAGCAGGCGCTCGAGGAGCCGGCGGATGGAGAGCTGGCCGTGTCTGATGATGAGGTGGAGGTGGTGGAGGAGTGGACGCTGCCCGCCGGACCCATGGAGACGGTCAGTGAGCCGCTGGACTACTCTCCGCCGCTGTATGTGCCCGTGATCCAGAGACCCTCTGATCAGAGTCCACTCGCTCCGCTCAAGGTCAGTGCCCCGCCTGCAGGTGACCTTTGACCTGGGACTCAGGAAGCCTGAGTTAGTCTCGTTAACGAATACTTTGACAAAACATGTTCAGCGATGAGGTTTAAGTAAGAAAATTGAGCTGATGGAATGAGCATGACTGTGTTTCAGGACCAGCAGCAGCTGAGCGTCTCGTCTCTGGACTTCAGCGAGAAGGGTGAGACCTCACACACATCCAGAGCTGTGAGAGTGTGTGTGTTATCTGTGTGTGTGTGTGTTCGTAGGGAACGAGGCGTGTGACGAGATCGTGAGTAAGAAGCCCAGACTGACCGAGTCGAACGGACACGGCTCTGAGATCAGCACACACTCGCCGCACAAACACACACACTCGCAGCTGTATTACCTCGACGCTTCCAAAGAGGGCAACGTGGCCCGCTTCTTCAATGTAAGTCAGCAGACACTACCCAGAAACCCCTGCACCGTCACATGATCTGCTGAAGACTCGCACTGACAGAAAACTGATGAAGATATTTAGTAAATTTCCTACCGTAAATATATCAAAACTTCATTTCTGATTAGTAATATGTGTTTCTAAGAACTTCATTTGAACAACTTTAAAGGAGATTTTCTCAAAATTTGGATTTTCTGTATCTTTGTATCTCCGATCCTAACAAACCAGATATTGATGTTTATTTATTCAGCTTTCAAATGATGTATAAATCTCAATTTTTAAAAAACTGAAATCAAACTATTATTGTGATTCGGTTAAAATAACTAAAAAACACAGCTAATATAAATATTACAATAAAACATGATTTCTTAACATTTTAGTTTGTGTAAATAAACTGTGATTTAGATCTTCCAGAGCATCAGATCTCTTAAAGCTCATAGTTGTGTCTCGGACAGATATTGTTCAGATGATGCTTAAATCTTGATTTCACAAAGTTGACCCTTATGACTGGTTTTGTGCTCCAGGGTTACAGATATTTATAAATCAGGGTTATTATTGTTAACCAAAACTACAATTTTTACAAAAATAGCATTTTCACTATTCTAAATAAAATAGAAATGAAAGAGTTATAATTGTTCATTTATGCAAGGCTTGTTTGCCAAGGAATGAACAAATCTAAATAAAAAAGGGTAATTGCAATATTTTTCCTGAAAACTGAGACTTTTCTCTTGTGTATATCTCTCAAATATCCATCTGTCGTTTTCTTAGGATTTCAAGAAAGATGTCTGAATTGTGAGAAAATATTCAAATTGTCAGATAAAAAGTTTTTTTTATATATATTTTGAGGCAGAGAAGTGCTTCCATATGAACTAAAACTAAAAGTTATTACTTGAAATAAAATATAAATCAGGGTTAAAATATATATATTATATATTATTGTATATAATAATGGGACCCGCATAAATACTAACTAATAAAAAAACCCATTTATATTATTTAAACTATTTTCCAAGGCAATATTTCTCTTTTTTTTTTCTTAAATACTAAAATTACCAAAACTTTATAAAAACTGATAAACCAATGAGTGTTATGTAATCGTTCCTGATGATGGATATGGAGCACGAGAACAGTTCTTAATAATAGCAGCATGTGTTTATTGAACCGCGTGTGACTGACTGATGATTGATTGATTGATTGGTTGCTGATGGATGGACCTGCAGCACAGCTGTGAGCCGAATCTCTTCGTCCAGAGCGTCTTCACGGACACACACGACCCTCAGTTCCCGCTCATCGCCTTCTTCACGAGCAGGTGAGGATCAGTCTCTGACACACACTGAGAGAGAAGCGGCTCTCTGTTAATACATCTGCTTCCTTCCTCAGGTCTGTTAAAGCAGGAACTGAACTGACCTGGAACAGGAAGTGAGTGTGATCTGTCTGAGACTCTGCTAAAGCTCCAGAGAAGCCGTGAAGCGTTCGTCTGGTTCAGACTGCAGAGACTTCATTAACGTTACAGTTCCAGAGTCAAATGTTTGGGAAATTTTTCAGAATTTCTGCCTGATAAATAAAATATTTTAAAATATTTTTTTGTATGACTTTTCCAGATGTACAAATCACTTTTAAAATAATCTGTTTTGTATGACTGAAAAAAATGTTTTGATACTAGTTTTGTCTGATTTCAGACCTTTGCTCATCGTTTGGAGAGACACTGCTTGAGAATGACTGGGTTCCTCTGAAATCTCATTGTGTTTCTGTTGATTAAGTGCTGAAGAGTCACACTTCATTTATAGTTCATGAAGAAACTTTAAAAGAATCTCTATTAGACTGAAGCTTCTTTATTTCACGAAACAGTTCTTGAGATATGTTGAAGATATAAGAAACAATGTTTTGTTTTATATTTGTAAGTACCAACAGTTCCAAAGTCCCCCCCCCCCCCAACTATATATAGACTTTGCCTATTTTTAAGTAAATAAAGCAAACATTAGATTATGAATCTAGTTTTAAGATCTAGATTCTCCATATTTCATCCACTTCTAGCTCACTAAAACATACTTCGTACTAAGTGTATCTGTTATACAAATATTGAAACTGAGTAGGAGCATCTGTGTTTGACATCAAGATGAAGGTTCAGGAGGTCTTCAAGTTGAGTCTGCTCAGAGTTCATCTCAGAAGGCCACAAGAATAGAAGGATCTAAGAGCCACAGAAGAGACCAGTTTAGACTTCAGAAGAAACGCAATACGAAAGTCCTAAACAGACTAGGAACATGCTTTCCGATGTGCCTAAACTGATTTTAGTGTCTATTCTCTTGTATAAACACCTAAAATCACAACCGTTTACTCAGCAGTGAAGTTATGAAAAGGTTTTCTAGACATATTTGAAATCTGCCAACGAGGGAAGAAATCTTCAGGCTAAACAAGGCGCATGGTTTTACGAAAAAAAAAAAAAAGCCATTTTGTCAAGTAAAAATGCATCTTTCTCGAATTGGTAGGGGTTCATCCTACCGAAACAAACCATTCTGCAGTGTGGGGGACAACAGAAGACCAGTTGAGCTCGAGGCCATCCTCATTTGGTTTTACAAGATGTCTTAAAGTACATCTGACATTACTGAATTTCACATTAACACTAAGGGTTCGAGAGTTCTTAGAAAACACAAGTTCTTTGAAGTCTTAAAGCGTGGGTTCATCTCTGAAGGCCACGAGCATAAAAAGGACCTAAAAGCCACAGACGACACCAGTTTAGACTCTGCGGGACTTCTGAAGGTCAAACAAAGTCACAAACGCCAGACTTAAACCATAAACACGTTTATTAAGTTAAAACCCATCAACAGTCAAGTGCTTAAAACAGAGCTCGCTTCAGAAGTCCTGGGACTGGACGTCTTTGCTGGAGTTGGCCGGGTCCCGAGCGCCTTTGGTCTTCTTGGGCAGGAGCTGCGCCTGGATGTTGGGAAGCACGCCGCCCTCGGAGATCGTGACGCCGCCCAGCAGCGTGTTCAGCTCCTCGTCGTTACGCACCGCGAGCTGGATGTGTCTCGGAGCGATGCGCAGCTTCTTGTTGTCGCGGCTCGCGTTGCCCGCCAGCTCCAGCACCTCGGCGCACAGATACTCGATGACCCCCGTCAGGTACACCGCCGCCCCGGAGCCGATGCGCGCCGCGTAGTTCCCCTTCCGCAGGAGACGCGCGATGCGACCGACAGGGAACTGCAGCCCCGCGCGCGTCGAGCGCGACACCGACGACGCCTTGGGCTTCTGCGCAGCGACCAGCTTCTTCCCGCGACCAGACATGATTAAGCTCTGGAGAGGAAGAGAGTTGGTTTAGAAAGTTAAGGTTTAGACACGCAAATAACCCAAACCCAGTAACCGGTGTACAACCGAGTGTGAGCGGACACCTGAGGAGTCCAACACAGATTCAGAAACAGCAAAAGGTGCAGAGATTAGGCTGATGTCGGGTTTGAACTCGGGACACCGTGTGGTTTACATTTAAGGTAGTCAACATTTAAAAGTGCATCAAAGACTTCAGAAGTTATTTTGTAACAAGGTTGGGTTTGGTTTTAAGATGACTTTGAGAAGTCTTTACTCCCTTCAAATACTCACTACTGTTGAAATACAAAATTACAGACAGAGAAAGTCTAATTTAAATAGGCTATAGTCAAAAGTTGTATTTAACAAACTAATTAACCATCAAAACAACTTACACTTACCTGTTTCAGACAACTATAACGAAGCAAGCACAGCAGTGACTCTCAGCTGAAGGTCTAGTGTTTTATCTGGAGATGAATTAACCTCACCTGTGCTAATGAGCTGCTGGCCAATCAGCTGTTTGAATTCATTCTTTTATAATTGATCAATTAGAATGAGTCTCAGTGAGTGCATTTTAACTTTCGTCTTTTTACATTTCTAGAATTTAAGAAATAAAGTCATTTTAAAAGGCAGCTATTATAAGCTTGTTTAGTTAATATTTAAATGTTTATTATAATAATTTATTTAGCAGATGCTTTTATCCAAAGTGTTTTACACGAGGACAATAGAAGCAATATAATAAATATAATAAAATAAAGAAAAAGAAAACAAGTAGTTAAAATTAGAAAGAGAATAGAGAGTGCTTATAAAACAAATCCAATCAAATAAGAAAAAACAAATATATAAAATAGGATAAGAACAGTGCTAGATTTATAAGGGCAATATAATATTTAGCAATTTCAGTATCTTACATTTTCTGTGGGCAGGAATATATTTGCATATTGCTTTTCACAAAGTAAATGAGATGCTTTCCAGAAAATTGTCTATAATGCACTGTACTTTAATACTGAGTAGTTTTAGGAACAATTTCATGATTCTCTAATCATGATTTATTTCACAGGTTTCCTAAAAAAGGGTTGTTTTTTTTAATTATTCATCAAGAGAACAACAAATACACGACAGAATAAGAACAAACACAATGAGGATCACATACATGACTAGTTTAGCTTATAATAATCAGTCTTAAAGAGTTGACATACACATCAAAACTTTTCTTTTCTTTGAAAATTGATATTAATAAATGTAAAATTGGAAGAAATAGCGATTCATTTGTAGCAAATTTAAAGTGAGAAGAGTCTAGATTCAAAGAGTCGATTGATTGTTTCTTCAGACTGAAGACAAAAGGAGGAAATACTGTTATTAAATGTAGCAGGTGAGTAATCTACAAGGTAGCAATTATGGATCATATTAATAGAGGCTTCAAAAACTTTATTAGATAAGATCTTTTGTCGAAGAAGCTAAACATCTTCCCACTTCCAAAAACTCACACAAGCAGGTGAAGAAATGAACGAATATCATGTTGGTTTAGTAACTTGTTTTCTTCTGTCGAGGTCACATGACAGCTGCTTTAGTCATGTGATCATTTGTTGTGGAGTTCACTCATGACTCGTGTGATCAACTGAATCGTGGTCGGTGCGAACTTATGAATCATTTGAGTTCAGTCAGTGATCGGTGACTCTGTGATCATGTGAATCATTTGAGTTCATTGTTCATTCAGTGATCTGTCCCTGCGTCCCAATGTGCACACTAACCCAATCTGCCCTAAATAGTATTGAACATTACTAACATCACATAGCATTTAGAATGGATAGTATGCGCGTTGGGACGCAGATATCGACTCATTTGATTCAGTTGTGTCATGACTCGTGTGAATCATTTGTGTTCAGTGTTCACCGCGCTCAGTTATGCCTTTGTGATCACATGAGTCGATCGTGCTCGGTTGTTCACGGTGATCGGTGGCTGGTGTGGGTCAGTAGTGACGACGACGATGATGATGATGATGCTGATGAAGAGTCGCTCGCTGCTCGCAGTGTGTGTCGCTGTCGTCGCCGCTCTCGGTGGCTCTCTGTCGGTTCCGCCGCACGAGGAGCTGGCTCGGATGGCCCGGTTCGTGGTCAATAAGTGCGACTGGGCTTCGATGGCCACGATCTCCACTCACGACCCGGTCCGAGGACAGCCCTTCTCCAACGCCTTCTCCATCAGCGACGGACCGGCGGGCAACGGAACCGGAACCCCGTACCTGTACCTGACTCACCTGGAGATCTCGGTGCAGGACCTGCAGGTGCCGATCGATACTGATCAATACTCCATACACACAGTCTTACCAGGCTTTTACTGGTTTACAGACATTTCAAAACACTAAAGTCAGGTTCATAATTCATGTTTGATTGTGTCGTCATATTAAAAGTTTATCCAGAGGGTTTATCTTTTTATGACTCCATTAAAACACTTCAATGTATGTCTTGGATGCTTTCTTTCCACTATGTCTGAAATAAGTCATGATTTGGAAGCAAATAGACCAAAATCTAAAATGTAAAAATAGAAAAGAAACAAATTTAATACAAAGTTTAATAAACTTGTATTAATTGTAAACCAAAAACATAAAAGAAAGAAGAATTTTGTTACATGTTACATTCATACCTGTATTATTTTATTTTATTTTATTTCGAGTTATGACTGATGTTGTTTTATGTAAGTGTGATTCAGCACATGACTGTCAGGACGTGACGCAGCAATTTCACCTTATCAACATTCAGCAGAACTGAAGTTAAAAACATGAACACACACTGCAGATGACTGATGATCAGATCTGTGTGTGTGTGTGACACAGGTGAATCCCCAGGCATCTCTCTCAGTGTCTCTGGCTCAGACCAGCTACTGTAAGAATCACGGGTTCGATCCTCAGAGTCCGCTGTGCGCCCACATCATCCTGTCAGGCTCCGTAGTGGAGGTACAGAGCTCGTTTCCTCGTGCGGTGTGCATCAGTGAAGGTGTGACTGTGAATCGGTGTGAATCAATCAGTGACGGTGTGACTGAATCAGTGACGGTGTGATGCTGAATCGGTGT
>JAUCMR010000001.1:2020771-2035479 GCA_032357425.1 Enteromius argenteus
AGCTCAGACTCTGACGGGACGCTGAGAACTTCACGCCAAAGACAGTTTTTATATAAATGAGCATCAGCGTGGATTAATCTGAGCGTACACACGCTTTACAGATGACAGATATTCTCAATTAATGCTTCAAACATGTTCAAATCTTAGTTTTTATGTCTGACTGAAAGTACTCAAATATTCAGCTGCATCTCTGCAGTAATTTGTCTGCAATTACACAAATAATATTCATTATATAATATGTATTAAAAATTATATGAGATTAGTTTAAAGAAACAATTGTGATTGCTATGTGAATATTATTTGAAATCATTCTATTATATAAATATATATAGCATTAATTATCAATATTTGAGTCAAGACCAAACAGGACCTTTGACTGAAAGATTACGTTTCAAATTCAACTTCATACAATTCAATTCATTCAATTTTCTTTAGCTCCGTAATTAAAAAGCGCTGTGTAATGTGTGTTAGTCAGGAGGTCAAAGGTCTCGTGTTTAACAGCTTGATTAGTTTGAGAGGTTTAGTAGATGCTGGTTTAACTAGTTTAAATCGGTGGATGAACATATAAAGATTTTAAGCAGCTGCGTCTCTGATTTTATACTTTATTATGATTTAATGTTCTGTGAATCAAACATGCAGCGCATTTCTGAGCATCTGAGAGAGTTTCACAACACCTTTCATCAGCTTGTGTTATATTTACACTTTACACCACTTTATTATGTGTGTGTGTATGTGTTCCTCCCTCTTTATCTCTCACACACACACAGAGTCAGTTAGAGCAGCTGAACAAACCGCTGAACTAGAAACACTCGAGATGCACCACAAACACTTCACATGAGAGCGTGTGTGTGAGGGTGCTGGGATTCAGTGCATTAGAAACACCAAATGAGCCCAGAAGTATAGTAAAACCAGTCCCTTTTGACATTTTTTGGTTTGCATGAGGAAACTAGCTCATAAATCACACAGAATCAAGTGAAAAAAACTCAAATATCCGAGTGTTTTCTGTAAGGAGCAGGTTTGGAGTGAAGATTGACTCTTTATTACCCTGCTGTTCTTGTGTTTTCAGCATTATCAGCATACGACCCTAATTACTGTTACATCCTGGATGCTATTCTTCTGCTGTACGGAGTCATCATCACCGCATTCTTCGTACGAGAGAGAGTGAGTCTAGAACACACACACTTCATTCATCTGCAAAACAAATCACAGTGAGCAGTATTCTAGTGTGATTCACATTTTAATTACATAGATGAGAATATATAAATCTATACAGAGATAGATATGAATTATGAACATTTAGTCTCTTCTGCTCACAAGCCTGCATTTATTTGATCCAAAATACAACAAAATCAGTAATACTGATATATATATATATATATGACTATTTAAATTAAAGGGTTAGTTGACCCAAAAATGAAGATTCTGTCATTAATTCCTCGCCCTCGTGTCGTTTCAAACCTGTGAGCCCTTCATTCATCTTCAGAACACACATGAAGATATTTCTGAGAGCTCTCTGAGCCTTCACAGACAGCAAGGATCCTCACACGATCAAGCTCACAAACACAGCGAGGACATCGTTAAAATAATGTTTGTGTGAACTGTTTAATTTATTCCTGAGATTTCAGATGTGTCACATGACTCTTGTTCCTGCAGTGCCTGAAGAAGAAGAGCGTTGGAGATCAGGACTCTGTGTATCAGGTGAGTCTCAGACGTGATCAGAGACGCTCTCAGCTCTGTGTCAGAGACACTAACGAGCCTCTGCTGTCTTTCAGCCCATTAACAAGAACGCTCAGTCAGCGTATGACGTCCTGGGGGCCCGCGGGGCCGAGGAGGGTCCGGCCAGAGGGGTGAGTGACCCACAGTCACATGACACCGTCACATGACCCGGAGCTCCTCTGACCTGTGTGTGTGTGTGTGTGTGTGTGTGTGAGACAGGGTCGCAAGCGAGGAGGAGACGACACATACACGGTAAGAGCTCTTCATCACAGGAAGGAAGTTCAGTACAGCGCTGAGAGGAAGAACCCAGCTGAAGAAACCACAGAAACACCTTCAGATCAGAAACAGCTCAGAACCAAGGGCCTTCAGTTCGGTTCCCAAAGAAACGCTGTTTCTGTGAACACTCTCCAGTCCTCTAGTGAAGAAGAAATATATTTAAAACACATCCATTTCATGCCAAATATAGTTCAGACCTATTTACTGACATTATAATTAATTCAAATGCTTTTTTTACTGTTTCTAGCACAAATATATAAAAATTCTTAAATGAAGAAGGATTTTCTAGACCAGTAAATATTACCGTCTTGTTTTCAGAAAAAAAACCCCAAGTCAAAATGAAGGGATTTATTTCTTAGAACGAGCTAAATAATCTGCCAGCGGGGAATAATCTGATCTCAAACTAACAGAAACCTATACTTTTTTGCTTGTTCGAAGAAAAAACATGCTTAATTTTTACTTATTTTTTTCTGAAAACAAGACAATATTTTTTACTTGTCTAGAAAAGATTTTTATTTAAGATTCTTTCGCTATTTTGGCTGGAAACAAGACAAAACAATCTGAGTAAGAAAAGCATTCTTAGCAGTGTAAGGATTAATATAAACCTGTATTAAACCAAACACATAAATGTTTGTTTTCTTAACAGAAGATCAAAGTTATGACAGCAGCAGGCAGGATTTAAAAATGAAATAATAGAATTAAAGCAGAGCTGGGTGATCACATGAATACTGTGGTCGTAATAGAGAATCAGCAGCAAATAAACACAACATTTTCATCAAACTGACATCACACTGCTGCAGACCCACACGAACACAATCACATGAAGAAAATAAAACAGTGACGGACCCGCTGGGAATATTCTGATCTGTTTTTACCAGGTCACTTATTTTCACTAACCTGGAAATTATATTTCATCGAGGATATTAAATGAACTCTTATGTAATAATGTTTCAGTTAATTGCGGAAGATGATTTAGGCTAATCCAAAGGAATCGTTCAATCAGGGTGTTAAAATAAACCAAAAACTTACCTTTCAGTTCACCAACAACTCCACTGACACACAGAATGGATTTCTTTTGTATTACTTTATGTTTTTCTTAAGTGATATATATTTATCTCGTGAGAAATAGGCTGCGACAGAGCTTAATAAATATCTCAGTTGTGAAAATACCTCCTCATTTTCACAACATATAAAAGGATACAGCTTTTATATGATTATTAATGCACTGCTTATAGACATTTAATGATTTATGCAACAGATCTTACAAGATAATTATTGATAATAAACACAGGGAAATGCAAACTTGCCATAGGCTCCATTATGTTAAATTGTGCCATTACCCAATAATAAAACACGCATGCAGAGTTCTCTTGAGCGTCTCGGTTGACAGTTATGATGGTATGAACAGCAGTCAGAACAGAAGTAAGTGTTTGAAAATGTTTAGCGTACTAAAACATCTTGTGCACCAGGCCCATCTCGCAGCGGCCCCTTCAAGCTTTTCTGTTTCTTAGTTTGCATGTGTTGTGAGGATTTACAGCACTTGTGTTGTCAATTTGATGAAAATGTTATCTTTATATGTGTTGAGCTCTCTTAACTATTAAATTAAATTAACTTTAAAATACTCATAATAAGGCTAATTTTTCATGGATCACATGATAGCACATTATTTACACAAAAGCAAGAATTTATTATAATTAATATTATTAAAATTAAATATAAAATAATATAATACAGTATAAACTCTGGACAACTAGTTTATATTGATGGAAAGGGTTTTCAGATTCAAACAAAACATTTTCACATTTGACTGAAATAACAGAACAAATAATTGAATTTATTCCATAAAGCTGTGATGATGATGATGATGATGATGATGATTGTTTCAGCCTCTGCAGAAAAAGACTGACGACACGTACCGAGAGATCGAGACGAAGCCAGGCGTAAGTGTGACCGATTCCCTTTTACTGACTCGTACTGATTCATCTGAATGATTCGTGTGAAGAGACTCACTGTGTTTGTGATTGTCCTGCAGCGGCGCCGGACGGACCAGGTTTATCAGGTCAGAAGCGCTTCACATCACAGCTGGACATCACAGAGTGTGTCTGACCACTGCTGACCGTGTCGTGTTGTGTGTTTCAGGGTTTGAGCTCCATGACTAAAGACACGTATGATTCTCTGCACATGCAGCAGATTCATCCTCCACCGCGCTAAAGATGACCCTCCGCTGACCTTCAGAGCACAGTCCAGTCCATCACGCTTGCCAACCCTTCCACGTCTTGTTTTTCCTGGAGATTATTGAGTGTTTTCCCTTCCTGAACGAGTTCAATCACACATGTAGAGTCAGGAGAGAAACCCTTAGACTGACCCTGACTGAAGAACAGCTCAACTCTCTGCTGCTGTTCATTCAGGAGCAGACCAGAGCCCACAATTAAATACTCTTTAACATTTTTAGATTTTCTTTCAAAAAAAAAGGTTTTTTTAAATATTTATACATTTGAGTGTATTTCATGTTACTAATTAATATTCATATAGAAATATTGGACTATTGTAAAATGTTTATATACATACAAATTATTTAATGTAATTTTTCAATTAATGTAGTCTTTAATTAGTATCAAATTTAAGTATAAAAGTTTAAAAATAGATCAAAAGTATATCAAATCCATTGAATTGAGGCAGATGTGTGTATATATATATATATATGTATACATATTCATTGCTGTGCGTCTCTTAGTAACTGAGCAAATATGTTTTTTAGAAGTAATTGATTGTCACCCAAAAACATCTTTTTTAATATTTTGCATTCACTTCCTATTTCCATTTTTAGCTTTTTCAAATCATGTCCAAAAATGATAGTGGGATCACACAGAGACTGTCCATAAAAGAGTTTCAAATCATTCTGATTTCCGTCCAGCAGCAGAGGGTTAAACATCATGAGATTCTCTCACTCTTTGTCTTTCTCTTACCAGTCATTTAGTAACGTTTTATAATAACTAACGATGAAATATTAATGTTGAAATTGATCTCAGTATTTACAAATTCATTTTACGATCAAAAGCTGCATTCGTTTCTGCAGTATAAACTAACATGAACGTTTTCATTAAATAAAGGTTAAGAAATACTGTAATAACAATGTTAATGTATTAACTTACGCTGATAAATGAGATCTTATTTTAAGGTAATATGAAATCTTTTCTTCTGATTTTGTGGTGAAATATGAGCCGCAGGTTTATTCACATCAATGCTTAATATCTTTCTCTCACAATGTATTATGAGTCTTTTTAATTATTTTATATTAGTAGTGTAATATTACATGTACTCTTTTTGAACTGAGAATTTCACTGTATGTACATTTTTTTTATTATTTTGTCTGTTTTGTGTCACTTTGTATCAGCTTGTTAAAATTACATTTCTCTCATTTTTTCAGTAAATAATCAAACCTAATTTTGAAACCTGACTGATCAGAATAACCTGAAGATCAAACAGATGCACAATCTGAGAAAAAAACATTTAATGAAATCTACTACAGCAACATGAAACACACACACACACACACACACACAGAGCAGTTCACTTCTACAGAAAACAGCCACAACTGAGCGAATTCATCAACCTGTGTGTGTGTGTGTGTGTGTGTGTGTGTGTGTGTGTGTGAGTGAGAAGAGTGTGTATGAGTGAGTGAGAGAGAGAACAGCCCTTCTGTATCATATGAAACACATTCTGTAGATAAACACACACACACACACTTATCTCAGTTTATATTCCAGCAGAAAATCAATCATCTGAACTCTGAATCAAATACTAGAATGAGATCATGATTTCAAATTAATTTCACATAAAAAAAGAAAGAAAGAAAGAAATTAAAAGGAAAGGAAAGGCAAAGAGAAAGTGAGAAATCTTTGGTTTTCATCCTTAAGAGGATTTCTGCTTTGGGAGCCACAAAATAAAACTATGTTTTTTCATATATTTCTATATACTCCTGGAATATAGTGAGTGTTTCTGACTAAAGAAGAGGAGAAACGGAGAGCGGCCCAGAGAAAGACGCTGATGAATCTTTGGTTTTCATTCCAGCAGAAAATCATAAAGATGAACCTGAAGCTGCTCGCACGCAATCACCGATGAACACAAGATAATAGACCATCGAGCCACAGACGAGAACGAGCAGAGCGAGACGCCGTCAGCGAAAGGACTTCAAAAAAGACATCTGCTTTGGCAAAGAAACTGAATGAAGCTGAAGCGTGTCTGTACACAGTAGTATGATGAAGATCCTTGAGCATCGGTGACCTCTGACCCCTGCACTCGCTACGCACCAATCAGATCCGTCCGTCAGATCGCCGGAAACCAATCACACACAGTTCAATCGACTCGATTCAGAATCAGTTCACTCGGAGCTCGCTTGCATCCCTCGCACTCGTTTAAAGCCTTCTAACCGTTTTGATAAAGTGAAGTCGAGTTAGAGTACTAGTTTAAAAAGTCCTCCGACGGAACGTAAAAGATCTGAAATGCTTTTGGTTAGAAATCTGAAATCATCTACAATCGGCTCATTCCACAGAGCCGCAAATAAAAACAACAGAAATCCTTGTAGAAAGTCAATATAAACTCTGTTAATCTCAGAAAGAGTCACATTTTTGGTTAATTTAGACGTTAGTTTAAGAAACGAGTTAAGTTTCATTATCCTCGTCTCCTTGAGCATCAAACGCAGACGATTGTTCACAAGTGTTTTTGGTGATAGCACAGAACTGGGCGGAGCCACACGCGCTCACTGCGCCTTCGAGGCCACGCCCACACTCTTGGTCGTCGTGGAGACGTCACTGGTCAGCTGCAGGTTGAAAGCTCCGCCTGCGGCCCCGCCCGCTGACAGCAGATTGGCCGGCAGCAGAGAGAGGCTAGACGGGTTGAAGAAGAAGGGTGTGGTCACCAGGCTGGGGGCGGGGTTTCCCGTGCTGGTGTTAGCGAATAGCAGGCCGGTGTTTCCGTCGATGGAGGTCAGAGGAAGAGCGCCGCCCGACGCCAGAGCTAAAGAGGAAAAAGCAAACATGATTTTAATTCTGCTGTGCTGTGCCTACTGAGGAGATTAGAAATTAATATTAAAATGAATAACAATTAATCAAATTGCTTTTGGATTAATGCTTTCAAATGATTAATTGCATCCAAAAGTTTTTGTTTACATATGTTTGTTATGTATATATATAAATACACACATGTATACATTCCAGAAAATATTGTTCATATATTAAATATATTTATATACATTATAAATTATATAAAAGAAATACTGACATGTAATTATTTTCCAAATATATACTGCATGTGTGCGTATGACAAATATACACAGAACACACACATATATTACGCAAACATAAACTTTTATTTTAGATGCAAATAATTGTTTGATAGCAGGAGTTGTTTATTGTGAATTTGTGGAGGTTTATTTCATCTGTTTTTAAATGCAATCCCCGGCTCTGTGTATTAAGTAATACATAAATACATGATGCTGTTATGTTCAGAATTTATGCAACTTACAAAATTATATTTGATTGACATGTTAATTTAGACATTATGCACTTTATAGACAGTTTTTATTTCATTGCATTGAATAAATAATTTTTTTTGAACAGGTTATAGAAATGTGAGTAATGTTTGTTAGTGAAAGAGGGGATCTGGAGTGAGCTAGTTACCCTGGATAGTGGCCAGAACATTGTTGTTCATCAGAGCAGGACTCAAGGTGTTTCCCAGAGCAGGGGCCAGACTCAGCAGTGCTCCGCTGGACACACACACAGAGTCACCTCGTTAACACACACACACACACGCCAATCATCTGACTCACAGCCAATCAGGCCTAACCGGGGGCGGAGCTTCCAGAATCAACAAAAACTCTGATTAATGTGAAAACAAATTTATGAAACCAAATGTCCCCCCCGAAATCAAAATCAGAACAATCATCCCGGAACATTCAAACCTGTGTCTGTGCTGCTGACACATCGTCTGAGTACATATGCACTAATCTGCATATATTTCCAGCACATAAATCTGAAGATTCAGTATCCTTGCGTGATATTTTACCATAATATTAGAGTTCAAGGTAAGAAATATTTAATATATATAATCTTAAAATATATTGTGTGTATATAAAGTAAATGTATATTTTGGATATTTTCTTTCCTCTAGTCTGAAAGAAAGCACATAATGTCTTATATTTCCATCCCATAATGCCCTGCTCCTCACCCTTGCGTCAGATGCGAGGGTGTTATGATCGTGGGGTTTAAACCAGTGACGGCCGTCAGATTAGCTCCGCCCAGTCCTGTGCCCGTCACCAGCAGCTGCCCCGCCCCCTGCGTGACCGCTGTCGCCGTGGAAACCGCCTGCGCCATGGAGGCCACTTCCTGTTTGACGGCGGTGGCGGACGGGCTGAGCGAGGGTGATGACATGATCGGAGCGGGCGTGGCCACAGCGGGCGCCATGGAGATGACAGAGGGTGTGTTTGATGTCACCTGACCTAGAGCTCCGCCTACAGCACAGAGAGAGAGAGAGAGAGTCACATGACCCACGAGCTGATGTTAAATACTGAGGAAGAGGAGCTGAGAGACGCACCGCTGAAAGTCAGGTTAGAGATGCTGCTGCCGCTCAGAGAGACCACAGGACTGACCGTCAGTGTGCTCGGACCGCTGGACACCTGCGCGCACACACACACACACACTCTATAATCATCACTCAGTGATCAGCAGTCACTCATCAATAATCACCTACAAACTACCATCTCTATTATTATTACTGAATGATACTTTAAAAATTAATACTGTCTAAATAATGACTTGATAATGGCCCTTGATGTGTGAACGAGTCTGGTCTGGATCTGGTCTTCCCTGTGTGAGTCTGATCTGGATCTGGTCTGGATCTGGTCTTCCCTGTGTGAGTCTGATCTGGATCTGGTCTTCCCTGTGTGAGTCTGATCTGGATCTGGTCTTCCCTGTGTGAGTCTGATCTGGATCTGGTCTTCTCTGTGTGAGTCTGGTCTGGATCTGATCTGGATCTGGTCTTCCCTGTGTGAGTCTGATCTGTATCTGGTCTTCCCTGTGTGAGTCTGATCTGGATCTGGTCTTCTCTGTGTGAGTCTGGTCTGGATGTGAACGTGTAGTGACGTACCGAGGCGCTGCTGTAGACGGTTCTGAGGGCGGATCCGGGCGAGCTGCTGCTGCTGGGAGGATTGATCCTCTTCTCCTTCTGTCTGCGGTTACAGAACCAGACGCGCACCACCTCCTTCTCCATGTGCAGCTGATCGGCGATCTGAGTGATCTCCTCCGACGATGGCTTCTGACTCTGCTGCAGATCAGACAGAACACACAACATCAGCTGCTGACACATTTCTTACATATACACACGCATTCAAAGCAAATATACACAGTACACATATATTGTAGACGAAAACCTTTACTTGGGATGCTATTAATCATTACTCAGCACTAAAGTCAGACCACTCTGTTTTTGCTTTAAATTCCAGAATCATACAATCTAATTAAGATTAAAAACTGCCTCCTTGTTTGGATCATGATTAAAATACAGTGGTTCCTTTTAATTTGAAATGAAAACAGATAGGTACTGAGAAAATCTCCTTTAAAGTTGTCCAAATGAACTTCTTTTTTTTTGTAATTCAGTGTTTTTATTTGTTTTCAAAGTAGCATAAACGTTACATCAAACAAGAAAAAAGTATCAAACCACCAAATGAACTTCTTAGCAAATAAATATCACTATTTAAAATGATTTGATATAGTTATGGTAGGTCATTTTCAAAATATCTTCATGGAACGCTGTGGATCAGGTTCTCTGGTTGAGCTCTGCTGCCCTCTAGTGCTCACCTCCAGGAAGCTCTTCTCCAGAGCCAGACGGATGCTGGTCTCAATGCTGGTACGCTTCTTACGCCGGCGGTTCAGACTCTCGCAGAGACCCGGAGACATCTCGCTCGCGCTCGACACCACGCAGTCCGCAGACATGTGCTCTGAGCCAACAAACAACCGCTCAGATCAGAAATCAACCTTCATTACAGAACCATGTGTCAGCTGAAACTGATTTCAGCATCATTTTAAACGTCATAATTAATTCACAGTAATAAGACCATTTAAATCAGTGTCATATTTTGCACTTTAATGCAGCTCAGAAAACATTCACCTCTGCATAACTCATCTCATAAGCAGGATTATTATCATGAACATGACAGTGAAGGTGTGCTCAATCAAGAACTGCTGGTGTGTTTTGTTTTTAAAGTGAGTGATGCTCGGTGTTCAAACACTGGATCTGTATGAACACAAGACGTCTCTCACCCGCGTCGTTCAGCCATTTCTCCAGCAGAGGCTTGAGTTTGCACATGTTCTTGAAGCTCAGGTTCAGGGCCTCGAATCTGGAGATGGTGGTCTGACTGAAGTCGTTTCCGTAGAGTTTCCCCATCGCCAGCCCCACGTCACCCTGACACACACACACACACGTTTACTTAGCTCTGTGTTCACTCCACAGGAGTAATGGTGTTTATACTGTACAGACTGTATTTTCTATCAGTCTTCACCAACCCTACACCTTACAGGAAACTACAGGCATTTTTACACTTTGAATGAAACTTTGATTTACTTTTCTTTTACGCACACACACACACACACCTGAGTGAAGCCCAGCTTGATGCGCCTCTGTTTGAAGTTCTTGGCGAACAGCTCGAGCTCCTCGAGGTCGCTGGCCTCCTCCACACACAGAGTGTCGATGTGCTTCGGAGCAGCTGCTGGAGCTGGCATAGCCGCGATCTTCCGCGTCGGTGTGGCCGCCTGCAACACACCATCTCCATCAACACTGACAACTTCATCTCTACGGCCCTGTGAAATCAGCTTTCATTCATGCCCAATGTATGTGTGTTTTAGGAGAGACTGGAAAAGTGTAGCTCCAAAAACAGCTCATACGTCAATAAAACAACAAGAACAAAATAAGTAATGAATAATAAATGAATATGAGCACTTCTTGTGTGATGTGTATTACTGAGGTGTACAGCCCTGGCCGTCTGAATGAGTGTGTTCTGTCAGAGCTCGGTGTGCTGTACCTGAGCCGTCAGAGCGATGCTGCTCGGGGCTTGGCTTTGAGGTAGATGCGTCAGGAGATTCTGAGCTTGCAGGAGACCTGAGACACACACAGATGAGTTAGAAACACTGCTGAGGAGATCAGGAGGTATCAGACGACAGAGGAGACACTCGTACCGCTCTGACCCTGAGGAGATGGAGAGATGATGAACTGAGGCTGAAGCTGAGGACTGAGCGAGTGACCAGGCTGGACCAACACAAACTGCTGCAGGTTCAAGCCCTGCGGCTGGAGAGAGAGAGAGAGAGAGAAATGCTTGTTTTACTACATATAAATCTGTTCCAGATTCAGTGTAAACACTATGCTTTGGGAATATATTCTAACAACTGCCATGCCAATAAAGCTCATACTGAACTGAACAGAGTGGGTGGATGCATGCTCACTATAAGATATGTCTGTACTAGGGATCTCAATTTTCGATCAACAAGTGAGGTACAAAGCTTTGTTTATAAGAGAAATAACTGGTTAGCAGGTAAATAATCCATCGCGAACATGACTTTGGATTCATGCCAATCTGAGCGGATGCATTTAAATCAAGCCATTCGCAGCTTCTGTTTTCCTGGAAGGTCACGAATTTAATATTTGGGGGGTTTTTTTCCCCAAATCCTGGCTGTCTCACTCTTTAGATTCTCAGGTTTATTTTATTGTTGTTCATTTTTAATCATAGTTTTCACATAATGTGGTAAACGCGGGGGAATTAAAGATTAATACTTCGTTACTATCACTTAAATTGTTCCCGCATTAAAGTTAAATAATGGGTTTTCTCGGGAAACGTTAATAAAACATGATCAGTAGCCACACATTAATATGTCGTAGGAACGAATGAACAAGTTTTAGGAATGAATCTGTGCTGTTTGCGTCGGCAGCCCTGTCAAACCTACAAACATGATAATAAAACATGACTTATTACTACATTTCAATACAAAATAACTTTGTGTTGTATCTGTTTTAATGTAGGTTCAAAGTTTGGATCATATTAAAAGCATAGTTTGTACATTAGTAAATTATTTTGGTGTAAGATTCAGCTCCTTCACGGTCACTCACCCCAAAATGAAACTGATTTATCGACCATGACAGCTTTAATCGATTGCATCTCTTATCGACAATAATCTATCAATCATCGATTAATCGTTGACATCCCTGGTCTGTACAACAGTTACACAACAGGCTCTTCTCACCGAGGCTGCATTTATTTGAACAAAAATACAGTAACATTTTTACCGTTTAAATCAGCTGTTTTCTGTGTGAATCTGTGTTAAAGTGTAGTGTATTTCTGTGATGTTCAGCTGTATTTTCAGCATCATTACTCCAGTCTTCAGTGTCACATGGTCTTCAGAAATCATAATAATATGTGACCCTGGACAACAAAACCAGTCATAAGTGTTAATTTTACGAAATTGAGATGTATACATGATCTGAAAGCTGAATTAATAAGCTTCCCACTGATGTATGATTTGTTAGGATAGGGCAATATTTGACCGAGATACAACTATATGAAAATCTGGAATCTGAGGGTACCGAAAAATCGAAATGCTGAGAAAATCACCTTTAAGTTGTCCAAATGAAGATCTTAGCAATGCATATTACAAATCAAAAATTAAGTTTTAATATATTTACGGTAAGCAATTGACAAAAAATCTTCATGGAATATGATCTTTACTTACTATCCTAAGGATTTTTGGCAAAAAAATGTAAAAAAAAAAAAAAAAAATGGACCCATACAATGTATTTTTGGCTATTGCTACAAATATACCCCAGCGACTTAAGACTGGTTTTGTGGTCCAGGGTCACATATACTGATTTACTGCTCAACAAACATTTCTGATTATTATCAGTCATGAAAACAGTTGTGCTGCTCAATATTTTTGTGGAAACTGTGATGCATTTTATTTTTCAGGATTCGCAGATGAATGGAAAGTTCAGAAGAACAGCATTTATTTGAAATAGAAAGCTTCAGTAACAATATAAATGCCTTTCCCATCACTTTTGGTCAATTTAATGTCTCTTTTATGAATTAAAGCAGCAATTTGTTTGACCCCTATCATGTTTGAACAGTATGAAATGTGTGTACAGTGTCTCTATTATGGTGTGAATGAGCAGACAGCAGAGGGGGTGTCAGCGATCTGGACTCTGATTGGCCGGTGAGCTGTCAGTCACTCACCGAGGCGATCTGAATGGGCTGGGCCAGTGTGATGGGCGTGGCTGCAGAGGCGGAGATACTGGCTCCAGTGGTGCTGCTCTGCTGACCGGTGGTCTGCTGCACGGCGGCCAGGAGCTGCGCCTGTGTCTGCAAAAGCTGCGCCGGACTCAAGTTCAACTGCACAGACCAAGAAAATACAATCTAAAGCTCTTCAAAAGACAAATCAGCAGCTCTACACTCCTCACACAAACGTCTGCAGGACTCACTCAGTTCAGACTCTAATCATGTAAATAGGTCATACCTTAACTCTACTTTTTTTTCATGTAGTAAATGTAGTAAAACTGTTATGTTAACACATGACCCTGGACCACACTACATGTCACAAGTAATAAGGGTCAACTGAGATTTATACATTGATATTTGCCAATATTTGGCTGAGATACAACTATTGGAAAATCTGGAATCTGAGGGAGCAAAAAAAATCTAAATATTGAGAAAATCATCTTTAAAGTTGTTTAAATGAAGTTCTTAGCAATGCATATTACTAATCAGAAATAAAGTCTTGATATATTTATAGTAGAAGATTTATTAAATATCTTCATGGAACATGATCTTTACTTCATATCCAAAGGATTTTGGGCATAAAAGCGAAATACTACAGTTTCTTACTTGAGCACATCATAATGCATTCTGGGATTGATTGATTTGGAAAAAACTAGGTCAAACAGAGCAATTATAATATCTTATAGGGACAGTTCAGCCAAAAACAAAAATGTCATAATTTACTCAAGATGTTCTAAACATGTATGAGTTTCTTCTGTTAAAAAAAAAATAAGATATTTTAAATAATCTGGGCAAACTAACCGATGCTGATCCTCAATGACTTCCACGGTATGAAAGAAGAATACAAAAGAAGTTAATGGAGGCCAGAAACTGCTTCAGAACATCCTCTTTTGCGTTTAACAGAAGAAACTCGTACAGCTCTGTACGTGATGCTCTATATTCTCACGGTAAACTCCAGCACTCCTCTCGTTAACTCAAACCTCATTATGCAGCGCAATAGAAATTCAGCACAGATTTGCATACTCTGCAACAGAAGCGTGTTTAATTAGTGTTTCATGTACCTGCTGAAGCAGCGCCTGTGTCTGAGTGCTGCTGACCGCTGCCTGACCGCTGGGTTTGTGACTGTCCAGACCATTGTGCTGAGCTGCTGCTGCTGGACGAACACATGAGAGTGAATCAGTGAATCAAACACACCGAGGTCATGAATCAGCAGCTCGTAACTCACCGTTCTCCATGCTGCCTTTGCTCAGATCTGCTGGATGGCTGCTGGAATCTGTGCAGAGACAAAATATGCACTGCTCAAAAACATAAAGGGAACACTTAAACAGCACAATGTAACTCCAAGTCAATCACACTTCTGTGAAATCAAACTGCTCACTTAGGAAGCAACACTGATTGACAATCA